>JAAALK010000289.1:75147220-75482156 GCA_019279435.1 Zizania palustris | reverse complement strand
ATAATATTTTGCTAGAAAATTTTTTGCACATTTCTTGAAGTGATAGCAGTAAGGGGTTCTGTTTCGACCCACTTAGAAAAATATTCAATTGCTACCACTGCAAACTTCAAGCTACCTTTTGCCATTGGAAAAGGGCCGATGAGATCCATTCCCCATCGTGCCATTGGCCATACCAGGGCAATAACTTGAAGTGGTACGGTGGATGGTGGCTTCGTCTTCCCATCCACTGCATCCTTGGCAGGTTCGAACCAACTCCTCCGCATATCTTACAATTGTTGGCCAGTAGAGCCCCTGTCGAAGGGTCTTTCCTGCTAGAGCACGGGGGGCTAGGTGGCTTCCACATAAACCTTCGTGAATGTCCCGAAGTATATCTTGGCCTTCGGGTTGTGAGATGCACCGAAGTAGAGGAGAACAAACTCCGACTTTGTATAACACTCAATTGACAAGCTTATAATTTCGAGCCCTTCCTTGCAACCTTTGGAATCCGGACCTTCTGACGAATCTGTGATATTTTGCAAGACATCCATTATCGGAGCCCACCAATCTGTAGCTGGGATGCAAAGGACTTCTGCGGAGGGTAATTGATTTACTGTAGGCTTGACTAGTTCTTCATAGAAAGCACCATCCGGGAGGTCCAATGCTCCAGCTGCAGCCTTCGCTAGAATGTCTGCAAGTTGATTATCTACTTGAGGGATACTTCGAATAGAAAATCCTTTGAATACTGCTTCAGTTTTGCGGATTTCTTCCAGATACTTCGCCAGATGTGGGTTCCTTGCTTGAAAGCTTTTGTCCACATGCCCTGCGATGACTTAGGAATTTGTTTTAATTATTATCTTTGCTGGTCCAAGTGCCTTTGCCTTTTGGAGGCCTAGCAGGATTCCTTCGTACTCTGCGATATTATTGGTGGTCTTAAAGTTGAGCCTCGCAGAATACATGGCTTTTGGCCCTGACGGTGATATTATTACAGCTCCAGCTTCGGCACTAGATGCCTGATAAGCTCCGTTAGAAAAAATTGTCCATAAACCTTCGGAGGGCTCCTCCGGAGCCCAAACTGCAGATGGAGTCCACTCTGCTACGAAGTCAGCTATGATCTGGGATTTGATAGCTGTTCTCGTCGTGAAGGAAATTCCGAAGGGGGCTAGCTCAACAGCCCATTTTCCGATCCTACCCATAGAATCTTTCCTCCGAAGCATGTCAACAAGATGATACGAGGTAGGAACGATTAGGTTATGTGCTAGAAAGTAATGCCTTAGCTTCCGCGAGGCCATTACTAAAGCATAAGCAAATTTCTCGAGATCGAAGTATCTTGTCTTTGCTCCGGACAAAGCTTCTGAGACGAAATAAACTTGGTTTTGCACCAGCTTTTCCTTAAGGTCAACTTCTCTGACCAGTACTACACTTACTGCAGAGGCTGTTGCTGCAAGATAAAGAAGGAGAGTTTCTTTCGGGAGGGTCACAGTAAGTGTCGACAGGCTTCCGAGGTACTCTTTGATATCATCGAAGCTCTTCTGGCACTCCGGCGTCCAGTTGAAACTTTCGGAGCCCTTTAGAGCTTTGAAAATGGGAAGGCTTCGTTTGGCTGACCTGGCTAGAAATCCGCTGAGAGCTGCGAGCCGTCCTGTTAGCTTCTGGACTTGCTTCAAATTTTCTGGTGGAGCCATTGTTTGTAGTGCACTTATCTGCGTTGGGCTAGCTTCGATTCCCCTACTCGAAACTAAGTACCCTAGCAGTTTTCCTGCTTGCGCCCCGAATATACATTTTTCAGGGTTGAGGCGGACTCCACATGCTCGGATGCTCTGAAATGTTTCAGCTTAGTCTAGACTATGCTGGTGCTTTACTGCACTCTTTATTACAATGTCATCCATATAGGCTTCGACATTTTGGCCTATTTGGTGACCTAGAGCCTTAGCTATCAAACGTGCGAATGTGGCTCCGGCATTCCGCAAGACAAAAGGCATTCTTACATAACAAAATACTCTGGATGGGGTTATGAAACTTGTCTTGGCTTCATCTTCACACTTTAGTCAGACTTGATGATAACTGGAGTAAGCATCGAGGAAACTCAATAATTCAGAGCCAGCCGTAGAAGCCACCAGCTGGTCTATTTGGGGCATAGGGTGAGGGTCTCGCGGGCATGCTTTATTTAATGATGTAAATCAATGTACATGCGCCATTTGCTAGAGCCCTTTTTCCTGACAAAAACAGGGTTAGCCAACCACACCGTGTGGGCTACTTCCCTGATGATGCCAACCCTTAACAATTTTTCCACTTCGATCTTGGCGAGGTATGCCCTCTCCACAGATAGATTACGGAGCCCCTAGCGTACTGGCCTAGCCTTCGGGTTAACAAGCAAGCTATGCTCGATGATACTCTGATCAACCCCGGTAATGTCTTTGTCAGTTCAGGCAAAGATGTCCACATTTTGTTTGACTACATCTTCCAATGAGGCGGCTATCTCCGGAGATAGCCCCTTGCCGAACTGTATTGGGTACTCTTTGCCATCCTTCAGAATTATTTTCGCGACGACATCACCTTCCGGGCTTGGCTTGAGGGAAAGGCCCTTCGAAGAGTTCGAAGACTTTGGAACCTCCTCAGTGTGCTCTGTCACACTGTGTACTTGCCGAGGGTCCAATGGCTGGCCGTGACCATACTCCGTTCTTCGGGCTACAACTTGGTCTCCTGAAATAGTGAGAACTCCACCTTGCGTGGGCATCTTGAGACATAGATAGTTGTGATGTGCTATAGCCCCAAACTGGTTCAGCATCCTCCGTCCGAAAATTGCGTTGTAGGCATATGGGGCGTCGATGACATCGAAGATCACCTCTTCCACCCTAGCCAAGGGCCCCTCTCCGAAGGCAACCTCGAGGCCTATTTGGCCGAGGGCATCGAGAGGCGGATCTGTGAAACCTTGAAGTGGCTGGGCCGCTGGAAGTAAATGCCTCTGAGGTATGCACATCTGATCGAAGGCCTGGACAAAAAGTATGTCTGCGGAGCTCCCGCCGTCCACCAGGATCCTTCGAACATCCACCCCAGCTATATCTGCTGAAATGACCAAGGGATTAATATGGGGGAACTTCACCCCCGCAGCATCACTGGCAGTAAAGGAAATAGGTACATGAGACCATTCGAGCATTCCCTCTACGGAATTCGAGGTCCCAATGTGTCCTACTTCGCGGACGTATTCTCGCCGCTGCCTCTTGGACATGTTACCGAGGGCCCCCCTACAGAGATGGGCAGGACCACTCGCTTGCCGCAGTCTTGAGGTCTTCCTGCTTCGGTGGTGGCATAATGTTGGCCACCGGTAGTTGCATGGGGGCTTCGGGGCACCGGCTCGGGCTATGATTTGCACAGGCTCCGACCGTGCCGCTGGAGGGGTTCGATCCGAAGTACCTCGCCCTATACTTCGTCCTAGGTATTCACCCCGAAGGGTTAATACCACCTTGCAATCCTTCGAGTCATGGCTTCTATTGTCGCCATGCATGTAGAAGAAAAAGCTCTGGCATCTGCCAAGTATTCTTTCTTGGGGCTTCGGTGCTCTAGCGTTGAAGCCTTGCGCCTGTTGAAAGTTGGCAGGTGCCTTCGGAACAGAGGGTGCAATGTTTAACACCTCCGAGCGAAAGTGCTTCTTTCCCCGCCTGTGATTGCTGAAGCGATTGTCGTGAAGGGGTTGTGGAGAAGTTGAGGCTTCAGGATCCGTCTTCACTTCTCGAAGGGCTGGTGTAGGTGTTGCGGCTCGTCGGAGACAAACTTCCTCTGCCTTGGCATACTGTTCAAAGTATGCCATCAGCTGTGCCATGGATGACACTGGTTTTCGATGAAGATCGCTGAGGAGATCTGGGTTCAACACCCCTTCGCGGGCGGCGTCAACTACCGAAGAGGTAGACAAGCCCTTGATCTGTGATTTGGTGTGGGCGAAGCACGTGAAGTATTCCCGAAGCGTCTCCCCTGCTCGCAGCTTCACCTGAAATAAGCTCCCCATTGACATCGGAGCCACAAAGGTACCTTGGAAGTTGCTTACAAACTTCCTCTTCAACTGCTCCCAGGATTTGATCGATCCTGGCTTCAAAGACAAGAACCATCAGAGAGCCACACCTTCGAGAGCGAGGGGAAAACACTTTGCCATAGTGTTACGCACCCCTCCGCTTGCTTCTATCACTAGGGCATATGAACGAGCGAATTCTCCGGGGTCAGACCCACCGGAATACTTGTGCAACTTCGAGGCTTTGAACCTAGGATCGAAGGGCATCTTTTGCAAGTCCGAATGTAGCGGAGACTTGTCATCGAAAGAGGCATTCTCAGCCTCCTCCGGGACTTGGATAGCTTCGGGAAGGTTGCGAGCACCACCGTCTTGGCGCGCTTCTAGAGCCTGGGTGGAAGCTTGGGAGCGGAGGTGATCAGCTGCCTCTTGCCTCCACCTAGCCACTTCCTCCTGAAGTCGCGCTACTTGATTAGCCTCGTCCTCAGGAAGGTCTTCATCTCCTTCGGAGGGGAGCTCCGGGTCTCAGGAACTGGCATAATCGGTTTGGAGCACCGTAGGAGCAGCTCGAGGGCCTCTGGGTACTCGACGTCCAGTGACGCCTTCGAGGGTTGTTGGAATAGCTGAGGGTCCTGCTCCGTTGGTCCGAGGGGACCTTCGGGGAGGATCCGAGGCTATGCTCCGCTTGGGAGGCATAGCTAATGAAAAAGAGGTCCGAAGACCGAGGGCTTTGATTGGTTTGGGAAGGCGAGGAGAGGCCTTCGAACTGCACTAAGAAGCCCCTTACCGAAGGGTGCATGGAATCTTGAGACTCCGAAGCTCCCTCCGCAAGTGCTCTTCAAAGTGCAGTCAGCAGTAGAGAACTAGCTTTTAGAACTAGGGTTCCCACGGACGGCGCCAACTGTTGGTGTAAAAGATTACGCTAACAGGTTCTCTAAGATTAAGAACTAACAAACAGTGAATTTGTGTTGAGAACTATCTCAAGCCTCCGAATTTGATAATAGCTTAAGTAGTCCGAAATTGTGTATTGAATAGCTGAGTATTCGATGCCTATTACAGGGTAGGAAGGGGGGTATTTATAGGCAAAAAGTCTAAGGAAAAGACCTATTTACCCCTCAATTACAACCGACATAGTGGAAACTATTCGGTACCCTGAACAGGGTTAACATGGTAAAATCTACCCATGGTAAGTAGATAAGCCACACATCTTATCAGACTTGCAGTTCTGCACCGGAACATCATAGCCTACGGAGGGTACCTTCGGATTGTAAGTCGAAGCACTCTTTGGCTTAATAACTCCACCATCTTCGGGCATAAGCTCGGAGCTTCGAAGCCGATAAGTTATCTTGACTATCAATCTCTAAGTCCTGAAGGTGGAGTATTTTCCCCCAACAAATATTTTAGTGTATCCCAAAATCATTGCCTTAAGCTTCTGACGGTCTTTTCTTGACCTCGGCCTTGCGTGAATGGAAATCATAAGGTGGACAAGCAAATAACCCTTGGCAATACAAAAAGAATTACAAGTCTAAATTCTTTGCATATCAAGTTTGCTAAACACTCCATAAAATTGGATATGCTTTTCTTGGTAGAAATTTGCTAGCTTCTGCACTTAATGCCTTTTCATGCCTAGATTGCCAGTCTAAGTGGTGATTCTTTTGTTTCAAAAACTAGCACAATAATTTGCTTCATGTGAGAACTGGATTTTGGTAAATTGAGCTGAGCACATAATCTCTAACATTACCTTTGGCATATTTTCGCACTATATGTCTTTGCATTCATCATTCTTTAGAGGTGTTGCATCATTTATTGCTCCTTAATTCTTGCATTGCCAAAGGGGAGAATGTTTGTAATTCGGGGGGAGTTGCTGCTGCCAAAATGGAGAAATGATGCTTTCATGCTTTGTCAAAGGGGGAGGTTTGGCCAAAGGGCTTTTTATGAGAAAGGGGAAGAAAATATTTTTTCAAGTGACATGCTTTGGCTCTTTTCTGACTTTTTATGGTCACTTGTGCGCTGAAAAGTTTCAATTTTTTCTTGAAATTGAAATTGGTTGTCAATGCACTCATCAAGGGGGATATTGAGAAACTAAGTTGAGATGTGCCTTGGTTTTAGTGTGTGATGAGTGATTGACAGATTTCCTTTTGAGCGAAGGGGTCCCTCCGATTGGGTTGAGAAGTGTGTTCATCGAAGGGTTCAGTGTTTTCTAGATGCAAAAGTTCGCAACGAGGTATATCTGTTGGAGGGGTCCAGCAGTATACAGTTCGAAGGTTGTATCGAAGGGGTCAAAACTTTAGGCAGTACACCGGTGTGTGTACCAGAGGGTGTTATACCCGGAAAGGTCTTCGATGTATCGGATACACTTGTCTGCTTGTCGTTGATGCGCAGGTGACTTCTATGGTGACGGGATGATTAGTACATTAGGTGAACTAGGTCAAGCAGGGAGCTTGGTGCCAGGCAAGCAGGGAGCTTGGTCACAGAGGCTGTGTGAAGTTGAGGTCGGTCCTCGGGTCAAGGTGCACCAGTCGAAGGTAGGAAGTGCGGAGGGGGATTCCGGCTGAAGATACCCCGAAGCAAAGTTATCGGAGGCGATGCACTTTGAAGGGGTACTCTGAAGGAGTAACTTCAAAGGCTAGCGAACGAAGTCATCAGGAATGAGGCAAGGCTCCCAAGTATGCTCTGGACGGGGATGCTTGGAAGGACACCAGACGAAGGTCTCAGAAGTCAAGGCGCATTGAAGGCATGGTCTGAATAAGGCTCTTCGGTAGTGTTCTCAAGGTTGAGACACTATGAAGGGGTGCTTTTGGAAGAGCTTCATGCGGAGGCCTTTGACGAAGGATGGACTTCGAAAGGTGGTGGACAAAATTCTTCGTAATGAGGTACTCCAAAGGTGGGGCTTCAGAGTCGAGTTGTCTTGACGAGCTTTGGCCATACATGGCTTCGGTACACAGACAGGCAGCGGTCGAGCTAAGGGTAGCTGCGAAGTCGAGATGATCAACTACGAAGGTGATGGTGCGAAGACTCAAGGTCTTCGATTGCTTCGGCTCAAAACTGTCACTTGCATCGAAGACAGACTTCGGTGTAGCGAAGGCCCACGGGTTGGAAGCCTACTACCGAAGCCACTACATCACTTCGTGGGCGAAGGGGGCTCCGAAGATTCCAGTCTGCAAAGCTGACACGAAAGGAGCTTCCAATAAAGTAGACTACCATATGTACCCTCTTGATTGCCAGAGGCAATAAAGTTATGAACCCTAGGGGTATAGTAGTTTATTCATAGATCTGAGTTGTGCCTATAAAAGGAGAGGTTGTGTAACAACCCTAAATTTCCAAAGAGGTAAAAATACATTTTATTTTTCTGAAAAAGATTATTTTTGAATTTCCTATAAAGCTGAAAATTCCCATGTAAACTAAAACCTAGAGGAAACATCCACACCAGAGTCTAAGAAAATTTTTATATGATCCCAAGGCCAAGACCTGTTTTTGAGATTTTTTACAATTTTTACCACCCTTGGAAGCAACACTAATATTTTAAATCAATTTTAGTAATTATTTTTATTTGGAAATATATTTAAACAGTAACGACCCCTTTCCCCTTTTCCCCCTTAACTGGCCGGCCCAGTCCGCTCAACCCCGCGCCCCTCTCTGACATGCGGGCCCCACTCATGAGCGACCCCCTACTCTCTCCGCGCGCACGCCCGGATCAGGCCCACCTGTCGGCGCCAACCCCCCCGGCCGAGCCCGACCCCACCGGTCAGACCCGACCGTTGCCACGCCCGCACCCACAGCTGCCTGCTAACAGTGGCCCCCGCCCGTTAGGCCCATCTTCCTCCTCGCTCCACCCCCAAACTTTGCCGGCCCGACGACCTCACTCCGCAATCCGCTCGTGCCGGCCCCCTCCCATTAAATTGGCGCCGCATTATTGCTCCCCGAGACCCGCCGGCCATTTCCCCCCATTAAGTGACGCGTTTAAGCCCCGAGATCGCAGAGCGCATGCATGGCAAGACCTCGCTGGTGAGAGTGAATGCCCTCCCTCGGTTGTCCATGTATACACCGGTTGTTTACCCCATCGACGTCTCTATTTAAACCCCTGGCACCCCCGCGTTCACCCCTCGCTAGCACTTGGACTGAACCCGAACGAAACACACGTGACACCCCTTTTATCTCCACGCCGCTGCCCGCACTCCAGCTGTTGCTCGCCATCGCCAGAGCCCTCCTCCGTCCTCGACAACTGTACTAGTGCGATCACCGATGCCACCCCGACCTCGGCCACCACTCCTTCGCCGCTGAAGACCACGAGAACTCCATCGCCAACGAGGACCCGAACACCTTCACCGCCCGCGCTCATCACCGGCCGCAACCCGACAACCCCAAGCCTCACTAACGGTACCCTCTTGACCCCCGTGCTGTACTGGTTCCGTCTTAGCCCTTAGGGCTGACCACCGTCGCTCGCCATGACTGCTAGCACGTCATCGTTGCCGGAGAATACGACCGGCACAGGTAAAGTACCCGTGCGATCAAGATTGGACGGTAGGGATTAAATCGTTCGTTCGGTTTAATTTGGCCCATCAAATCTTAGGAAAGCAATACGCTTTAATCTGGATCATGCATTAGTATTTAAAACTGGCATTAAATCTAGGCCATCCATCGCGTACCGGTTCGATCTTTTAATATCAGCCGTCCATTTTCATTTAAACCGCTCGCCTCGCCCTCGCGCATCCAATCGTGATCCGACGGCTAATCTGGATCCGGTTCACGCGCACAGTGCGCGGGTTCACGGTGGATTCAGTTCACCGTGGACCGGCGACTGTTTTAGTTTAATTTAAATTCTAGAAATTGTTTTTAACTTAAAAAATTCATATCTTGCTCATTTTAACTACAAATTTGACCATTTCAATTTCAGAAAATTTATATTTTTATTCTCTACATGATTATGCAATAAAAACCGTAGGTTTACCTTGGACATTTTATTTTTATTTAATAAAGTATTTAAAAACACTTTAGGGTAAATTCATAATTCTTTTTAGAAAAATCCAGAACCCCATAAAATTTTCTTAACAATTTAGATAATAATTTCAGAATGTTTAATAACTTTATTTCACTTATTTTTAACCCAATAAAAACCGTTATGTTTATTGTGTGATTTTGGGTTGTTTAATTGAATGTAATGTTTATTATGCGTATCGAGAAGACTATGACACCGCCGAAAAGCTAGAATATTACCCGGAGGTTCCACCTTCACCTTTCGCCGAGCAAGGCAAGTCACCAAACTAATTATTGAGCATATTGAACCTTGTTTTCTTAAACTATCGCTAAAACACATAGGTTATACATACATTAGTCAAGACTAAAAGCCTTACATTATATTTATTTAGATCCCCGACCTTGAAGTTCAAACCCAAGCCATGCTCTTGAGCG
This sequence comes from Zizania palustris, assembly GCA_019279435.1. Taxonomy (NCBI): domain Eukaryota; kingdom Viridiplantae; phylum Streptophyta; class Magnoliopsida; order Poales; family Poaceae; genus Zizania; species Zizania palustris. The sequence continues at coordinate 75,472,771 of JAAALK010000289.1, read as the reverse complement.
TAAACTCCTTGTCACCATATTATTAGTACTATTAGATAGTGTCCAATGTATTAGCACAACCGCTATAGGTTAAAAATGAGTCCTAGAGATTTGGATTCTATTATATGATCCCCGTTATTCTCACCCCTAGAATTCTGTTAGTTATGGAGTTTTGGTTAAGTGTGTAAGCATGGTGGGATCTGGGTGCAAGCTAGGGCATTGGTCGGTAGCACCCGGGGCACTATAAGGACCGGTCTGCGGGATCCATTGCAATACATTTCCGTACTAACCACAAGTCTAGTGGGTAAGTCCTAACTAAGGTATGGAGTGTCCCAATTCGAGGCACCACTTGGAGATGGGTCAAGTAGCACCTACGGGTGGCTTGTACCGACGTGGCGCAAAAGGGGGTGCGACGTTAGCCCAGAGTGCCAGGGCGCGCCGGCGAAACCTAGAGCGGGTGTTATCGGATTGGAGCATTTCATGCTAAGGTTTTGGCACGAGTTCCCATGGAATGGGTAATCTCGTTACACTTTGGTGTGTGGGATGAGTGCATGCCTTGTGGATACAGTAGTACACTGCTGAGCCCACGGTCAAGGGCGGGTTGCATGACTACTCGCAGTTAGTTTATCTTTATGAATGTTGCATGATGACTTGGCATGTAAGGACTATTGAGCGAGGAGGGAAAACGTACTCCTCGAGTTAGATGGTATTACATTGTTCATGTTTATTATTCTGCACAATTAAATTTGACTACACTAAATGCTGCAACTAAAACATGTACTTTTCCGCACTTTAAGCCACTATCATTCCTTGTTATTACTCTGCATTATTATTGCATTCTTGGTAGCTTGTTTAGTACTTTTGTACTCATACCCGTTGGACAAACACTTCAGAGGCTTCGTACTACGAGGAGGATGGTCTGGAGTAGTGACCCAGTCTAGAACATGATCCTGAAGAAGATGTCGTCATGTAGCTTGATTTTCATAGTTTCTCTTTAAAGTTTATGGTTATGTGATAATGTGGTCTGCGAACCACGAATGATTGATCGTATGTACATTGTCACATGATGGACATCTTGTTATTATTTTTTATGGAAATTCAATAATGTTCTGATTTCGTAAAATAGGGGCGTCACAGGCTGGCTGAGGTCTAGAGCAACACTGTGCACTTCACTTTTAGAATGTTTTGTACTCACTGTAGCCTTGGGCAAACCGCCATGAGTTGTACTCTGAATCTGTGAGTTTTTGTGTTCCCTGTTCTTGTAATGAGACTTCTATTCTGTTTTCATTGATTGTATGAACTTGTATCTGCGTTATTCGCACTATCTGGGTTGATTTTTCTATAGTTCATTTTGTCTTGTACAAACACGAGCTTTTACTCCGTGTTGTTCCTGATGAAGTGTTCTGATTCTCATGCGTGCAATTTTTGTGAGTAGTTTTGGAGTACGTTTTCTCTGTGTATATCGGAGGTTAGTCCTCATGAATTACTAGCAAAGCACTTTTTGTATCCAAGCGAAGCCATTTTCTTTAGCATAGTCGTAGACTTCCTTGCATACAATTTTGCTAGGTCCTGTTCAGAGCACTCTTTGTTGCGAAGCCTAGTACATGTTACTAGCGCAGAGCATCTGAATGGAGCTCTCTAAGGGAAACATACTTGTGCGAAGTATTGTTGTGCGAAGCATGCTCGAAGGCACTTCGGTGTGCGGAGCCAGCACAACTTCTACTGAGTTCAGTGCGTTTTTGGGTTTTTGAGTGTGAGCGAAGTCTTCTGAACTTTGATTTTTTACCCTGTGCGAAGCCCATGTTCGAAGCCTGTTCTGCAGAATAGAAATTTTAAAATCTTCCATTCAACCCCCCTCTAGTCGCTTGTTTCGGTCCAACAATGCCTCTAGGTGAAACTAACCGATAAATAGGAAAAGTACGACTTCAACATCAACAAGGCCAATAAAATATTCGATCTGTTGCTTAATGAGAAGAAGATCCACTTATCACCTGGTCACGTGATACTACTTGCCGACGAGCTGAAGAAGAGGAAACACTGCAAGTGGCATAATTCCTCATCGCATCACACTAATGAGTGCAACGTGTTTAGGCAGCAGATCCAATCGGCCATAGAGCAAGGCAGAATCAAGTTTTACGATCGAAAGAAGCCGATGAACATCGATGGTCATCCGTTCCTAGTCAACATGGTGCACGCGCAGCATGCTGACGATCGGCATACAAAATGGAGCAGTCGGACCAGTAGTAGCATCACTTCTTTGGACCTCATTGGGAAATACCAAAGGAAGTCGAAGGAGAGGATGGACGGTGAAGATAGCCACAACTACTCATGTTTAAACCCCCATTGGAACTGTGACTTCTTCAGGCTTTGTTGGAACAAGGGGCTACATCTACCATCAACGGATGATTGCCCAGGGTGTGGAACCAAAGGTAGGGCACAAGACGATCACCGGCCACATAACGTCAGGTAAAGGACACATGATAAAGAAGCCATCCACTGAAGGTTGTCCCCACTAAGGGTATCAGCGCTTGAGAGGATCGGTCCCATCAATGCCGAGGAAATCGGCCGACGACGACAAGATCACGCCAAAGAAGCCACAATGGTGCCCTAGAGGGATTTTCACGAGGAACCGAAAAATAAGGGTGCAACGTCTGTGACAAAGAGAACTAAAGGCACAAATGGACAGCGAGGAAGCTGATCAGCCCCGCAGAATCAAAAGTGAATGGTGACCAAAAGATAAGGCTGATCATGACAATAAGGACACAAGGATAAACATGGTTTTCTTCCTCCCTGTAGAGTATCGGGCACCCTGCGAGGATAACACGGATCATGATAATACAATGGCTCAATTAGTGTTGACTCCACATCTAGCTGTTTTTGATAAACCAGAAGACCTTGAGCATCGACATCTAAGACCTCTCTATGTCAAAGGATTGGTTAATGGGAAGTTAATGTCCAAGATGATGATAGACAGAGGGGCGACTGTCAACTTGATGCCTTATGACACATTCCGTAAGCTTGGAAAAACGCCTGAGGACCTCATCAGAACTCATATTGTATTAAGGGACTTTGGTGGAAACTCATCAGACACGATGGTAATGTTGAATGTATAACTAACGGTTGGGAGCAAGACGATACCAACTACCTTTTTCATTATAGAAGGAAAAGGAACTTATAGCCTATTGCTAGAGCATGATTGGATACATGCAAATTGCTGCGTCCCCTCGACAATGCACGAGATCCTAGTGCAGTGGGTCGATGATCAGGTGGAAATCGTCTCCGCCAATAAATCAGTTAATATAGTTGCAGCCGATTTATCAGTATGGGAGATAGGAGTCATCTGTCTATCAAGAAAGGCTTGAGATGGCAACTTTCTTGAAATATCAGATAATGGTATCAATCCAATCAATGAGGAGCTGCCTAAGCTCATCTTTTAAAAATGGTGCAAAAAAATGAAGGCTGGACTCGATCAAGATTTTTCCACAACTGATGAACTACGTGAATGCAAACGTTGCACCCAGTGACAGACCGAGGCCAACCTTCGTATGTACCCAGATCCCCGATGGGATAAATGGATTGAAGGCTACTACATCGGAGATATGGGAAGAGGCCAAATGAGAAGTACTTAAGGAAATATTGAGCGATCGTTCAGACGAAGCATAAAGATCCACACACAAAAATATCCGATACTAGTGGTATCGCCTTCAAACGGTCGATGTGAAGGAATTGCCCTTACACACAAAGAAACAAAAAGTTCAAGACAAAGGAATCAATACATTACTATAAGGGATAGATGTTCTGTTATAAGACCGCTAATGTTACATAAGATCATAGGAATGATCGGCAAATGGCCTCGATCGCCTTCAACTGAATAGTGTCGATGCTCTGAAGAACAACCCGGTCTTCGGTGTTTGAACCCAGGATATCTTGGAGGAAGCGATGACAACGCTGCGCCTGGTGAACGACACCAGCAAGATGCTGCTTCTAGGCATCAACCCAAGCCGAGAAAGAGGTGACAACCCTCTCTTTCTCAATGATCTTCGCTTGAATCCCCTCCAGCTTCGTCAACAGATCAGACTCTTCTGCCCACAGCCACAACTGCCTCCAAGAGGGTGCTCTCAGATTCAATATGATTCAAGAGGGTGCTCTCAATCACAACTACCTCTTTGGGAGTCTTCATCGCTTCCAACAACAGCGCCCGACTAGCTCGATCGGCTATCTGCTTGATGGCTCGCTGCACTGCCGAGCGATGGAACTCCAGATATGAGGTCGGCGTAAGGGCATCAGCCAATTCTGACAAGAGGTGATCCAAGACGTTATTGAAGTGACCCCGTATCGGTCCCAAGTCATTGACTAGGATCTTTATTGGATCATCCAAGCGAGAAAGCAAGTCCGACAACACCTTCACCGCTGGGGACAGTAGAGTCACGGTCGACAACGAAGCATCGACAGCTTCACCCTTTGTGTACGGCTGGACGTCAAAGGGAAACTGCTAGGCAAAGGGCTAAAAGGAAAGAAACAAGTTAAGGTAATGCTTGCCATAGTATGAAATGAGTATAAGAGCACTTATATTAACATGCTCGACAGAAACAACTGATCGCAGAATACTATTGCTAGAAGAAACAACAGCGTCATCGTCCACTAGAAGGGTGTGCGACCCCTCTTCCTCAAGGCTACCATGAGGGTTATGCATTCCCATGGCATCCATCGTCTGCTGCATCCAAGGCCGATGTTAGTTATGTAGAGAGTAACGGGAAAAGAAAAGCAAGTCGTGTACCTCATGAAAATGTGAGACAGAAGGAATCCCAACGTCAACCACCACGCCTTCCAGCATATCGGCTTCTACGGTGGTGGCCGTACATCCATATTAGCCGATACACTGAGATCCACAGATGCAAACTCAGGTGCATCGGCCCCAATGACGGTCTCTACAACGACACCCCCAGCATGCGAGGGCAATCAAGTGTTGGCCGATTCATTAGCTACCGGGCTGGAAGCCTTTTGAGTGGACACGATAGTAGGGAAAGAAGGCTGGATAATAAATGGTATCATATGTTGAAAGCGCAAAACAAAGTATGTAGTGTAAAGACACAAATATACCTAAACTGATGGAGGCACATCGGCAGCTGCCGTAGTTTGTTTGGCCGGAGATGTGGACGACATCGACTAGAGAAAAGGAAAACACATTACAAAGAGAAAAGACACCACTAAACATTGGGGAAAGTTAGAAGGGGTACCTGGCCAGATCGAGATCTTGTGAATCGGCGAGTTCCCTCATCTGATGCCTTGCACTTACGCGCTGGAGTTTTGACTCACTTGCTAGCAAGAAAATCCTTCAGGGTAGTAGCCCCTATCCAAGACACTAATGGCCGATTGCCGCTAATAGTCGATTGGTCGGCCGCTCTGGCTAACTTGCGGAGCATCCATGCCACCCCACTACACGTCACAAGGATTAATAAAGGAGCAAGATAATAAGGAAAATGAACGAGAGGGGTCAAGACATGTACCAGTGAGGAGTCATCGGTATAGCTAGAATGCATACGCTCACAATATGATCTCAAAGGCCGAGCGAACAGATGTAGCACCCACTCGCCCCACCAAGCATCAAAGTCGATGGAGCTGATGGCATAGGCCGACCATGTGGTAAGGTCACCATAAGGCACTTGGTCATCAACCCGAGATAGTTACTCGTATTCCTGGTCATCTGAAATCTCTCCACAAGATTGGATATATATGGCCGATAAAGAACATGTGAGGAGGAAGTTGGTCAAATACTAACTGCCGCAAGCAAATAGATGGATGATAGAATTCGTAAAAGGCTCCGCGGGTGGTGAAATTGATAGGCAAAGGGCAGGAAGTGATCAAAGTTTTGAAGATTCTGGCATACCCTTCATCCCGCCACGCGTCGTCCATGAGGAACACACGGGGGTATTCGTACTCAAATAAGTAATCATATGCAAACCAGATAGTGCTCTCATTCCCGAAGCCATGGTAAAACTCCGCAAACAAGAAGCTCAAAGAGTTGGGTGATAATCGGGAAGAAGACTGATAGGCATCTGCCTCACCTAGAGATAAGCACTAGCGGTATGTGGGGACAACCGATTCAAGATGATCCGCGGGGAACTTCATAAGAAATAGGGGAGAAGTGTCGGCTACTTCGGCGGTATAAACGTTGAGCCATAATTGCAAAAACCACCAAGGCCCACTGAAGTGGCCGATAGGCTCGCCAACTGATAACGTTGCTGATACCTAATGAAGAAGCTAATAGGTGGTGCCAAGGAGGTATCGACCAAGGGGGATTTTCTTTTTGGCAGCAATCTGCTCGGCCAAAAATTGAAGATGGGCAGTCGGACCCAAAGTGGAACCACAGAAAACAAACTGCTCCAACCAGAGGTTAAGGAAGGCAACATGTTCTTCGGTGGCAACGGGGCTAGTCTTCTTGTTGTGCTTCGTAATATATTCGCCCCAACCACTAGTGGATTTTACACCAAGACGATGAGTCACCTTGGAGTAGAAAGAGAGAGGATTGCTCCGAAAAGACATGACGATATGTGGTGATGATGGCCAGTAATTTTGAAGCATCAAAGGCCATATAATGCTCCGAAACATGGGGGCATGTGTTGATGCCACGATTTGGTAAAGCTCAAGGCTCACCAAGGATGTCGTACGGTCAACAAAAGTCAAGGAGGGTCTGGTCAAAGATGGTCAAAGGAGCCCGTACGTTACAACATGGCCGTATATGAAGGAGCCGATGATGAGAAGATGAAGTTTTATCCAGAACCGGTTAGGATAGATTGCTTGGATGCAAGTCTTAGGACAATAAATATATACCACTAAGTTAGGTCAAACACACATCTCTATCAAACAACTACTCGATGCATCGCCACCCTTGGCTTCCCAAGATTAATCCTAGCGGGATTCAACACTTAGAGCTGGGCTGCATTATTCTGATCTCCTACAAAAAGGTGAGTCCTGCCACCCCTGGCAATTGTATCAACTAGGTCAGTGTCTTCATGGTTGCATCAATTTGATCTCTTATATTGATGTGATCTGGGTGTGATAGATTGAGGCTTCATCGGTTAGGTCCAACATCTCTTGCTATTGTATCTTTTTCATGCTGTATACCGTTCATCTAAATAAACCATGCCCAATACTTTGACATATTATTAAGATCATCATGATTAGCTATGGTCTTGATTAGGTCCAATCTAGTTATTGTGATGATTTTCATGATATAGACATGTTATCTGACACGTTTTATTTATTTCTGTCTGAGTATAAGCTGATAGGTTATCTTCAATTCAATGCCATATCTTATTCGCCATCGGAAAACGCTCGTCGGCGCATATGTAAATTGTTGATCTCATTGGCCGATGGCATGATTGCACGATCGCTTCGCCCGTGGTCATCGGCCCTATGGCTGGTTGACATAATAGTCCATGATTATCCTATACTTATTGCAGTCATCGACTCGATAGCCAATAGGATATGGTGCTGATACTTTTTTCTCTGTTCCCTTATCAGTTGCATGGTCAAATTGATTTGCATGCCTTAAACCCTTTTTCTAAGAACATAGGACCTTCATTGGAATTAAGCAGATCTCCTAGGCCACACATGGGTCAAAGTGTGACCAAAAATTACTCCAACAACATAGTATAATATTAACATCTCACATGGAAAAAGAGCCCATCACAAATTAATGGAGATTTTCACTTATTTAATTTCAGAACTAAACCTTCAACACAATTATCATTGGATGAAACATTGTCCAAAGTAAGAGAAAATAGTTTCCAATCAAGATTCCATTCTACTATGAAATTTAAAATGCTAAGCATAAATTATTTCTTGAATGATTCCCTCCTACATTCATGAACTTGGTAATCCTATTTTGCATATTCAACCTATTATCTATCCAATGAATAGTGATGCACATGTATCCTTTGGTTTGATTCAAGGTCTACATGTCCATGGTTGTACTAAAATGACATTTGACTATTTTGAAGTCTCATATAATTTGGCCTCTTCTTCATCATATATTATCAATATATCTTTTTTCACTATAAGACAACTTTTAATTGGAAAAGTAGGAAGCATATACTTTACCCAATTAGTGAAATAACAATAATCAATAATACTAAAGGAATACTCAAGCATGATAATTGTAAGATAAAATTTCTTCAAACTAACAACCTCATCATACTTATAGGTCTCAACCGATGCAATGGAGTTATATTCACTCTTTTCTAATTTCAATTTTTGCTGCCCAGTCTAGATATGGTGCTTGTTTTCTAAGTGACTTCTAAAAACCAATGTGCCTGACTTGCTCTAACGTCGACCTTTATAAGTGCATTCTATGCTCTTATAGCTAGCCCATTTCTCTTCTATATCATTGCTATCTTTATCTTTCTTTGTAATCTCATACATGTTATAGTGATCCCAAACATCAGATGTGAGCTTCTTACATATCTTCGAAGGAGGACCCTTGTCGGTATTATCATCTGTCCAACCAACACTTGCAATAATAGCTACATCATTTTATGTTGTTGGAGCACTTGCAAGAGCAGGGTCAACTGAAATTGTCACAGCTAGGATGACACAAATACACTTGCACTACTACTTGCATTGATGCTAGTATAGTAATATATCACTGCCTAAAGAAAAAATGCCATTGATATTTCAGTTTCACAAAGAATGAACATATTAGACATTTCTCAAAATAAAACAGCAAACATCTTACATATTAATTATTAATTAATGAGCAAACAACGGTGATGCAGTGGTGCTTCTAGAGTTAGATCATGCTAGTTGTTGCAAGAACATTCAAAGATAAAATAGATGCTAGGGGCTACAACAATGTGTGGATCTAGATCCGAGGAAAAGAAGCAGCTCATGTGCACCAGATCTCAGGTGGGTCTACATCGTGGCCCATGCCCTATGGCTGTGCACCGGTGCCAGCAGGGCAGCATGGTGGCGTGCCATGCGCCTGAAGGAAGTATGCCTAGAAAAATTTCGGGGATCAGAAGTTTTGATAGGTGTATCGGAAATTCCGATTATTTTCAGGACTCGAGTCAGAGAGAAAAACTAACTTTGGAAGCTCCAATATGGTATCAGAAGTTCCGATGTGGGATTCGTGACTTAAATTGGAAATTCCAATTTGGAATCGAATGTTCCAATTATTTTTTGGACTCGAGTCAGAGAGAAAAAGTTGCTTCGAAAGTTCCGATATGGTATCGGAAGTTCCGACGAACCAGAAGTTCTGATTTGGATCGGGAAAATTGAATTGATCGGAAGTTCCGATAGGTGTATTGGAAGTTCTGAAGTCGGCAAAAACAGATTGGATCCATTACGATAACGTGCTTGATTGAGCGACCAAAAATACCCGATCGGAAGTTCCGATCCAGGATCAGAAGTTTCGATGTGGTCGAAAATAGATTGGATCTATTGGTTCACGAATTGGTTGTAACCAATTTGTTGGTTTTGAATTGTTGGAGATAACAGGATCTCACCTCTATATAAAGAGAGGAGGATGATGTTTTGGAAAAAACAAACAATTTATAGTTTGGACCTAGCCACCAAGAACTCCTCTCCTCCCTTTCTTGATCTCAAAAGTTGAGATTGAGAATCTCCCATTTCTCATGAGTGGTTCTAGCACGCCGACGTGGGAAGGATCCCATCCCTAAACGTGTAGATACCGTGGAGGCGTTGCTCCAATAGAGACGCTCGTGGACAACTATGTCGTATTCATCGATTACATTGGCGGGGAATGGCCGGAGCGAGGCAAGGATCAGCGAGGACATGCTCCCCTACATCTTCTTCCACTGCACCTAGCGCATATTGTGCTAGAAGGTACCAATCTATGATCTCGCACGCACATGCTTCTTGGGCTTTGGGGTGAATTTTTAAAATTTTCGGCTAGCGTAGCTTCCCCATTCCCCAACAGTGGTATCAGAGCCTACGTGCATAATGTTCGATCTAGATCCCTCATGTATGGAGATACATGGTGGAAAAACAAATTAGATCCATTTCTACAAACGCCAAGATTTGGTAAAGCTTAGGGCCCACCATAGATGCCACATGGTCAACAGAAGTCAAAGAGGTCTGGTCAAAGATGGTCAAAGAATCCTGTCCATGATGTGTAACATGACCGGATAAGTAGTGCCAATGGAGATAAAAGTGAGAAGAAGATTGTTGGCTCAATGGATTACGCTAACAAGTTCCATAAAATTAAGAACTAACAAATGAAGTGTTTGTGAATGCAGACTATCTCAAGCCTCCGAATAGGATAATAACTCAAAGTAGTTCGAAGTTGCGTATTGAATATCTGAATATTCGATGCCTATTACAAGGCAAGAATGGGGTTTTTATAGGTAAAATCTCTAGAGAAAATACCTTTTTACCCCTCAATTACAACTGATATTGTGGAAACTATTTCGGTATCCCGACAGGGTAGACGTCCCACCCTTCTGGTTGTTTCCCACTCCGGAGGGGAAGCCTTTCGGAGGGTCTCTTTAGATCGGAGCCTGGATGGACCCTCCGACTTCAAGTCCTCCAACCTAGAGACAAGTCTTAGGCTCTGAGATTATAATTTGTCATTATCTTGGAATCTTAATGATCAAGAGGATGAAATATTTTCCCCCAACAGTAGCCCCTCGAATACGCTTTTCCGAATAGCCTGTACAGCAAGGAGAGCAGTATACGCAAGAAATAATTTCATTCTCACGGACTTAGAAAAAATTCAAGGTATTATAACCGTTTGAAGCGTCCTCAACATCGAAGATATATGGAATCTAAGCTTCGATATTGGATCTCCGTATGAAAGCTCCGCAAGAAAGTGGACCATTGCAATTGCAGTGCATTGCAAGGAACCATTATTTTTGTGTCGTTACTCCTCAAATAGGTGTTAGGCCTTTCGAGAAAGCAACAGACGCAAATATTCACTGCAGGTTCAGACTTTTTCACCTTCTGGTCCCACCTGTTAGTGACGAGGGTTGTATCTACAAGTGTGAAAACATATACAAATCATGCTAAACGAAAACAGAGTGGTTATAAAAGGGGAAAGCGAACAGCAACGGAAAGCTTTTACAGAGCTCCGGTGTTTAAGCCTTTCCACACTTCCATCTTCAACCTTTTTCTCCAATACTCTCGAGCATTCATTCAATGGCGAGGACCAGCGCAAGAGTGCCGACGGCGGCAGGGACTTTGGTGCAGAGGCAATCGTGGGCTACATCTGCAGCAGCAGCGATGGCAGGAGCCCCAAGGGGTTCTTGGCCCAAGAACCCACGGGAACTCCGCCCACCGTCTAAGAAGACACTGAAGCACACATTCATTCTCGGGCTATCAACTTGCTCAGCGGAATCCATCGATGAAGCGGTGAACGGGAAACTGGGCCTGGGAATGAGGACTTGGGTTCCTGGAGAAGAAGTAACCCCGGCGCCAAGGATCAGAGAAGTCGTCGTCTTCGAAGACTTCTTTGAAGCGGGGCTAGGCCTTCCTTTGATAGACTTATTGGCAGAAGTGTTGGAGATGTTCCACATCACCTTGCCACAGCTGTCTCCGAACACCATAGCAAGGTTAGCTGTCTTCGAATGGGCCCTCCGAGCTGAAGGATGCGAGGGGAGGTCTGAAGTATTCATGGCTACCCATGAAGCTTCGTGTCAACCGAAGCCGCAAGATGGGCCCGGAGACTCCAAGTGGTTAGTGGCCTTCGGGAGTGTTAACTTTCAGCTCCGGAAAGAACACATAAAGAATTTTTCGGTGAAGGCGATCAATGACTGATTGTATTCGGACTAGATACTTCGGTGGTTTTATGCCAAGGTAGGAGAAGACTCTAGGCTTGCCAGTCCCCTACAAGAAATATGGTTCAGGAGGGAAGTAGAAGTGACTCCAGACACAAGCCTTCTTTCAACGCGGCTTGGGTTATTGTATTCGGTGGCCAAGTGCATGAGTACGTGAGACTTGGCCGAAGAGTTCATCTCCCCCCGGATACCTCCTCTTGGGGCCGACTAGCCTATTGTGATTCAAAGCGCTTTACAGGGGGAGCTTCAAACCCTAGATAAAACCTCTGTACCTCCTGCATTAAGATTAGTAAGAGAATAACTAGTATTCTTAATAGATTGTTACCTTATTTTAGCAGCTCCATTGTCATTAGCCCCAGAGCAGATAGCTAGGGCTACAGAATGGGTGCTCGGAGCACCTAATGCTATGGATAAGCAATGGAGGATCGAGCTGGTTGGGAGTTGGGAACGCTCCAACCGAGTATGGAGTGCGCTCGGGATGGAGGCTCCACCTTTGCCCAACTTCGACTCAGTGAGAGCAGTCTGTCGTAAGAGGAAGGCTGTCGCTGGGACATCCAAGGCTGCGAAGACTCCAGTGAAGAAGGTGGTGCAGAAGGCCAAGCTCCCTTCACCTCCATCATCTCCGGCTTCACTCGACATTCGGAGCTCTTCTTCGGAGGAGTCTAAAGAATAAGAAACTTTGGAGGCTCGCATGGGAAAGGAGATCGATGATATTTTACTGCACAGTGACGAGGAGGATTCTCGGGTTGCGACTGAGGATCCCCCTCGGGAAACTCCGGAAGAGGTGGCGGCGATCCACCCTAAACCTGCTAGGGTCCAAGAACTGGAGCTAGAATATCCTAGTTCCCCGGTGATCGGAGCAGTAGCAACAGAGGCCAGGGCTTCGACGTCTACTACTCCAGCGCAAACCTTGGGGGAGGAACTCAAAGAATACCTCCAAATGTACGAATTTCTAGGGGACCCCGAAATCCTCCCTCAGAATCAAGACGAAGGTAGGTCTCTGATCTTTATTCTTTTAAGTTCCTAAGATAACTTCCCTGCACCAACAATATCTTAATGGATAATTGACGAATACCATGCGTTTTGTAGATGCTTTGAGGAGCAGCATGGCTCCAACCAGAGATGGAGCTTCGGCTCCTATTGGAGACAAGGCACCGGTCGTAGCGGTAGCTCCATCGACTGGAGTTACTTCGGACGAGGCGGCTCCGCTTGAGGGAGCGACTCTCAAAGGGGGATCTACCCCGACTGAAGTAGCGACTCCTCTGGTTTTTGTGTCGGGGAGAGGTAAGGGCAAGACTTGTCCTGGGCCTCTTCCCTCTTTGACGACAACGTCATCGACGAATGACCCTTCGGTAGGAGCTTCGGAAGAAGACCCTGCTAAAGATGACCAAAGAGCATTGTCCTGGCTCCTGCTATTGGCTCCATTCTTGGAGCAGCGGACAGGCCTCTGAACCCTTCTGGAACCTTTGGCTGAAAAGAGCCAAGAGGTTGGGGGCACTAAGCTGGTCTCCATTTTGAGTGAGGCCACCGGATCAGAGCTCGACCTAGCCCTCGAAAGTGCTACCCTCTAGGTATGCAACAAGCATAAAGTATATTTACCTTATTGAAATTACATTGTACTTACTTTGTTTGTTTTGCAGCAATTTGTCCTTGCTAGAGCGGCAGCGACTTCCAATGAACTTGAAACTAATCGGCTCAAAAGGAAGGTTACGGTGCTTCAAAGGGCCCTCAAGGGCTCCGAAGATAAAACTCTATAACTGGAGGAAGAGATCCTCGAGTAGCGGAGGGCTAAATCTATGGCAGAGGAAGCGCTCCGAAGGGAGCAGCAAACCTGTGCCCAACTTGCCTATTTAATAGAAGAAACCCAAGCAGAGCACACGATGTTGAGGGCTGAAATCGAAAAACTTCGGGTAGCAGAGGGGACTTTCGGGGCTGAACTCGTGGAGCTCCGAGGGTTGGTTAAGCAAGCCCTGGTTCAGAAGAACTACTTAACATCGAAGACATCTGAAATCTCCTCCGTTGCCACTGAATTGACAAAGGCCGAGAAGAGACACAGTTTGGTGGCTGATCAAACCATGGACACCCTCAGGGGTGTTCTAGTGTATTTTGGCATTGTATGCCCGTCTTCCTCAGCTGCGGCGGATGAACCCCTTGACCGAAAGCTTAAGATGATCCAAGCAGCGGCCAAGATGATGAAAGGCTCAAGGACCTGATACGGAGAGATCTCCAGGCAAGTAGCCGGGATCGGAGACCTTCGACACCTCGAAGCCATCGGGGTCTCTGTTGCTCCGGTGAAAGGTTCGACGCCGGCACGTTTCTCCGACGAAGGCTTACTGCGACCATCTCTGGACGTGGCCTCGGCTTGGGAAGCCTTCCGGGCGACCTAGAAAGTAGATAATGAAGCTGCAGCCAAGGCTTGGTTCGACAAAGCTCGTCGGCAGAGGCTAGCTCAAACGAAGCCTCTGGCTCCAACTCCGCCAACTGCTCCGCCTCCTGACCCGGAGGTCTAGCCTCTAGGACGCTTAAATATGTACAAGAGATCTTGTAATGTTCTTATTTAATGAATGAAAAGTTTATAAATGAAAAGTTTTCTCTTGAATGTTTGTTTTTAGGTTTTGTTATATGCTTCGGATCCTGACCTCGAGGTATTAGAGCTCAATGAAGGGCTTCGCCAACAATGGGTTATCCTCAAAAGCTTGAGGCCCTACAGGTGTTCGTGATTTTCCGTTCCTCGAGGGGAGCAAGGGGAAATAGCACCCGACGTTTGTAGCGAAGTTCTTTCTTATATTAAAGAAGAGGATAAGGTAGTAGTATCTTTGTCCTCGGAGTATGTAGACTGGTCCGACTCAGAGTACCAAGTCGGAGACCCAATGGAGGCTAGCTCCGAACGACTTCTAACCTAGGCAGAACTTCAAGAAGAACAGAAAAAGCTGAGGGCTTCGAAAAGGAAGGGCACTCGGACCAAAAGAAAAGTTTTGAGAACTCCAGGCCCTGAAGACCTAACTGGTCCTAGGGGTAGTTCTAGAGGTCAGAGGGGTCTTTGTTTTTATTTAGGTTTAGATAATAATTTTTCCTAATTGCGATGATTTTAATATGATTGCCCAATTAATAAAAATTGTCTGAGAAGCATAACTTGATTGTGCCTCACTCTCCAGCCCCTCCTTGTGGGTGGGGGACCATACGCAATGTGATAAGGTCCGTCGGACACAATGCTTTGTACACTAAAATCGGTGCTTCACAAATAGTACTTAGTAATCATGAATTTGACTTTTTCGTAGAGTTCTTCAAAATGTACGTTCGTATTATGATGTTTATAATCTTAGAGCTTCGAGTTTATACATTGGAGCTCCGAAATTGGTCACTAAGGACTTATAAAGTGTTTCATTTGGCCAGAGCCTTGAAACCTTATTACTTGGTCGCCTTCGACTCTTTTAAAGATGCTTCGAACCTAGTGGATCAGAAATCTGTTCTTTTAAAGTCCTCAGACTCTTCTACGGATGCAATCAGGCCGAAGTCTGGAATCCGTAGGCTTTAGCCACCTTCGACTATTTTATAGATGGTTCGAACCCAGAAGATCGGAAATTTGTTCTTTTAAAGTCCTTAGACTCTTCTACGGGTGCTATCAGACCAAAGCCTGGAATCCGTAGGCTTTGGCCACCTTCGGCTCTTTTACAGATGCTTTGAACCCAGAGGATCGAAAATATGTTCTTTTAAAGTGCTTAGACTTTTCTACGGATGCTATCAGACCGATGCTTGGAATCCATAGGCTTTGGCCACCTTCGGCTCTTTTACAGACGCTTCAAACCCAGAGGATCAGAAATCTATTATTTTAAAGTCCTTAGACTCTTCTACGAATGCTATCAGACCGAAACCTAGAATCTGTAGGCTTTGGCCACCTTCGGCTCTTTTATAGTTGTTCGAACCCAGAGGATCGGAAATCTGTTCTTTTAAAGTCCTTAGAATCTTCTACAGATGCTATCAGACCGAAGCCTAGAATCCGTAGGCTTTGGCCACCTTCGGCTCTTTTACGTAATACTTGAACCGATTGTTCAAAGGTCGTTTGCTAGGTTCTGATGAAAGATGCTTACCTTCGCAAGTATCTCCATTCCTCTGATGCGTCCACCATGGGTAGGGAATATTTGAAGAGAAAGCATAATTCGAACCGCAATATTTATTTATTTTAGAAAGGTACTTTACAATTCATTACAAGGATCCCCTAAGCGTAATAACGTTTAAGGTGCTCCGCATGCCATGCATGCTTTAATTCTTCCCCTTCTAAATTAGCTAATTTAAAGATCCGGGGCACCCTGAGCATAGGATAATATATGGTCCTTCCCATTTGTTTCCTAACTTCCCCGGAGCAATTACACTTTGAGGAGCCTTGCTAAAGAGCATGGGCCTCATGGCTCGAGATGTGATGAGTGATTTTCAACAGAAGTCAAGAGGACATGGAGAGAAGAGAAGACCTACTATGTCTGGGCCGCATGTGACTCAGGTACACGAGGAGCGAGCGACTGTCAGGCAGAGGGGTCGCGAAGTCGGGCTGGCCCAATCCGAGTACATGGGCTAGGAGCAGTAGAGGATCCACTGGTCTATTGACCAGGATTGACTCAGGTACACGGGCGGTGAGCAATTGCCAGGTTGAGGGAGCTATGGAATCGGGCAACCCAATCCGGGTAACTGGTGCGATGACGGTGGATGCTTTGTCAGTTTCGGCGCAAAACTGACGACCGCTGATCTCGGATCTGACCATTCTGAGGTGAAGCCATAGATGCTACGAAAGCTCCGCATCGGGACAAGTTATCTTTATTTAGGATTTTACTATTTTGCCTTTAGGCCCACAGTCTGTCAATCGAGTCTGTAAAAAACCCTAAGGGCATTTCGGTCTTTTCCATTTTTATTTCAGCTTCTGTAAAACCCTAGGGGTATTTTTGATTTTTCCCATTTATTGGGATGCCTATAAAAGGCCCCAATACATAGGGTTAGGGTTACCCATTTTGAAAAACACTTTCCCAATTTCAGAAATCGTGGGTCACTTTCCCTTTCAATTTTTTCTACCGTGTTCTTCTGTGAAATCCCCCCCGCCGCCGTTGTTCTATCTTCTTCGCACACAGTTTTTATTCTCCAGCTGTTTTTCTTCTCCCACGCGAATGGATAGAAGTAGCTTGTACATCTAGGCCGCAGCTACGTGGCAGCACCTAGCGCCTAGCGGCTAGAGTTGCAGCTAGCACCTAGCAGCCAGCCTAGCGCAGCAGGCCCGCCAACATGGCAGTAGCAGCTAGCAGTGCGCAACTGCCTAGGCGCGTCCTATCCTAGCGCGTGGTAGGAAGCAGCAGCAACAGGCAGCGTGGTTCTTCACTCTGCAGAACGGCAGCCAAGACACGTTGATCAAGGTGCACCGCAGCGTGGGAATCTTCGGCGAGCAACGATAGGCGTTATGCTCGAGTATCGCACGACATCAGGAGATTGCACGGTAAAGATTTGTTTTATTCTCATTTCGTGTTTTTTCTGTTTATTTTTCTGGATGAATCAAGTTTATCCCAAGTAGTTCAGCTTCAGACTGTACTATGTTTAGGATCTGAGATATTCCTTTTTGTTCAGTACCTATTTAATTCATCTCGGAGAAATTTATCATCTGCAGTTACTCTGTATGGTTAAATGCCTATGATAGTTATACTTGTGATGGATGAAATGTCTATGAATGATGGATATTTTTATGTGCTTAATGGATTACCTGTGATTTGGTGAAATCATTGTTGAGATGCTATTTGTTATGTGAATGATTTTAATCTGCCTTTAAGCACTGTGTTGGTGTCTTTTCAATTAGGACACCGGTCGTTTTTAGGCTAGATTATTTTCAGTACCTGTGATCTGTCTTGCTTTGGATGTTTGTCTGTTGAGGTGCGTTGGGTGTTGGGAGAAGGCCATTTGATTCGAAAGAGTTTTTAGGCACCCATTCACCCCCCTCTAGTCGCTACTTTCGGTCCTACAAGTGGTATCATAGCCTGGTTAGGGGTTTTCCATACCTTAACCGGTTCTAAACCCATGTAGTGATCATGACTTCTTATAGCAAGGTCCCGTCCCTGGAAGCTTTTGGCTACACTTATTTGAAGACTCGCACGCGGGCCTATCTCATGAGCCAGAGCTCGGACATTTGGGACGTTTGTGTTCACGCTACTTTTACCATTGTTGGCGTAAAAGATTACGCTAACAGGTTTCTGAAGAATAGAAACTAACAAACGAAGTGTTTGCGAAGTGAACTGTTCTAAGCCTCCGAAAGGATAATAACTTAGAATAGTTTGAATGTGTGTATTGAATAACTTGTATTCTATCCCTATTACAGGGTGAAACGGGGGGTATTTATAGGCCCAAACATTAAGGAAAAGACCCTTTTACCCCTCTGTTACAACCGACATAGTGGAAACTATTCGGCACCCTTAATAGGGCTAAAATGGTAAAAGACTAATCTAATGAGAAAGAAGATAAGCCTTCCATCTTAGCTGGCAGAAAAGATCTCAAAAGAGTCTATGTTCGAAGATATACTCCGAACTAAGGTCCATCTTCATACTTCGAGCTTGACTCAAGGCATCTCCGAAGATGCATGTTGGAAACCTTCGAATCCATTATCTGCCTTTGTGTTGTTACTGCAATAACCCTGAGGATGGAATATTTTCCCCCAACCGTAGCCCCTCGAATACGCTTCTCCGTTAAACCTGTAATGTTAGGAGAGCAGTATACGGAAGAAGAATAACCATGCGTAGGGGTTATTAGGTTTATAATTTATCTCCGAAATGTATGGAGATATAAAACTTCGAATCAGTTTTAAGACAATTACTTTCGAACCATCTTAGAACTAACTCAGGAAGCCCGAAAGCCTTTTTAGACTTAGAAGAAATAGCCGTTGGCTTCTTTCTTCTAACGGAAGTTACGCAGTGCGTTAATTTCGGAAAAAAGTAACGGGCAAGAATGCAAAACTGCATGGACAAACAGTAAAAAATGTAAAGTCTAGGCTATAAATAGAACGCCTAGAACTTTCCTGAGTAGCTTTCCACCGCTTTCTTGCAAACAAGCCATCCTTTGAGCCCTAGCCTCCATTCTTCTTCCAAAGCAACTCAGTAGTGTCAATGGTGAAAACCAAAGGTTCGGGAGCACCTTCAGCTCTGGCTCGACAGCAGGCTGCTGCTGCAGCAGCGGCTGCATCATTGGCGACGGCAGCTCCAACCCCCGCAGCAACAACCATGGCGGCGGAGGAGGAAATCCCCAAAGTGTTGGTGATCAAGGCCTCTTCCTGGCATCGGCAAAATATATGGATCAATCCTTCCAACTGGGGCCTTCAACCTGCAAAAGAGAATCACTGGCGGCCGCAGTAGAGGGCAAAATTAGCTCGGGAGTTATGATCCGCAAACCTGGGAAGGAAGTTATCCCGTCACCAAGACCCGGAGAAGTGGTCGTCTTTGAAGCCTTCTTTGAAGCTGGCTTAGGTCTTCCGGCAGTGGATTTCTTGGCTGAGGTATTGGATCTGTTCCATGTTACTCTCCCCCAACTTTCTCCGAATGCAGTAGCTCATTTAGCCATCTTCGAATGGGCGTTGAGAGCCGAAGGTTGTGAGGGGAGGGCAGAAATCTTCATTGCGTTGCATAGAGCTTCGTGCCAGCCAAAGACCTTCGTAGGTCCCTGAGGTGAAAAAATGGTAGTAGCCTTCGGAAGTATTAACTTCAGGCTTCGGGATGAGTACGCCCTTCGGTTTCCTGCTAAGGCCATCAATGCTAGATGGTATACCGACTGGATCATGAAATGGTTTTATGCCGAAGTTGGGGCGAGCAACCGTCTAGCTGGACCTCTGAAAGACATCAACTTCCGAAAGGAAGCCCTTGTGCATCCAGACCTCGGTCAGCTCGAAGCTCGCCTCAGCTTGCTTCAAAAGATTAGCCATCGGTTGACCATGCAAGACTTAGCAGAAGAATTCCTCGGGCTCCAAATTTCTCCCTTGATGGCCAACTGGCCTATCATCTTCGAAGAGGATTCGGAAGGCGGTCTTCGAAAAATTTCTTCGACTTCGAGCCCTGCATGTAACTTTGAAAACAACATACTCCATGTATATTTATTTGAAGAATTAACTAACTTAACTCATTTTTTAGCTTCTTCATCCCCTATAACTTCGGAGCAAATCATACGGGCTTCGGAGAAGATTCTGGGTGCTCCAACTCCGACCGAAAAAGAATGGAGAATCAAGTTGGTAGGGAGTTGGGAAAGATTTAACAGAGTATGGGGAATGCTGGAAATCGTTCCACCCCCTTTGGTGGATTGGGTGCCTTCGGAGAAAGGACCCAAGAAAAGGAAGGCTGAAGCTGGGACTTCGAGCTCCGCCAAGACTCCGGTCAAGAAGGTGGCTCGAAAGCCAAAGAACCCAGCACCTTCGAGCCCAAGGGCTTCAGTCTCCGATTCCCAGGAGGACGAAGGCAGGTTACTTGTGAACCTGATTGACGAAGATGCAGCTCAAGGAGCTGCACAAGTTGAAGTACCTGCGAACGTGCCGGAGTCTCAAGAGAAACTTCGGCAGTTCAAGAGGATTTACCTCAGGACGAAGTTCCTGCGGATGAAAGTGGAGTCGAAGTCACTATGGCTTCGATTCCAGATGAAACAACAAGGACTGCTCAGGAAAATGTTCCTGCAGTCGAAGACTTGACGCTTGATTCGGACGAAGATCTAGCCTTCGATCCGCCAAGCAGTCCAATGCTCACCCGCCGTTAAAATGTCGAAGGTAAACTTCGAATAATTCTTTTATATTTATTTTGTGTATTTATACGATGTATAATACTTTTGTTTTTACAGAGTTCACTTCCATAGAAGAGGTCCGTCCGGAAGATACAATCCCTGGACCTTTGACAACTTCGGAGCCAATCCCAGGAGCCACTCAAATGGGGCCTAGAAAAGGCAAAGGAAAAATGGACTCCCTCCCTGCTGCGAGCTTCGGATCAACTCCGTCCGAGTCAACAGACGAGAGCCAATCTACCGAGGGGGGCCAGTCTTCGGGGGCTCCGAATACTACAGCTCAACACTCCGGGCCTTCGTCAAACGAAGATGACCAACAAGCTTTAAGTATGCTCCCCCTTCTAGCTCCTTTCTTAGAGCGAAGAACTGGTCTTCGGACTTTGCTCGAGCCTTTGGATCGAGCTAGTCGCGCTATTGGGGAGACAAACTTGGTGGCCATTTTGAGCGAAGCGGAGAGCTCGGAGCTTAAAGCTGCTATGGAACGCGCAGCCTACCAGGTACGGAGCATCTGTGAAATAACATCAAATTTACATACAAATAATTTCTTACCTTGGTTTTTTCTTTTCGCAGCAAACAGTCTTGGCCCGAGCTGCGAATATATCAAATGAACGAGAAATCACTCGCCTTCGAGAGGAAAATGGAACTCTTCAATGGAATCTCACTATCTCTGAAGGCCGAGTGCTTCATATGGACAGCATGGTGTCAACGGAGCGCAGGGCCAGACAAGGCTTGGAGGCTGCGAACAAGGAGCTCGAAGCAGAAAGAATTGTGCTTCGAGCAGAAGTTGAAAGAATGCGGGCGGAGCACGCTACTGCGGGGACCGAGCTTGTTAGGCTTCGAGAGGAACCTAGCCAGCTTTTGAATCAAAAGAATTCCTTAACTACAGAGGCTGCTAGACTTTCCGGAGTTCTGGAAGAGCTAACTTCGGCGAAGGACGCGCTGATCGAAGATAAGCTGAAGTCCGAGAAGGTAGCTGTGGAGGTTATGGATCAACTGCTAGGCGTTCTGGAGTACTTCGGTACTACCGGGACGCTTCCTTCTGATGACAACATTTCCCTTCTGCGCCGGTTGAAAAGGATTCAAGGAGTGGCGAAGCAAATCAAGACAGCAGGCATTCGCTACGGAGAACTCTCCGGACAAGTGGCTGCTGTTGGCCTACTTCGTTACTACGAGGATCTGGGTCGATCGATAACTCCGAGCGCAGGAGAGGGCCCAATTACCTTCGACGACGAGCAGCTTCTGACTCCTTCTGAAGGTGTGGCCGCTGCCTGGCAAGCCTTCCAAACTTCGTGGAGAGCCGAAGGTCGCTCTGCGATCAAGGCCTGGATCGACGAAGGACTACGCCAGAAGCAAGCTCGGACCCAAGCTTCGAGCAGCCAGCCTCCTCCGAACCCGCAGGTTTAGATATATCTTAGGATCTTTGACTATGTAAAGCTTTGCGCTTATGTACATTTATCAATGAAAATTTGTTTATCATGTTTTTAGGCTTTGCCTCATATGGAAGATGTCGAAATGTTAGACATTAACGACGAACTTCGCTCATTGTGGGCTACCTTCGATATTTTAAAAGTTTACAAGCGCCCTCGATTTTTAGTTCCTCGAGATAGCTCCGGTGCAATTACGCCCGAAGTAACCAAAGATATACTATCTTATATTAAAGAGGAAGAAAAAGAGGTTAACTTGGAAACTTCGTCTTCTGAAGACGTTATATGGTCCGAAGACGAAAATGAAACTCGAAGTAAAAAGCCTGAAGAACTTGGAAGCTGGGAAAGGAGCCCCGAACGACTTCAAACTTGGGCCGAACTTCAGCAAGAACAGAAGGACTTTAGAGCTTCGAAGGGAGGCAAGAGAGTTAAACGTAAAGTTGTTAGAACTCCCGGCACTGGAACTAGTCGTTCCAACCCTAGCTCTAGAGATCGAAGAGGTCTTCGATACCTTCTTGGTATAGATACCAATTTTTCATGATGTAAACTGTAATCATATTCGTTTGAATAATAAATATCGATTAAAATTGTCTCCCTATTTACTAGCCCGTCTTTGGGTATAAGCAACTTTGAATTGTATTCAAAGATGGTTATGCGCAAAGAAAAACTTCGGAGTACAATTTTTTGGGGTTCGGAGCCCTTCTGCAATTTGAAGATCTTTTAAAATCTTGTAAAATGTCTTCGACTATTTGCAGTCTGAAGAACGGCAACTTAGTACCCTTTGTTTTTTGAAAGAAATCACTTGAGATAACTTTCAGGACACTTTAGTGTCTTAGATAATTTGTCACTTTGGACTATCTTAACAGACATTCGAAGCTCATGGCTCAAACTCCGTTTTTTTGGCCACCTTTGGCTCTTTTTTGCAAATTCTGTCAAACCAATGGTTCGGAGTTCGCAGTGGTCTCTTTGGACTCTTTTTACGGATACCTACAAGCCAATGACTTGGGCTCCGCATATTTTGGTCGCCTTCGACTCTTTTTACGGATACCTACAAGCCAGTGGCTTGGGCTCCGCATATTTTTGTTGCCTTCGACTCTTTTTATGGATGTCTACCAGCCGATGGCTTGGACTCCGTATGATATGGTTTTGGGCTCTTTTATGGATGCCTACAAGCCGGTGGCTTGGACTCCGGATTATGTCAGCCCCCACGTCGGAAACTTCGAACCAATGATTCGAAGTCCGAAAATATGATTCAGCTTTATGACACTTCCCTCTCGGTCAACCCCGCGGTTCTAGTGCGTCCACTCGGAAGCTGGAGGTTTATGAGGGGAAGGCACTATCTGAACCATATGCTTTATTAATTCAGAAGATGATTATAAGTGGTTTACAAGGAGCCCTTATGTGAAGTATCACTTTAGGTGCTCCGCATGCCAAGTATGTGCTAATTCTTCACCTTCTAAATTAGCTAATTTAAAAGAGACATGGCGTCCTGAACGAACAATTAAGTATGGACCTTCCCATTTATATCCTAATTTCCCTGGCGCTATAATGCTTCGCAGAACAAGATGACCCGGTCTAAGCTCATTGATCTTAACCTTCGGGTCAAACCAAGCCTTCGTCTGCTGCTGATACTTTGATAAATTGGCCACAGCTCAAAGTCTTGTTTCTTCTGATAAATCTAGCGAAGCTTGTCTTTCTTCTTCAATCTCTGGTTCGGTGCTGCGAAGTGATCCTCCTTTGAGCTCCGTTGGAGTCATAGCTTCATCCCCGAATAGTAATCTGAATGGAGTAAAACCTGTGGACCTTGTTTGCGTAGTTCGAATGGACCACAAAATCTTCGGAAGTTCTTCGGTCCACAGTCCTTTTGCTAATCCTACTATCCTTTGATTTAGCCCTGATAAAATATTTCCATTGGCTCTTTCTACGGCTCCATTAGACTGAGGATGCCTCACTGCAGCAAAACATAACTGGATGCCTAGATCTTCGCAAAACTTCCTGAAAGGTTCTGCATCGAACTGTGTTCCATTATCAACTGTGAGTTGTCTAGGCACTCCGAATCGGCAAATGATATTTTCCAAAAGAATTTATGTACATTGTTCGAAGTGATAGCTGTTAAGGGCTCTGCTTCTACCCACTTAGAAAAATATTCAATAGCTACCACTGCGAACTTTAGATTTCCCTTAGCTACTGGAAAGGGACCAATTAAATCCATACCCCATCTGGCCATGGGCCATACCGGAGCAATAACTTGAAGAGCTGTTGGTGGGCGATGGCTCTGTCAACCCATCCACTGACATCCTTGACAAGTGCGGACCAAGCTCTCCGCATCAGCTGTTATTGTAGGCCAATAAAGCCCCTGGCGAAGTGTTTTTCCTGCCAAAGCTCGAGGGGCTAAATGGATACCGCAAAGTCCTTCATGGATTTCTCGAAGAATTTCTTGACCTTCGGCTTGAGATATACATCGGAGTAGAGGGGAACATACTCCAGCCTTGTATAAAATACCGTTGATTATTTGATAATTTCTAGCCCTGAGTTTTAATCTTGAAAGTTGTGGCTCTTCAGGCAAATTTGTCCCTCCTTGTAAAAGTTCCATGATTGAATTTTTCCAATCTGTACTTGGAATGCAAAGAATCTCTGCAGAGGGAATTTGTAGCACCGAAGGTGTACTGAGCTCCTCATAGAAAGCTTCTTCTGGTATATCCATGGCTCCGGCTGCAGCTTTTGCTAAGATGTCCGCTTGCACATTTTCTGCTCTTGGTATAATCCGAATGGAAATACCCTTGAAGTGTCCTTCGATCTTACAGATTTCTTCTAAGTACTTTGCAAGCTGTGGATGTCGAACTTGAAAACTTTTATCTACGTGCCCTGCTACTATTTGAGAATCTGTCTTTATAACAACTCTTGTAGCCCCTAGAGCACGTGCTTTTCGGAGTCCCAGTAAAATCCATTCATACTCCGCTGTATTATTGGTAGATTTAAAGTTGAGTCTTGCGGAGTACATAGCTCTTTGCCCTGAAGGCGAAATCAACACTGCTCCAACGCCTGCTCCGGATGCTTGGAAAGCCCCATCGGAATAAACAGTCCAAACTCCGTCACTTGACTTCTCCGGAACCAAAGTTGCAGGTGGAGTCCATTCTGCTACAAAATCTGCTAAGACTTGCGATTTGATTGCTGTCCTTGCCAGAAAAGATATGCTGAAGGGTGCTAGTTCGACTGCCCACTTTCCAATTCTTCCAGTGGAATCTTTACTTCGGAGCATATCTCCCAAAGGATACGAAGTTGGTACAATTACATTGTGAGCCAAAAAATAATGTCTTAATTTCCTCGAAGCCATTATCAGAGCATAAACGAACTTTTCGAGTTCAGAATACCTTGTCTTCGCTCCTGATAATGCTTCGGACACAAAATAAACAGGATTTTGCACCAACTTCCCATTGAAATCCATTTATCTGACAAGGACTGCACTGACAGCAGAACTTGTAGCTGCATGGTAAAGGAGTAGGGTTTCGTCCGCAGTAGGCACCGTGAGTGTAGCGAGATTACTGAGATACTCTTTAATATCTTTGAAGCTTTTCTGACACTCCGGTGTCCATGCAAAATCTTCGGACCCTTTCAATACTTTAAATATAGGCAAGCTTCTCTCCGCAGACCTTGCTAAAAACCTGCTAAGTGCTGCAAGACGTCCAGTCAGCTTTTGCACTTGCTTTAAATTTTCCGGAGGAGCCATCTTTTGTAGCGCAGTTATTTGAGTAGGGCTAGCTTCAATCCCCCTGCTTGAAACTAAATACCCTAACAACTTCCCAGCCTTAGCCCCGAAGATACATTTTTCAGGGTTAAGACGGATCCCACATGCCCGAAGGCTATTAAATGTTTCTGCTAAGTCTAGGCTATGTTGGTGCTTTAAAGCACTCTTTATTACAGTATCATCCATATAGGCCTCCACATTGCGACCTAATTGATGACCTAGAGCCTTAGCAACTAACCTCGAAAAAGTAGCCCCGGCATTTCTTAAGCCAAAAGGCATTCTTACATAACAAAAGACTCTCGAGGGAGTTACGAAGCTTGTCTTGATCTCATCTTCGCGCTTCAACCATATTTGATGATAACCAGAATACGTGTCAAGGAAGCTTAATAACTCCGAACCTGCGGTGGAGTCGACCAATTGATCAATTCGGGGCATGGGGTAAGGGTCACGAGGGCATGCTTTATTCAAGGATGTGAAATCAATGCACATGCGCCACTTCCCGGAGGATTTCTTTTTGACGAAGACTGGGTTGGCTAACCATTTTGTGTGAGCCACTTCTCTGATAATCCCAGCCTTCAAAATTTTTTCAACTTCATCCTTCGCTAGAACAACTCTTTCTGCAGACATTTTTCGGAGTCCTTGCTGAATAGGCCGGGCCTTCGGGTTTACAAGCATACTATGTTCAATGATATCCCGATCGACTCTGGTGATGTCTTCGTCAGACCAAGCGAAGACATCTAAATTTTCTTTTACCACTTTTTCCAAGGAGGTTGTAACTTCTGGAGGTAAATCTTTACCAAATTGAAATGCATATTCTTTACCATCTTTAACAATAATCTTCGTTGCGATCTCTCCTTCAGGACTTGGTCTTGGGAAGGATTTCTTCGAAGATTCAAAAGGAGCTAAAAAAATTTCTTGATTATCTTGCACATTATTCACTTGTCTTGGATCAAGAGGGGGGCCATGGCCATATTCCGCTCTTCGGGTGGTAGCTTGATCTCCGAAGACAGTAAGCACTCCTGCTTGCGTGGGCATCTTCATGCACAAGTAATTGTGATGTGCCACAGCTCCGAACTGGTTTAACATGCCTCTCCCGAAGATGACGTTGTAGGCATATGGAGCATCTACAATGTCGAAGATTACTTCCTCTGTCCTGGCTAACAATCCTTCTCCGAAGGTAACTTCTAGGCCTATCTGGCCGAGTGCATCAAGCGGAGGTCCTGTGAAGCCTTGCAAAGGACAAGCCGCTGGAAGAAGGTGCTTTCTGGAGATACACAATATCGAAGGCTTGAATAAAAATAATATCCACTGAACTGCCTCCGTCAATTAACACCCTTCGAACCTCAGTTCCTGCAATGTCAGCAGTAATGACAAGTGGGTCTGCATGTGGGAATTTAATGCCAGCTGCATCCTCTGCAGAAAAAGATATTGGTACATGGGACCATTCCGGCATAGCAGCTGCAGATGACGAAGTTCCAATGTGGCCCACTTCTCTGACATACTCTCTTCTCTGCCTTTTTGACATGATTCCGAGGGTACCTCCTCCGGAGATGGGGAGGACTACTCTTTTTCCTCGGTCTTGCCCTTCTTCTTGCTTCGGAGGTGGCATAACATTGGCCACCGGAGGGCGTCTTGCAGCTTCGAAGTTTTCTATCTGCGCCACAGCCTGGACAGGCTCCGGGCGCACTTCAGCTGGAACTCGGTCAGTAGTACCTCGACCCGAAGTTCTTTCTAGATACTCTCCTCTCAGAGTAAGTATAGCCTTGCAAGTATCAATTGCGTGGCTTCGGTTTTCACCATGAATACAGCAGAAAAGGGTCTGGCCTTTGCCAGCCGTTTTCCCTAGCGGCCTCCAGCCGCTGACCTTGTTTCCCGAAGGTTGTGGAGCTCTCTGTGTGAACTTTTGCGGGGGTGCAATGTTCAGGACATTAGAACGGGGATGCTTTTGCCCCTTCTCCTATCATGCTGAACTTTGAAAACTGGTTCCCGCGGCTGTGCCGAAGTTTTTACTTCCACTTTTACTTCCTGCAGTATGGACGGAGTAGCTGCAGTTCTTCGAAGCCAACCTTCTTCCGACCTCGCATATTCTTCAAAGTATGACATCAACTGAGAAATAGAAGATATGCTTTTTCGGTGAAGCTTATCAAGGAGGCCTTGATGAATGACACCTTCCCGAGCTGCGTCAACTACCGAAGATGTAGTCAACCCTCGGATCTGCGACTTCGTATGAGCGAAGCGCTTGAAATATTGCCTCAATGTCTCTCCAGGGAGTTGCTTCACCTGGAAAAGACTTCCCGTCGACATTGGAGGCACGAAGGTGCCTTGAAAATTGCTTACGAACTTCTTCTTCAGCTGCCCCCATGAATTAATTGTTCCTGGCTTCAAAGACCAGAACCACCTTAATGCCACTCCTTGAAGAGATAAAGGGAAGCATTTTGCCATTGTGTCTCGAACTCCTCCACTATCTTCAATTGCTAGAGCATAAGAACGGACAAATTCTCCAGGGTCCTCATCTCCGGCATACTTGCAAAGCTTCGAAGTCTTAAACTTCGGATCGAAGCGAACCTTTTGTAGTTCAGGATGCAGCGGAGATTTAGTATCAAAGGAGGCGTTCTTCGGGGCTTCGGGATAGATGGGTTCGTCGTCTTCAGGCACTTCAGGAATAGCTGGGATGGCTTGAGAGCGAAGACTATTTGCAGCTTCTTGCCGCCATCTCGCTACTTCAGCTTGGAGACTGGCCATTTGAGCGGCCATATCACCAAGATTGTCTTCATCTCCTCCGGAAGGATCTTCCGGGTCTTGAGAACTGAGACGATCAGTTCGGAGTGGAACTTGAGGTGGAAGAGGAACTCCGGGTGGTCGAAGTATAGATGGAGTTGGTGGAGGAACTCCGTATACTCGAGGAATGGGAACTCCTTCCGGAGTTTGAGGTGGAGGAAACATCGAAGGTCCTCCGACCTCAACAGTGTCGGAAGGTGCCCCTCCGGAGGTCCGAGGGGACCTCCGAACAGGGTTACGAGTTGCGCTCCGCTTAGGAGGCATGATGTAAGAAGTTGGTAGAGAACGAAGTTTCTTGGACTAAAGTCCCCACGGACGGCAGCAACTGTTGGTGTAAAAGATTACGCTAACAGGTTTCTAAAGAATAGAAACTAACAAACGAAGTGTTTGCGAAGTGAACTGTTCTAAGCCTCCGAAAGGATAATAACTTAGAATAGTTCGAATGTGTGTATTGAATAACTTGTATTCGGTCCCTATTACAGGGTGAAACGGGGGTATTTATAGGCCCAAACATTAAGGAAAAGACCCTTTTACCCCTCTGTTACAACCGACATAGTGGAAACTATTCGGCACCCTTAATAGGGCTAAAATGGTAAAAGACTAATCTAATGAGAAAGAAGATAAGCCTTCCATCTTAGCTGGCAGAAAAGATCTCAAAAGAGTCTATGTTCGAAGATATACTCCGAACTAAGGTCCATCTTCATACTTCGAGCTTGACTCAAGGCATCTCCGAAGATGCATGTTGGAATCCTTCGAATCCATTATCTGCCTTTGTGTTGTTACTGCAATAACCTTGAGGATGGAATATTTTCCCCCAACAACCATACTGCCTGTTGCTAAGCGTACATCCCCTGAGATAATCGCCCAGCATCAGAACAACAACAAAGCGATGAACATTTTTTCTGGTTTAGGTCCCACTGAGTTTGAGCATGTGAGTCCTCTAAGCACTACTAGAGAGATCTGGGCTACCTTCTAGGCACACCATGTGGGCACAACCTAGGTCAAGGCTCGGCTCTATCAGACCTACCGGCGTGAATATGAAAATTTCACACAAAAGCCGGGTGAATCTGTTGAAGCCTTGTTTGGTCGTTTTCAATCGATCATCAACAAGCTTCAGGCCAACAAGGCCGAGGGAGTTTAGCTGGTCTCAGATCATGAGCAGGCGCTCAAGGTTCTTCATACCTTGGACCCTAAGATCTGGGAGATCAAGGTATCCTCTATCATTGAGAGCACCTCTTATGATACCTTGACTATTTCAGAGTTATTCATCAAGCTCAAGGCCATAGAGGTTGATATCCAATTGAGATCAAATCTCACTGGTTCTGGATCAAAAATCCTGGCCCTTGCGACACCTTCTACTGACTCCTCTTCTGTGAGCTATGCTGGGTTCTCCTTAATGTCTATAACTGAGGACCAGCTTGAGTTGGTAGGAGATGATGATCTGTGTCTGTTTAACAACCGGGTGCATCGTGTCTATGATAAGCGAATGTTCAAAAGACACGGCACAAAATCTGGATGCTTTGAGTGTGGTGATCCAGGTCATTTCATCGCCGATTCCCCCAAGCGGAATGGTCACAAGAAGGGTACCGGTGGTGGATCCTACGACTCCGGCAAGAATGACAACTCCACCTTCACAAAGGGCAAGCCCAAGACAAGATTTTTCCAAAGGGCCCTAAAGGACTACCGGCGTGAGAACAAGAAGCGAGACAAGGTCTTCTTCACCGAGATGGACAGAAGCTACTCCAAGCGGTCTTCATCTTCTTCCTCTTCATCAAGCTCAAGCGATGAGGAGATCGTGATCAGGAAGGGGGAGGACAAGGATG
The DNA here is from genome assembly GCA_019279435.1 of Zizania palustris. Taxonomy (NCBI): domain Eukaryota; kingdom Viridiplantae; phylum Streptophyta; class Magnoliopsida; order Poales; family Poaceae; genus Zizania; species Zizania palustris. Next base: position 75,442,455 of record JAAALK010000289.1, on the reverse strand, counting down.
ATCCGGCAGGCCTCTGCTTCATGGCCTTCGGGGACAAGCCGAAGAGCCGCTCGCATCACCGCCGAAGATCCCGCAAGAGCTTCTACTCAATTGCTCTTGGGGATAAGGAATAGAAGGGCTCCCCCGACAACTCCGATGATGACAATGAAAAGGTATCCTCCTATGAACAAGAAGTCATTGATTTACTTGAAGAGAACCGTCAGGAGTTGAGGTATTAGGAGCAACTACTTAGAGGGGCTAAGAAGAGGATAGATGAGCTTGAGAGTGAGCTTGTCGTGGCCAACGGTAGGATTGAGAGCTTATCTTCTTCCCCTTGCTTGGGTGGTAGCAGTGAGTGCTCTAACTGTGAGGTGCTATTGTGTGACCTGACGACTCTGAAGTCCAGGTACACAGAGAGGGTATATGAGAGAGACGCTTTGGCCACTGAGCTTGAGAGCACTCAGCTGGAGCTAAAAGTTGCTCATGCCACTATCGTCGTGCCCTGTGAAGACTTCCCATCCCATTTAGCTAGTTTAGCTCACATGAGGGCCAACAGTGATGAGCAGTTTGGTGAGTTGTAAAGAGTCAGAGATGAACTGGAGCAGACTAGGCTAGAGCTTGAGACACTGTCAGTTCCACCCACTGTTTGTGAGAACTGCTTGTCTCTCAGATTGGAGCTGATCAAGATAAAAGCTAAGAAGTATGTCCAAGTCGATAGAGAGTGTGAGATCTACCTGTCTCAGGTGGAGGTACTAGCTTCCTTGAGAGAGGAGCTAGCTGATGCTCAGAATGAGAACTTTTACCTCCGTTAAATCCTTAGTTGGGTGAGTGATGAGGACATCGATAACAATGATAAAGACATCCAACACACTATCATTCCTAGACCAATCATTCTCTCTCATGCCCGCAAGCTTAATTATGAGGTTGATGATGAGGACATTGATAACAATGATAAAGACAACCAACACGCTATCATTCCAGGACCAATCACTCGCTCTCATGCCTGCAAGCTTAATTATGAGGTGTGTTTGTTTCTTACTTTACATAATGATATGAATATGGATGGGATGCTACTTATGGGTGATATTTTGACTCTAAGGAACTTGGGAGAAGCACTTCTGGATAAAACACAAGAGGGAGAGGCGGCGCAACAATCCAATTCATATTCCACTTCAAACTCTGATTTCGGTTCGGTTTTAGGAGAACACCCTTCATTAAAATGGCCATAACTTTCTCGTACGGAGGCGGATTGAGAAGTTCTTTAAGGCATTGGAAAGATAACGAAAATATGTTTCCAATGAATCTGGTGCCAAGTCCTGGTTCGTTACGAAACATTCTGTGTAGTCCGAAGAAGACATAAGGTGCTATGTCACCACTTTGGGCCACTTACGGAAGACTTTACACAAACCATAAGTATTAATACTCTGTAGCCATCATGAATTAGGGTTGGGTTTTGCTTAGTTTCGAACTGCCTTGCAGATTGAACTCTAACATTCGTCAGATTGTGGAACCCCGCTCGAGAAATCGATCTTTCATCTCTTTGTGAGATTGTGTTTCCGTGTTCTTGCTTGTGTTCTCGATTCGCATGCAGGGATAAGTCTTCTTGGAGAGGTCAATTGCATTCGTGCATGGTTGATAACCAACAGAGTCGTGTTGTAGAGATTGCGGGGTTCGGATCAGTGCTGATCGGAAGCCAGATCATCAACGTCGAGTCCTCCACCAATCGAGTTTACCCCCTCTAACGGAAGATCGGGCACCCGTGCGCATCAAGTGGTATCAGAGCCCAAGTTTCCCATCAGGTATCACTGTATCCCTTAGATTGTTCTTCGCCTTCTCCTAGAACTCCAGAAATAGCCGCAAAAAAAAGAGTCGTAGACATTTAGGGCAAGTTATCCTTATCGTCTTACTGTTTTGAGACTTTGCAATTTCGTCACGGTGTCGTATTGCTGAGTTTTGATCCATGGTTGATGTCAGGTTGCTGGTTTAGAGTTGTGTTCTTGATTGTGAGTCAAATCCATAACCTTGTTTAGTCCCGGGATATCCGAATTCAACCCTAAACCCTAGTCGGAGTCGGTTCGGGGTCAGTTTGACCTTGCCTCAGTAAAATTGCCATAAATTTTGCATACGGACTCCGTTTGAGCTCTACCACCCGTCAAAACAATCGGTGTGAAAAAACGCATCTAGCCGAGAGCTGCATAGCCACTTCCGATTGGGGTAAGGGGGCTAAATTATGCCAGGAAGTCAGAGTTCTAGAGGGGTTTTTGTTTGTAGCCAGCATAACTTCTTCCTTGTCGGGTACCTCGTTGAGTACTTATTGTTTGAGCAATCTATAAAAAAAATAAAAGAAAGAGAGGCCAAAAAAAGAGAAAAGAAAGAACAAAAAAATCTGTGAGGCATAAGAGGAGGAAGTTGTTCTAGTTTAAGTGCTGATTTTGGTGTTCTTGTTATTAGAGTTGGCTTCTCTTTTTGTTTTTAGGAGCAAAAGTTAGACCAGCAACCAAGACAAGTATTGTGGATTATTATTGATCTTTACTAACTATTGTCGATTTGTGCTAATCCTTGCTACCAAAGATCAGCCTTCCGAGCTCCACCTTCCTTCTGATCAGTACGGTGACTAGCTGGCAATCGCTATACTCACAACTTCAATGGTATCATCCCCAAGCCAATCGGTTGTGCCACCTGATACGATTGGTAAGAACCTTGCAAGAACTTGGTGAAATGCTTGAGTGTGAGCGACTCCACATCCTAGTAGTTCATAGGAAACTAACACACTTGTGAGCTTGTTTGTGTTTTGTGTTTCCACTAACCATGGCAGGATCACACCAAGGTGATGGAGATGAATGTGTGTCCAAGTTCGAACTTGGAAAGTTGCTACAAGAACTCAATGAAAAAATCGTTAAGAGTAACCAGGACAATGAGAACAGATTGGAGAGGATAGAGAGGAGCATTGCCACCCTCGTCACCAGGATGGAGAACATAGAGGCACATCAAGCGCTACCTAACGATAGAGCTGAGGATCTCGACGCAGATGGCATAAATCAAGAAGAGCATATCCACCCCCTTGCTCGAGACCCTCCTCCCCGTCAATGAAATCCACGTCGTCAAGGTATGGGAGGTAATAATGAAAACAACCCTCGTGTTGATAATTCGTTCGCCAAGGTTAAGTTCAACATAACACCTTTTTCTAGCTCTTATGATGCTGAGACATATCTGAATTGGGAGATGACAGTAGAACAAAAATTTAACTCTCATCTTGTTCCAGAAATTCATAGAGTTAGACAAGCCACTAGTGAGTTTACCGATTTTGCTATTATTTGGTGGAATGAGCTATCAAATGTAGGCTTAGCACCTGACACATGAGATGGGCTAAAGAGAGCTATGCGTGGTAGATTTGTCCCCATTACTTATAAACGTGATTTGCGTCAAAAATTACAGCGTTTAAACCAGGGAAATAAATCTGTAGAGGAGTACTACCAAGAACTGCAAATAGGAATGTTGCGTTGTGAGGTAGTTGAGGATGAGGATGGTAAAATGGCAAGATTTTTTGGTTGTTTAAGAAGAGAAATACAAGACATAGTTGATTATAATGAATATAATTCTCTCAATAGATTATTTCACCTTTCTATGAACGCAAAAAGAGAATTGCAGGGATGGCAGCTGAAGTCGAAGAGCAACTTCACCGATACAAGAGTGACGCCTACAATGGGAAAATCAACACTACCTTCTCCTGCACGGTCTACTGCCCCCTTCATACCTAGGGCACGTTCAGCAGCACCGTCGTCTTCACTACCACTAGAGAATAAGAGTAAAATAGACATACCAGCAAATAGTTCCTCATCTGTTGCTTCTACAAGTCTAACCAGTGGAGTCATTTGCCACAATTGCAAAGGGAAGGGCCATTTCATGTGTTGGGGGAATAAGTTTTCCCTTGAACAGGGGCCAAATGACGTCAGCCTCTAACAGCCTTCGGTCTGGAGCCTAGCACTGTCGAGGCCTTTTCCTTTCTGAAGAAGATGTTTCAAAGTCCCAAGGTTCACTTCGAAGCCCTCTGGAGCGAGGCCTCCGAAGCTCTTCGGATCCCTCCGGAGCGAAGCCCTGAAGATCCCTTAAAGTTTGCCAGAAGCTAAGTCTCAGGCTAACTTCGAAGTTAGCCTCCGGGCCTTGTTCGGAGTTAGCCTTCGAGCCTTGCTCGGAGTCAACCTTTGAGCTCTGTTCGGAGTTAACCCTCGAACCCTGTTCGGAGTTAACCTTCGAGCTCCCTTCAGAGCCCCTCAGAGCCAGTCTCCAAGAACCTAGTTCGGAGCCCAGTTCGGAGTATACTTCGAAGCCCACTTTGGAGTGTACTTCGAAGCCTCCCTTGCAGCCCTCGCCTAAAGAGCTCCGGCCCCAACTCCGAATCCAGCAGATATTTATACCTCGCTACAGTGTAGAAGTCGTACTAGGGGCCCCTCAGCCCCTAGTATGTCATTTAGCTGGTCAAGAAGTGACGTTGTCTGACACGTCTGTAAGCTGTAAAGCTCTTTGTACAGTAGCTAGCTCCTTTCTCCCTTTTTGTCCCTATGAGCCTAGGACTTATAGAGGGTATTTTGGTCTTTTCCTTTAGCCTGCGTGCCTATAAAAGCAGGGCCAAGCCCTTGTAACAGCTTAGCTTCTCCAGGGGCCATGAGGACCCCAAGATTCATTAGACTCCATCAAGGCATACTATGCCAAATCCACCACAAACTGGACGTAGGGCTATTATCCCTTAATTAGGGGAGGTCCAAACTAGTATAAATCTTTCCTCCCTCTGAGAGAACCCTTCGAGGTTCATTTTACACACCATATACACACATACAAACTTGTGTTGTAGCTAACACAATTGCTACAACATCATGAGAGATTGCCCAAGCCAGAGATGGACATTCGTTGCTACTGAGGATGGTGAGTATGTTAGTGCTAGTGATATTGATGAAGGTGGTACTAACAATGCAGGTGACGATGAGGAGACTGAAAGTGATGGCGAGGAGATTTTAGGTATTGCCGCCACCGAGAAGTATCAGGCGTTGATTGTACAACGTGTTTAAAACACTCAAGTGGAGCAAACGGACACACTTCAGCGACGTAACTTATTTCAAATGTTCCTCATTGTCAATGATTGTCGTGTTCGTGTCATAATTGACGGAGGGAGCAACAACAATTTGGTGAGCTTAGATCTGGTTAATAAGCTTGGATTGACCACACGTCCACATCATCATCCATACTACATTCAGTTGTTCAAAATAGTGGCAAGGTCAAGGTAACACACTCTGCGAGAGTGCACTTTTTCATTGGTACGTACCATGACTTTGCTGATTTTGATGTTGTACCCATGGAAGCATGTTCACTTTTATTGGGTAGGCTGTGGGAATTTGATACGGATGCTACATATCATGGTAGGAGTAATAAATATACACTTATGCACAAGGGAAAGAAAATTACTCTGCTTCCTATGACTCCCACTGAAATTATGCAATGTGAGAAAGAGAGTATTGAGATAGCAAGAAGGAGATGGCACCACAATCTGAAAATTAGCAAGTAGCTAACACTATTTTTCCACCTAAGAAAGATAAGAAAGACAATAGCTCTAAGTCAGACGAAATTAAATTAAAGGTGGGTGTTATGCTTGCCAATAAATCTAATTTAGTTGATGTTAATGAGTTTGATTCTCCTTGTTATTATGCATTGTTATGCAAAGAAGTCTTGTTTTCATTTGAGGATTCTTCCACCTCATTGCCTCCTACTGTCACTAACCTTTTGCAGGAGTATAAGGATGTGTTTCTAGTAGAGATGCCTCCGGGGCTACCACCTATTCGTGGTATTGAGCATCAAATTGACTTGATCCCAGGAGCTACATTGCCAAACCGTGCTGCATATAAAACAAATCCGGAGAAGACTAAAGAAATTCAGCAACAAGTCCAAGAACTTCTGTACCATGGGTATGTACGAGAGAGCCTTAGCCTATTTGTTGTGCCTGTTCTTTTAGTCCCTAAGAAAGATGGTAGTTGGCGTATGTGTGTTGATTGTAGAGCCATCAATAATATTACAATAAGGTATCGTCATCCTATTCCTAGGTTAGATGATATGCTCGATGAATTGAGTGGGTCTATCATTTTCTCAAAGATTGACTTGCGTAGTGGATACCACCAAATTAGAATGAAATTAGGAGATGAATGGAAAACAGCTTTCCAAACTAAGTTTGGTTTATATGAGTGGTTAGTCATGCCTTTTGGGTTAACTAATGCACCTAGCGCTTTCATGCGTTTAATGAATGAAGTATTGAGAGTATTTATTGGCAAATTTGTGGTGGTTTACTTTGATGATATCTTGATATATAGTTGGTCTATTGATGAACATTTGAATCATTTGCGTGTTGTTTTTAGTGCTTTGAGAGATGCACGCTTATTCGGTAATCTTGAAAACTGTACTTTTTGCACGGATCGAGTCTCTTTTCTTGGCTATGTTGTTACTCCACAGGGTATTGAGGTAGATGAAGCAAAAATTGAAGCCATCAAGAGCTGGCCAACACCTCAAACCGTCACGCAAGTGAGAAGTTTTCATGGACTTGCTGGTTTTTATCGACGATTTGTGAAGAATTTCAGCACCATTGCTGCTCCACTCAATGAGTTGACAAAGAAAGGAGCTTCATTCACATGGGGCCCAACACAAGAACAAGCTTTTAACAAGCTTAAGGAGAAACTTACGCATGCCCATCTACTACAACTTCCTGACTTTGGTAAGACATTTGAGCTTGAATGTGATGCTAGTGGGATTCTTATAGGAGGAGTTCTCATACAAGAAGGTAAACCTATTGCTTACTTTAGTGAAAAATTGCATGGGCCTAATCTGAATTATTCCATCATAAGGAGTTAAATGCTTTAGTTCGGGTGTTAGAGACTTGGCAACATTACCTTTGGCCTAAGGAGTTTATCATTCATTCTGATCATGAATCCTTGAAACATATTAGAAGCCAGGCAAAACTAAATAAGCGACATGCAAAATGGGTTGAGTTCATAGAGTCATTTCCATACATCATTAAACATAAATGTGGTAAAGACAATATCATTGCAGATGCTTTATCCAAGCGTTTTACTATGTTATCTTAGCTTGATCATAAGATATTTGGTCTAGAAACAATAAAAGAGTTATATGCTACTGATCTGGATTTCAAGGATGCTTTTGAAAATTGTAGAGAGTGCCGAACTTGGAATAAATATGTGCTGAATGATGGTTTATTATATTGTGCTAACAAGCTATGCGTCCCAGCTAGCTCCATTCTCCTTTTGTTTTTACAGGAAGCTCACGGGGGAGGATTGATGGGACATTTTGGAGTGAAGAAAACTGAGGACGTGCTGTCCACACACTTCTTTTGGCCAAGGATGCGGCAGGATGTCATGCGCTACGTCTCACGCTACACTACATGTAACAAAGCTAAGTCACACTTGAATCCCTTTGGACTTTATATGCCCCTTCCTGTTCCTAGCGTCCCTTAGGAGAATATATCAATGGACTTTGTATTAGGTTTACCTAGAACAAAGAGGGGGAGGGATAGTATATTTGTTGTGGTCGATCGATTCTCAAAAATGGCACATTTTATACCTTGTCATAAGGGCGATGATGCTACAAACATTGCTGATTTGTTTTTAAGGGATATCATTCACCTACATGGAGTACCCACCACTATATTCTCTGATCGTGATGTGAAGTTGTTGAGCCACTTTTGGAGAAGTTTATGGTGCAAGTTGGGAACCAAGCTGCTATTCTCCACCACATGCCACCCTCAAACTGATGGGCAAACATTTTTCTTAGAGCTTACTTAGGTAAGACTTCATATGAGTTGTGGTTTGGCAGTGTAGGACCGAAAGTAGCGACCAGAGGTGGGGGGTGAATGGGCGCCTAAAAATTCTTTCGAATCAATGGCCTGCTCCCAACACCCAACACACCTCAACAGACAGTCAAAGGTAATAAATAGATCACAAGTGCTAAAAATAATCTAGCCTAAAAACGACCGGTGTCCTAATCGAAAAGACACTATCAAAGTGCTTAAAGGCAGATTAAAAGACTACTCACAGACCAAGCATCAGATTCAACACATATTCAATCAAACTTATAGTTCACACATATGTGTAGAAAGAAATCAAATGTCACGGTTCACATGTATTTAAACGAACATATGACATGCACTTGGATCACACAGATGAATCAATGTATATGCATATCATAGTCAAAAATAAAGTGCTTCATGAGATTGAATCAAACATAGCGTAGTTATTCAGAGTACAACGATATATCATGTAACACCCCAAATTTTCAAGGAAATAACAATACCATTTAATATATTTTTCTAGAATTATTTAATTCGGAAATACCTTTAATGCCCTTCTTAGCCTATTTGAACTACAACCTAGTTGAAATGACCAAACCAGAGGCGGGAAAATTTTGTATGAGTTCCCAAGACCAAAATATATTTTTGAGAATTTTTACAAATTTTTATCACCCTTGGAAGTAGCCCAAATATTTTAAATCAATTTATGTAATTATTTTTATTCGGAAAAGAATTGAAACAGTAACGGGCCCCTCCCCCCTCTTCTCCCCCTTCCGGTCGGCCCAGCCCACTCCTCCCCGGGCCCTCGGACTGACACTCGGGCCCCACTCGCCAGTGGCCTTCCTCCTCCGCGCGCACGCTCGCCCGCCACCTCGGCCCCACCTATCGGCACCACCCCGTTCTCAGCCGATCCCGACCCCACCCATCAGCCCCACCCGCTGTCGCGCCCGTGCCCGCTGCCCGGTGTACCCCACCTGTTGGACCCGTCGTCCACCTCGTGCCAACCCCCCTAACTTCGCTGTCCCCTGATCCCACCTCGGATCCACCCCAGCCTGCCCCCTCGCGTTAATTCGCCGACGCTATTAACACCCCCGCAACGCGCCGGCCGTTTCCACTCATTAACCCACGCGCTATCACCCCGGATCAAGCGCACGCATGCAAGGAAGGTGCTCGCCGGCATTGAAGAGAGGCTTTACTCTCGGCCTCCCCCGATTGCACCCCCAATGCCCCCGCCAACGCCTCGATCGCAATGAGAATGAACCAGAGCGCCTCATTTCGGTTTTTAACACCTCACCACCGTCCGTAGTCCGATCACTGCTCGCCATCGCCGGTGACCTCCTCCGCCCTAGGTGACCGCACCTCCGTGATCGCCAGAACCTCAACGACCTCGGCCACCCCTCTGCCGACGACGAACCCAGCCGGAACGCCATCGCCGACGAGGAACCCAAACCCCTCCGCCGTCTACCCTCATCGCCGACCATGCTCTGACGAACTCTCGCCTCGCCTAAGGCACCCTCGTGATCCCCGTAGTGTCCTCATTCTGTTTTAGCCCATAGGACCCCTCGCCGTCACTCGCCATGGCCTCTGGCCCGCTCGCCGTCGCCGGAGAAGACGACCGGCATAGGTCGAGTACCCGTGCCGTGTCGGATTCAATCACGACCGTGCGATCTGGATCCGACGGTGGCGATTAAATCCCTCGTGCGGTTTAATCGGATCCGTTAGATCTCGACAAAGCGTTACGTTTTAATCTGAGCCGTTCGCTAGTATTTAAATCCCACGATGAATCAGGGTCATCCATCGCGTACCGGTTCAACCTTTTAATCTCAGTCGTCCACGTTAACTTAACGCCCCCGCCTCACCCTCGCGCGTTGGATCTGGATCAAACGGTCCAGGATGGGCCGGACCACACACACAGTGCGCGGGTTCACCGTGAGCCCGGTTCACCGTGGACCCGAGGCTGTTTTTGATTTAAATTAAATTCCAGAAACTGTTTTAAACTTGTAAAATTCATATCTGGCGCATTTTAACTCCAAAAATTATCATTTCAATTCCAGAAAATTTATAATTTTATTCTCTACATGTTAATGCAATAAAAACAGTATGCTTACTTTGAATATCTCATACTTATTTAATAGGGTATTCAAATGCACTTTAGGGTAAATTACAAAATGATTCATTTCAATTTTAGCAAAATTTATCTTTTATTCTTTTCCTGTTAATACAATGAAACCACTAAGTTTACTCTGAACCTTTTATTTTAAATTAGTTAGAAAACTTAAAATAAAATTGTTTACATTATTATCTCTTTTATAAAGGACAATATTTCATTATAGTCCATTTTAAAATATTCATAAAATGAATTTCAGAAACTTAACAACTTTATTTTTCCTTAAATTAACCCAATAAAAACCTATATGCTTGTTGTGTGATTTTGGATTGTTTAATTGAATGTTATATTTATTTTATTTATATTGAGAAGACTACGACGCCGCCGAGGAGCCGAAATATTTTCCCGAAGTTCCTCCCTCCCCTTTCGCTGAACAAGGCAAGTCACCAAACCAATCTTTTGAGCATATTGAACCCATGTGTTGGACCGGAAACGGCGACCAGAGGGGGGGTGAATGGGAGCTTTTAAAAATTCGGGCTAAAAACTAGCCTTCGGTTTCAGTCCTGTCTCCTGCGGAACAGGCTTCGAACACTACCTTCGAAGGTCTGGTTCGGAGGTACTTCGACACCTTCGAACACAGACTTCGGAGGATCAAAAGTTCGAAGCCAAGAAGACTTCGCTCCACTATCAACCCTCGAAAATCTACTCTGCTAAGTCAGTGGAGGCTTCGCACACGAGATGCTTTGAGCAGGCTTCGCACTTCACCCTTCGCAAGAGTGGACAGCCCTCTGAGGACTTCGACCAAGTACTTGGCGACAGCAACTGGTGCTGGGCTTCGTACGCGAAGGTCTACACGCACACAAAACGGACCACGCTAAGGGCTTCGACACAAGAAGCACTACGGGAAACGAGCAGGGCTTCGCTAGTAAACAGCGAGGTCTTGCCTCGTGTTACACAGAGCGACAGCACACTGAAAAACACACTTCGCGAGAAAAACACCCTTCGCTAAGACAGGCTCCAGAGAACTAAAACTAGCGAGGTATGCAACGCGAGCTCAAGCAAAAGCACAAAGAAACAGGGCTTCGCCGCTTGAACAAGGAACACAAAATATATTGAACTCTGGATGAAAACTAGCGAGGTCTGTGTGTACAGGAGCTCAACAGTAAATGCTCAAAGTGTTAAATGTTACCTACCGAGCCCCCATATTTATAGCCCACGGCTTCATCCTAAGGAAGTGACTACATTACCCCTAGGGTTTACATTCATTTTGTCTCTACAGAACTAAGGGGTACAAAAGGTAGTCCACCTTTATTTTGGAGGCTTCTCTGTCAGCTGCAGAGGGGACAGTGTCAGCCTTTTTCAGAACAGACAGTGTCAGCCTTTACAGTGTTGACTTCTGGAACCTCCCTTCGCACGCGAGGGGTGCGGAAGCTTCGGCGAGAAGCCTGTAGCCAGTTGGCCTTCGCTCCGCCGAAGAAGTCCTTCGATACAGTGACGGTTTTGAGCCGAAGCCGTCAAAGCCCTTGGGCCTTCGCACCACCACCTCCGGAGTGGATCACCACGGCTTCGCAGCTACTCCCAGCTCGAACACCGTCCGTCCGTGTACCGAAGCCATGCATGGCCGAAGCACCACAAGTCATCTTCACTCCGAAGCCCCACCTTCGGAGTACCACCCTTCGAAGTCCCTCCTTCGTCCAAGGCCTCCGCATGAAGCATTCCATGAGCACTTCGTCGCAGTGTCTCACTCCGAGCACACTCCTCGACGAGCCTCACCCGGACCATGCCTTCGATGCACCTCGACTTCTGAGACCTTCGTCGGGCACCTTCGAGTGTCTCCCTTCGGAGCACACTTCGAACTCCTTGCCTCCGCAGAGGACTTGATCCACCAACTCCGAAGTCACTCCATTCGGAGTACCTTCGAAGTGCCTCACCTCCGAGGACTTTGTCTCGGAGCACCTTCAGCCGGAGCCACGCTCCGCACTCTCTGCCTTCACCTGGCGCGGCTCGACCCGAGGACCGACCCGGACCACCTTCGCAGCCACCGTGACGGAGCTCCCCGCTCCCCTGGCATCAAGCCTCCCGCCTGACCCAGGTTCACATGGCTCGAACCTTGTCCGTCGTCTCCGAAGTCCCTGCGCACCACAGACAAGCAGACAAGTGTATCCAGTACTCCGGAGACCTCTCCGGGTTAGCAACCTCCGGTACACACTCCGGTGTACCGCCCAAAGTACCGAAGCCATCGGTACGAACCCAGTCATCGTGTACTGCCGGACCCCTCCGACAGGCACACTCCGCTACACAGCTGCAGCAAGCAAACACCTCCGAACACCCTTCGGAGAACCACCTCCGAAGCCCCTTCGGAGGTACCCTTCGAACAGAGGGTAAAATCATGTCAATCACTCATCACAAAACACCGAAACCGACCCTTGGTTTCTCAATCTCCCCCTTGATGAGTGCATTGACAACCAAATCCAAGTTCAAGAAAATTTAAAAATTTCAGCACACAAGTGACCATAAAAACTCAGAAAAGAGCCAAATCATGTCACTTGATAAAAGAATTTTTCTCCCCCTTTGAAAAGGAGTGAAAGCCCCTTTGGCAAATCTCCCCTTAGATAAAAACTCCCCCTGAGATGAGCAAATTTTTCTCCCCCTTTATGTCAAAAATCTCTCCCCCTTTAGAAATTATGCCTTCTTGCAGCAGAGAACATACAAAATCTCTCCCCCTTTGGCAATGCAAGCATCAAGGGGCAGTCAAAAGATGCAAAGCTTCGGAATGAGCAGAATTGCAAGGACATATAATGCAAAAATATGCCAACATTAACACTAATGATCATGTGCTCAGCTCAATTTAACAATCTGTGAAACAAGATGATGGCATGTGATTTTGTCATGTTGAAGTAAAAGCATCACCACTTAATCACAGCAGCTAGACATGAGAAGGCAAGGACTGCGCAAAGCTAACAAATTCTACCTTAGACAGACAAGTTTTGTTCAAAAGGAGCTGTGAGAGCAAACTTGATGAGCCATTAATTTTGTTGTTCTTTTTCTTTAATGCCAGGGGTTATTTGTTTGTCCACCTTATACTTTCCAATCAGGCCAAGCCTAGGCATGAAAGCCATCTGAAGCTTAAGGCGGTGATTTTGGCATACACTACACTATCCCAGTTCAGACCAAAGTGCAATGGTAAGCAGTCTAGAATAGAGTAGTGCGACAAACAAGCCCTCCTGGATCTTTTCATTTAAACCAGACAAATCATGGATTTTTGATTTTGATTGAGATGAATTAAATATTTTGATGAATACCCATGAATACAGAACACATTTTTCAAGTTGCAAATTTTAGCATCCAAAGAACAGTGTCTTGCTGTCAACTAGATAAAAGATAGCTAAAAGCAGTCCTGCCTAAACAAGCTAGATACACGATTGAGCAGTGAGCAAGTTTTGATTTTAGAAAAGAAAACATCATGCACAATCAATGTTCCAGACATATTTCATAGAGCTGAGCTGTCATGATTTCTTTGAATTAAAAGCAGGCATATAATAGCAAAAGATGTAAATGCAATTTCACACATAATGAGCATATGCAAGACAGTTGAAATCAGCTCCCCCTCACAAAATGCCGTAGGGATGACAAATACCAAGTTCCCCACGCAAGTAAGCAAATCGAGAAGCATCGAGGGGTTTTGTAAAAATGTCGGCAAGCTGGTGTTGGGTATCAACATATTGAAGTTCAATATCACCCTTCTCATTATGATCTCTGAGAAAATGATATCTCACATCAATGTGTTTGGTTCTGGAGTGCTGAACCGGGTTGTTTGCAATACAAATAGCACTAGTGTTATCACAGAAAAGTGGAACACTCTTATAATCTAACCCGAAATCCCGCAAAGTGGAAACCATCCACAAAATCTGAGAGCAACAGCTAGCTGCAGCAACATATTCGGCCTCAGCCGTCGATTGAGCAACACTAGACTGTTTGCGGGAAGACCAGCAAACCAGAGATGTACCCAGAAAATGACAAGTACCAGAGGTACTCTTCCTATCAATTCTACACCCAGCAAAATCCGCATCTGAATAACCTCTAAGACATAAAGATGAAGACGATGAATACCATATGCCAAATTCAAGGGTGTGTTTGAGATACCTTAAGATGCGCTTAACCGCTTGACGGTGCGAAGCTCGTGGCGAAGCCTGAAAACGAGCGCTCAGACACACATCGAAGTGTATGTCCGGCCTCGTGGCAGTCAAGTAGAGGAGAGAGCCGATCATGCTTCGGAACTCCTTCTGATCTACGGCTTCTCCATCTTCGTCAGGGTCCAATGCTACAGATGTAGCCATTGGAGTGGCGAGGGGCTTCGCATCTGACATGTCGAACTTCTTGAGCAGGTCCTTGGTGTACTTTGTCTGGTGGACAAAAGTACCTTGTTTGCTTTGCTTGATTTGCAAACCAAGGAAAAAGGTGAGTTCACCCATCATTGACATTTCAAATTCCCTGCTCATGGTATCTGCAAACTCGGCAACTAAAGCATGAGAAGAGCCACCAAAGATGATATCATCCACATAAATCTGAACTAGGAGGAAATCTTTGCCATGCTTGAGAGTAAACAAAGTTTTATCAACAGAGCCCATCAAATACCCTCGCTCAAGCAGAAAAGACTTAAGTCTATCATACCACGCCCGAGGGGCCTGCTTGAGTCCATAAAGAGCCTTATGAAGTTTAAGGACTTTATGTGGGTACTTGGGGTTTTCAAAACCAGGGGGCTGTTTTACATAAACATCTTCACCTATGAAGCCATTAAGAAAAGCACTTTTGACATCCATTTGATAGAGTTTGACTCCCCGGGATGTCGCAAAGGCAAGCAAAATCCTAATGGCCTCAAGGCGAGCAACAGGTGCAAAAGTTTCAGTAAAATCAATCCCTTCTAGTTAAGAAAAGCCCTGAGCTACAAGTCTAGCCTTGTTTCTAACTATAGTCCCATCCTCCCCTTGTTTATTTTTGAAAATCCATTTTGTACCAATGAAGTGAACATTAGGTGGAGGATCAACTAAAGTCCAGACTTGGTTTCTCTCAAAATTTTCAAGTTCCTCATGCATGGCATTGATCCAACTAGAATCAGAAAGTGCATGACTAACATCTAAGGGCTCGAAAGAAGCAACAAAAGCAGCATTAGTGAAATGAGCGTGAGAACGTGTTACCCTTTGATCAAGCTCACCAATGATCTGCTCGGGATGGTGCATCCTTTGGACATGATGTGGAGCCTCGCGGCGGGATGCAGTCTCCCCCTCAACTTGTGTGTTGGTGTGGTCCAAGATGACCGATGTTGAGGTAGTCGCTTCGGGACCTCGTGCCGAAGTAGTAGAAGCGGGGTCAGCTTCGGGGGTTGACGTCGAGGGTAGTAGGGGATCATCCTCGAATTCTCCGGGATCTTCGTCTTCGAATAAGGTCTGTTCCATGTCGTGTTCATTTGCCTGTTCAAGAGCAGAACTAACAGAGGGGGTTGATTCATCAAAAGTCACATCACATGACTCGATGACAGTGTTAGTTTCCAAGTTATAAACACGATAAGAATGACCATGAGTAGTATAACCCAAAAAGATCCCGTCAGAAGATCGCGACTCAAATTTATCCAAGTTACCACGTTTTAGGATAAAGCAGCGACAGCCAAAAACTCGAAGATGAGTAACCTTGGGCTGTCTCCCAAAACGCAGCTCATAAGATGTCAAATTTAAAATTGAGCGCAAGAAGATTCGGTTTGAGATGTAACAAGCAGTGTTCATGGCCTCAGCCCAGAATTTTCTAGGAGTCCTATGCTCATCAAGCATCGTCCTAGCCATCTCAACCAAAGTGCGGTTTTTCCTCTCAACAACACCATTCTGTTGAGGAACCCGCGGAGCAGAGAATTGATGTTCTATGCCATGCTCCATGCAAAAGTCAACAAAGAGACTATTTTTGAACTCGGTCCCATTATCGCTTCGAATGAATTTTAATGCACCAGGGAGTTCAGTGAAAAGTCTCAAAGCCAAGCTCCGAAAGTGTGAAAACACTTCGTCCTTGCTGGCAAGAAAGAAGACCCAAGAGTAGCGAGAGAAATCGTCGACAATTACTAGAACATACCACTTGCCGCCTAAAGAACTAACCCGAGAAGGACCTACAGTGTCCATATGGAGAAGTTCTCCGGGTTGTTCAGTCATCACTGTGGTGACTGGCAAATGCGAAGCGGCAATCATTTTTCCATGTCGACAAGGAGCGCAAACTAAATTCTTCTCAAACTTGAGCTTGGGCAATCCTCGGATCAGACCTAGGGCACTCAAACGAGCGAGCAACTCAAAGCTCATATGCCCTAGTCTCCTATGCCACTTCCAAAGCTCAGAAGTCGAATGTGCAACAAGACAATGAGAAGAACCAGACGACTCTGAAAAATCAGCTCCAAAAACTCTCCCAACTCTAAAAATCTTACACACCACAACGCCATCAGAAGTGAGTACTTGCGAAGTATCGCGATGAAATCGCACTTCGAAGCCCTCATCAAGCAACTGAGATACAGACAGCAAATTGTATCCCACGTTTTCAACCAAAGCAACATCTTTGAGAGTGAAGTTCGTGTTAATCCTTACCACACCTTTACCTTTCACTCTACTCCTTCGATTGTTTCCGAAGGTGATATGTTCCCTTTGCTTGGTTGTGGTGAGGCTGGAGAACCATGCTGCATCTCCGGTCATGTGGCGCGAACAACCGGAGTCCATGATCCACGTGCCCTCCAGGCCTCGACCTGTCACCTACACATGATAAGAACGTCTCGATCGCTCAGTGCTGGGGTGAGTAAAATAATGACGAGGCATCCAGCACTGAGTGACACGAGTAGTAGGCACAGTAAAAGTAGACGGTCTACGCACATGAAAATCAGAATGATGCAAAGTGCGAGGTCTACCTACATGCAAAGAACGCAAAGCATGCCGAGGTCTCCTACTCTGACGAGGTACAAAGCTACTCGCCCGAGGTCTACCACCATATGGAACATGGTGAACACCTCGAGGGGCAAAACCTCTCCGAGAAGCACGAGGAGCCTCGAAAACAGGACGAGAGTAATACTCAGACTCATGCATACCTAAAGATGGGTAATGCATGTCCTGATAGCTCATCGCCTGTGCACGTCGCTCATCCTTGATGCGACGGAAACAGAAACCGATCAAATGACCTGCCCGCTGACAATAAGAACAGTGAAACACTCTCCTGGGGGCACTCTCATGGGTCATAGGAGCAACTCTCACAGGCTCCTTGGGTTTCTTTTGAGTGGTTTTCTTGGGAGGATTTTTCTTGGTAGGATGAGTGGTTTTCTTTGGTGGATGGGTAGGCTTTTTGGCTGATGGGGTGTCCAACAGAGCTCTCTCTTTCTCTAGGGTGGTAGGAGAGGTAAAAACAGTTTTGGTCTTACTGTCTGAAGCTATCCTCTCAAAACCCAAACCTAGAGCTACCCCGGCTCTATCAGCACACAACTTGGTCTTGGCCAAGAGCAAATCCATCCTACCCTTCCCCTCAGTGCATTTGTTCACCACAGAAAGAAGGTATTCATTTTCGGACATGAGGTTTTCAGCTCGCTCTCTGACAGTGCCTAGCTGGTCCTTAAGGGTGATGCAAGTGTCACAAACAGGTTGCACATCCTTAGAACTACCGGCTCTCTCCAATCTAGCCTCTAAATCATGAACATGCTTATCACGTAAATTAATGCTATCGCGCAATAATGAGCAGTTCATGCAATCAATGACTTCATGAGGTCTAGACTCCACCTCCAAAAGCTGCTTCTGTGCAGTCTCAAGCTCAGAAAGAGTTTGAGCATGAACAGAACGCAACTGAGCAAGCTCACTCATGACAACAGAACATGATTCACATTCAGCATCATCAAATTTAGACTTAAGCATGGCATATTCAGTAGAAACATTTTCTAGCCTAAGTCTAAGGTCTTTTCTTTCTCTAGCGGCTTGCACAAGTAATCTATCCTGACCAAGCACTACTTCATTCAGCTCATCTAATTTAATTAGAAGCTGGTCAGATGATAGGTTTACCTCAAATGAGTCAAGCTCATCGCCGCTGTGATCGCTGTCGGCCATGAAGCAAAGGCCGGTGAAGTCACGTCCCTTCTTGTCCTTCTTGTCCTCCTTCCTTGGGGACTCCTCCTCCTCAGAGCTCGACTCCTCAGTTGAGGATGTGTCGATGTCGCTGAGAGCAGCAACAAAAGCTCTGGAAGCGGCCTTGGCTACTTTCTTAGCCATCTTGCCGCGCTTGCCCTTCACAAAGGGCTTCCTCTCCTTTTTGTGGAATTTGGGGCGGTCACTCTCATCTCTCTTCTTGACCTTGGGGCAATTGGCCTTAATGTGAGAGGTGTCGCCACATTCATAGCAGCCACTAAAACCACTTCTCCTCTGATCCCGTCTCTCATGATGAAAGCGGGTGAACCTCCGGGCAATGAGAGCAAGCTCATCATCAGCTAGAGTGTCCACCTGCTCCTTTGTGACGGAGACCAGGGAGGACAAAGCAAAACCATCTGCAAGAACACAAGTGCCTGATGTGCTTGGTTCTGCAGTGGTGCCACGGCTAGTGCTAGAAACCAATGCCAATGGCTGTGGCAAAGAGCTTCTGTGCACAGCAAGAGATGCCTTGGCAATCTCTGTGGACTTCAGCTTGCTAAAGAGTTCGTCACAGGTCAATGTGTCATAGCCTGTGGACTCCTCAATGCTGGATATCTTCACCTCCCATATGCTACGGTCAAGAGCATAGAGAAGCTTGATAGCCCTATCGTGATCACTGTAAGCAAGCGTCCCGTTGGAGCGCAAGTTACTCACTATCGCGTCAAAGCGAGAAAACATGGCATCTACAGATTCACCAGGTGCCTGCACAAACAGCTGATACTGTTGATTGTAGGTGCTTTGGCGCCTGGCCTTAATCTGAGCAGAGCCCTCATGAAAGACAGTGAGTGTTGTCCAAATCTCCCTAGCAGTCCTAAGGTGCTGCACCCTATCAAACTCACTCCGACTCAAGCCAATGAACAGTATGTTCCTTGCCTTCGAGTTGGCAATATACTGATCTTTTTCAGTTTGAGTGGTGCGGGTATCAGGGATGGAGTATTGTGAGTCCACAATCTCCCAAATTGCATTTCCTTGGCTTAACAAGTAAGCCTCCATGCGCACCTTCCAGTATGCAAAATCTGTCCCATCGAACAGAGGAATTTTACTGCCTCTATCCATGTCGCCAACAGATCACAAAACCGGTTAAGGTCAACTGGTGATCTTAACCAAGCTCTGATACCAATTGTTGGACCGGAAACGGCGACCAGAGGGGGGGTGAATGGGAGCTTTTAAAAATTCGGGCTAAAAACTAGCCTTCGGTTTCAGTCCTGTCTCCTGCGGAACAGGCTTCGAACACTACCTTCGAAGGTCTGGTTCGGAGGTACTTCGACACCTTCGAACACAGACTTCGGAGGATCAAAAGTTCGAAGCCAAGAAGACTTCGCTCCACTATCAACCCTCAAAAATCTACTCTGCTAAGTCAGTGGAGGCTTCGCACACGAGATGCTTTGAGCAGGCTTCGCACTTCACCCTTCGCAAGAGTGGACAGCCCTCTGAGGACTTCGACCAAGTACTTGGCGACAGCAACTGGTGCTGGGCTTCGTACGCGAAGGTCTACACGCACACAAAACGGACCACGCTAAGGGCTTCGACACAAGAAGCACTACGGGAAACGAGCAGGGCTTCGCTAGTAAACAGCGAGGTCTTGCCTCGTGTTACACAGAGCGACAGCACACTGAAAAACACACTTCGCGAGAAAAACACCCTTCGCTAAGACAGGCTCCGGAGAACTAAAACTAGCGAGGTATGCAACACGAGCTCAAGCAAAAGCACAAAGAAACAGGGCTTCGCCGCTTGAACAAGGAACACAAAATATATTGAACTCTGGATGAAAACCAGCGAGGTCTGTGTGTACAGGAGCTCAACAGTAAATGCTCAAAGTGTTAAATGTTACCTACCGAGCCCCCATATTTATAGCCCACGGCTTCATCCTAAGGAAGTGACTACATTACCCCTAGGGTTTACATTCATTTTGTCTCTACAGAACTAAGGGGTACAAAAGGTAGTCCACCTTTATTTTGGAGGCTTCTTTGTCAGCTGCAGAGGGGACAGTGTCAGCCTTTTTCAGAACAGACAGTGTCAGCCTTTACAGTGTTGACTTCTGGAACCTCCCTTCGCACGCGAGGGGTGCGGAAGCTTCGGCGAGAAGCCTGTAGCCAGTTGGCCTTCGCTCCGCCGAAGAAGTCCTTCGATACAGTGACGGTTTTGAGCCGAAGCCGTCAAAGCCCTTGGGCCTTCGCACCACCACCTCCGGAGTGGATCACCACGGCTTCGCAGCTACTCCCAGCTCGAACACCGTCCGTCCGTGTACCGAAGCCATGCATGGCCGAAGCACCACAAGTCATCTTCACTCCGAAGCCCCACCTTCGGAGTACCACCCTTCGAAGTCCCTCCTTCGTCCAAGGCCTCCGCATGAAGCATTCCATGAGCACTTCGTCGCAGTGTCTCACTCCGAGCACACTCCTCGACGAGCCTCACCCGGACCATGCCTTCGATGCACCTCGACTTCTGAGACCTTCGTCGGGCACCTTCGAGTGTCTCCCTTCAGAGCACACTTCGAACTCCTTGCCTCCGCAGAGGACTTGATCCACCAACTCCGAAGTCACTCCATTCGGAGTACCTTCGAAGTGCCTCACCTCCGAGGACTTTGTCTCGGAGCACCTTCAGCCGGAGCCACGCTCCGCACTCTCTGCCTTCACCTGGCGCGGCTCGACCCGAGGACCGACCCGGACCACCTTCGCAGCCACCGTGACGGAGCTCCCCGCTCCCCTGGCATCAAGCCTCCCGCCTGACCCAGGTTCACATGGCTCGAACCTTGTCCGTCGCCTCCGAAGTCCCTGCGCACCACAGACAAGCAGACAAGTGTATCCAGTACTCCGGAGACCTCTCCGGGTTAGCAACCTCCGGTACACACTCCGGTGTACCGCCCAAAGTACCGAAGCCATCGGTACGAACCCAGTCATCGTGTACTGCCGGACCCCTCTGACAGGCACACTCCGCTACACAGCTGCAGCAAGCAAACACCTCCGAACACCCTTCGGAGAACCACCTCCGAAGCCCCTTCGGAGGTACCCTTCGAACAGAGGGTAAAATCCAGTCAATCACTCATCACAAAACACCGAAACCGACCCTTGGTTTCTCACCATGTTTTTCTAAACTATCTCTAAAACACATAGGATATACATGCATTAGTCAAATGAAAACCTTACAATATATTTATTAGGATCCCCCGACCTTGATGTGCAACCCAAGCCATGCTATCTAGCCTAAACTCCTTGTCACCATATGATTAGTATTATTAGCTAGTGTCCAATGTATCGACACGATTGCTATAGGATTAAAAATGAGTCGTAGCGATTGGAATCTACTATATGATCCCCATTATTCTTATCTCTGGAATGCTGTTGGTGATAGAGTTATGGTTGAGAGAGTATGCATGGAGGGTTCCGGGTGCAAGCTAGGGCATTGGTTGGTAGCACCCGGGGCACTATAAGGACCGGTCTGAGGGATCCGTTGCAATACACTTCCGTACTAACCACAAGTCTAATGGGTAAGTCCTAACTAAGGTATGGAGTGTTCCAAACCGAGGCCACCACTTGGAGATGGGTCAAGCAGCACCTGCGGGTGGCTTGTATCGACGTGGCGCAAAAGGGGGTGCGACGTTAGCCGGGATGCGGCCCGTCGCGCCGGCGAAACCTAGAGCGGGTGGTTATTGCTTGGAGCATTTCATGCTGAGGTTTTGGCATGAGTTCCCGTGGTATGGGTCATCTCATTACACTTTGGTGTTTGGGATGAGTGCGTGCCTTATGGGTACAGTAGTACACCTCTGATCAGAGTCATAAATCTTTTCGAAAAGCCGAGCCCATGGTCAAGGGCGGGTTGCGTGACATCCCACAGTTAGTTTACTTTTGGAATGAATGTGCATGATGGTTTGACATGTAAGGATTGTTGTGCGAGGAGGGAAAACATACTTCTCGAGTTAGATGGTATAATTGATGTTCATGTTTATTATTCCGCATGATTAAATTTGACTACACTAAATGCAATAACTGAAAAATGTACTTTTCCACAATTTTATCCATTATCCTTCCTTTGTTATTATCTTGCATTATTATTTGCATTTGTGGTGGATTGTTGAGTACTCTTTGTACTCATCCCCGTTGGACACACACTTCAGAGGATGCCTACTACGAGGATGGTCTGGAGTAGCGACCCACTCAAGAAGAAAGATCTTGAAGAGGGCGTTCGTCATGCTTTTTATTAATTATTTTAATTTTACTCTTTTGTAATAATTGTGGTCTGCGTACCACGGATGATTGCTCATATGTACGTGTCGCATGATGGACCTATTGTATTATTGTTTTTCTTTGGAAATTTAATAATGTTCCGGTTTGTTAAATCGGGGCGTCACATATCAATAAAATCCTGAATGCAATCTGATGAGAAATAACAAATACCGGAAGTGATTTAATCAAATAGTGAGCATTCAGAGATAAACTTATTGTGCTTGTTTGCCGATGGGCCCCACACACGCATCCGCTGCGAAGCTTCTGTTGGTTCTGCCTTGGTCACGCTGCTGTTCCCGAAATGCCGTGCCATGCACAGCTGCTGGCAGGAACAAGACCGCTTGCCTCGCGCTGTGCGCCGCTGTCCCTATGCTGCCTACGCTGCTAGCTTCTGCTGCGTACACTGCTAGCTGCTAGTGCTGCTGCAGCCGAGCAGCTATGTTGTAGCTAGGCTTTAGAGCTAGCACTAGGAGCTAGCTAGCTTGCGCTGCGTTGCTAGCTTGCGGCGGTGAAAAACAAGACGATGCACAGATGAGAAGCCATAGAATAAAAAACGTTCGGGAGAAGATAAACCAAACCGTGACGGCGGCAATTTCTAGATCCGAAGAAACACCGACGGCGGAGAAGATGAACATGTAGGAAAAATATGACCCAATATTTGGAATTAGTAAAGTGAATTCAGAAAAGGGTAACCCTAACCCTAGGGTATTGGGCCTATTTATAGGCAGCCCAATAAATGGGAAAAATGCAAAAATACCCCTAGGTTTTTTACAAACGCTAAAATAAAAAATGGAAAAGACTGAAATGCCCTTAGGATTTTTTACAGACTCGACTGACAGACTGTGGGGCTAAAGGCAAAATAGTAAAAACCTAAATAAAGATAACTTGTCCTGATGCAGAGCTTTCATAGCAGCTATGGCTTCGCCTCAGAACGGTCAGATCTGAGATCAGCGGTCAGTTTTGTGCCGAAACCGACAAAGCGTCCACCATCTTTGCACCGCGTACCCATATTGGGCCGGCCCAATTCCGTGGCTCCCTCAGCCTGGCAATCGCTCGCCGCCCATGTACCTGAGTCAATCCTAGTCAACAGCCCGGTGGATCCTCTGCTGCTCCTAGCCCATGTACCAGGATTGGGCCAGCCCGACTTCACGGCCCGTCTGCCCGACAGTCGCTCGTTGCCCGTGTACCTGAGTCATATGCAGCCCAGACATAGCAGGTCTTCTTTTCTCTTTGTGTCCTCTTTGACTTCCGTTGGCAATCACTCATCACATTTGGAGCCATGAGGCCCATGCTGGGATGGAGTTTTTCTTGGCTATGCGTTGCATTCTCGAGGATTCCGTGTTTGGAACCTCATCTCCCAGTAGCTTGTCGAGACTTGTGAGGTTTCTTTTGATGAGTCCATGCCTTCACTTACTCCTTCTTTTGAGCTTTCTGGAGACTATGAGCTTGTAGAGTCCATCTTCGAGGAAGATGATGACGCTCCTACTGTCGATGAGGGTGGGCCTTCTGCACAGCCTGCAGACCTCACACCTTCTAAGACTTCGACTGAGGACGAGGGCGGAGTTCTGATCACTTCTTCCACTTCGATCGAGCCCCCTCAAACGAGTCCAAAGGTGCCAGCTGCTGACTCTAGTGAGGTGACTTCAGATCACCAAGGATCCCGAGCAGTTCAGCGTGATCACCCCTCAGAGCTCATCATCGGTGATCTCACAGAGAGAACGTTACGTTCCTCTGTTGACTCGCTTGCTGTGTTTGCTGAATCTACTTTTGTTGCCTCTTTTGAGCCTAGAGATGTTTCTCATGCTCTTTCTAATTCGAATTGGATAAACGCCATGCAAGAAGAGCTTGAGAATTTTGTCCGCAATCGGGTTTGGACACTGCTTGAGCTGTCACCTGGATGCAACCCCATAGGCACCAAGTGGGTGTTCAAGAACAAGCAAGGTGAAGATGGGGTTGTGGTGCGCAACAAAGCTCGACTAGATGCATAGGGTTTTTGCTAGAAAGAGGGTATTGATTTTGAGGAGACTTTCGCCCCTGTTGCCCGTCTTGAGTCCATTCACATTCTTTCGGCATTCACTGCTTCTAAGGGTTTTAGGATTTTTCAAATGGATGTCAAGAGTGTTTTTCTAAACGGGTACATAGAGGAGGAGGTCTATGTTAGGCAGCCCCCTGGTTTTGAGAACCCTAAGTTTCCTCGAAATGTTTTTAAGTTGCAGAAAGCTTTATATGGTCTGAAGCAAGACCCCTGGGCTTGGTATGACCGGTTGAAGCAGTTTTTGTTGGGGAATGGCTTTGTGATGGGTTTTGTCGACAAAACTCTTTTCTTGCTCAAAGATGGCTCAGACTTCTTGATTGCTCAGATTTACGTGGACGACATTATTTTTGGTGGTTCTCCTAATGAGCTTATGTCCAAGTTTTCTGAGCAGATGCACAGTGAGTTTGAGATCAGCCTCATGGGTGGGCTCAAGTATTTCCTAGGGCTCCAGATCAAGCAGACCAAGGACGACATCTTCATCCACCAGAGCAAGTACACGCAGGACATGCTGAAGAAGTTTGACTTTGGTGGAGAGCTGAAGCCTCAGATGACCCCAATGGGTACATCTGGGGGCCTAGACAAGGACGAGAGCGGCGTCAAGGTCAATGAGAGAGAGTATCGAGGGATGATCGGATCGCTGCTATACCTGACGATGATGAGGCCTGATATTCAGTCTTCACCACGTGCGTCTCATCGGCAGGCTGTCAAGCGCATTTACAGCTACCTTACCTATGCGCCCGACCTAGGCCTTTATTATTCAGCATCATCATCTCTTGATTTATTTGGCTTTTCTGATGCTGATTTTGGTGGGTGCCGGCTGGATCGCAAGTCGACTTCCGGTACTTGCCAGTTTCTTGGTTCTTCGCTTGTCTCTTGGTCTTCTCGAAAGTAGACTGGAGTTGCGCTTTCTACCACAAAGGCTGAGTATGTAGCTCTGCTAGCGGCTGCTCATAGTTGGTTTGGATGATTTCCACTTTGCGAGATTTTGGGTTGTTCTTCCCTGCCAGAGTTCCTTTGTTCTGTGATAGCACTAACGTGATTAGTGTAGGGAAAAACCCATGTCTCCATTCAAAAACCAAACATATTGATGTGCGCTTTCACTTTCTAAGGGATCAATATGAGAAAGGTGTCATTGACCTTGTTCTTGTTGATACCCATCATCAGTTGGCTGACATTTTCACCAAACCCCTGGATCAGTCTACATTTGAGCATTTGCGAGGGGATTTGGGAGTTGTGTATCCTTTTTAGGATATTCTGAGTCAGTTTTTCTTTCTTCTTTATTTTTTTCTTGAGTCTTTTCGTGTGTGTTCATATCATGCATATTCACATATCACACTTTGAGCTTGCTTCTGTTATATGATTGATCTGCTTTACTTATTCTAGCTAGTACATGCTTTTGAATACTTGTCGATGATCATGCTTTGCTTCAGTTCACTCGATATGTCTGATATCTGTCATATGCATGGCTTTTATGCTTTAAAATCGAAAAATGATCACATTCCTTCTGGTAACTAGCATGTGTAGGCTAAATGCTTTTGCTATCTTTTACATACCCGATAGCTAGTTCCTCACTTAGATGTAGATATGCAACATGGACATCTATTTGTTTTAACATGGAAATATCCTATAAAAATGATAAAAATCGGAAAAATGAAAAATCCATGCCTTTTTATGCTTGATTTGAAAAGATCCTGGTGGGTTTGCTTTGTCGCATTGCATTGTTCTAGACTGCTTACCATAGCACTTTGGTATGAACTAGGACAATGTAATGTATGCCAAGACCAATGTCTTAAGCTTCTGATGGTCCAGTTTTGGCCTAGGCTTGACATGGTCGGTTAGCATAAGGTTTGACATGCAAATAACACATGGCAAAAATGAAAAAAGAAAAGAAAAAGACTGAAATTTAAAAAGATAACAAGTTTGCTGAAGCACTTTGTTCTGGACAATGCTTATCTTGGTATATATCAGTTAGCTTTTGCATCTCATTCTTTACCTTGCTTGTCGACTAGAAAATGTGGTGATGCTTTTGTTTGCAAAAAATTGAAAATGTGTCCTAATAACTTTCTTTAGATATCATCTGCTGCACTGATCTTGCCATGTGTCTTAGACAGTATGTCTTTAGCTATACTTGCTAGATGTTGTAATTGCAGTCAATCATATCTGAGAAGCATGCTTTTTACACTCCACCTGCACCCTAGTTGCATTCATTGCTTATTTTGAGGGGGAGCTGCATTTCAGGGGGAGTTTGAGTCTGTGTCTTTTTAGAGTGCTTTTAGTCTGACTTGATGATTCCAATTGTCAACAAGGGGGAGAAATTTTGGGTTACTCGATCTTTTAGAAGAGTTTAGGGGGAGTTTTTGGCTTTCTCTGGGATTTGTTTCAGGGGGAGTTTTAGTCTCTTTTGCCTTTACTCTTTGGATATCCTTGTTGATAATTCTACGATTGCACTCGTTTTGAGTCTTTATTTTTGTTTAACTGTACTGATAGTTTTTCTTGCTTTTGTTCGGCTTTCGGTCATTAGGGTTAAACTTTTATTTTCTTCTTTTTTTCATTCTTCTTGTGTTTTGTTTTTGTGTTTCCACATGTGCTTGCAGGTTCTAAAGAGCTGATGAAGAGAGTGTTGACAATGCACTCATCAAGGGGGAGATTGAGGAGCCATGCTAAAGAGCATGGGCCTCATGGCTCCAGATGTGATGAGTGATTATCAACAGAAGTCAAGAGGACATGAAGAAAGAGATGACCTACTGTGTCTGGGCCGCATGTGACTCAGGTACATGGGTAGCGAGCGATTGTCGGGTAGAGGGGCCATTAAGTCCGGCTGGCCCAATCCGAGTACATGGGCTAGGAGCAGCAGAGGATCCACTGGTCTATTGACCGGGATTGACTCAGGTACATGGGCGGCGAGTGATTGCCAGGCCGAGGGAGCTGCGGAATTGGGCCAGCCCAATCCGGGTACCCGGTGCGAAGACGGTGGACGCTTTGTCAGTTTCGGCGCAAAACTGACGACCGCTGATCTCGGATCTGACCGTTATGAGGTGAAGCCGTAGCTGCTACGAAAGCTCCACATCAGGACAAGTTATCTTTATTTAGGTTTTTACTATTTTGCCTTTAGGCCCAGAGTCCGTCAGTCGAGTCTGTAAAAAACCCTAAGGGCATTTCAGTATTTTCCATTTTTATTTCAGCATCTGTAAAAACCCTAGGGGTATTTTTGTTTTTTCCCATTTTTTGGGCTACCTATAAAAAGGCCCCAATACCTAGGTGTTGGCGTAAAAGATTACGCTAACAGGTTTCTAGAGATTAGAAACTAACAAACGAAGTGCTTGTGAAGTAAACTATTTAAAGCCTTCAAAAGGATAATAGCTCAAAACAGTTCGAAGATGTATATTGAATAACTCAGTCTTCCCCCTTTATTACAGGGTAAAACGGGGGGTATTTAAAGGCCCAAACATTAAGGAAAATACCTTTTTACCCCTCTGTTACAACTGCCATAGTGGAAACTATTCAGTACCCATAATAGGGCTAAAACGGTAAAAGACTAATCTATGAGAAAGAAGATAAGTCTTCCATCCTAGCTGGCAAAGAAGCTCTCAGAAGAGTCAATGTTCGAAGATATACTCCGAACTAGAGTTCGCCTTCGTCCTTCGAACTTGATCCAATATCCTTCCAGAGATAGATGCTGGAAGCCTTTGATTAAATCACCTGCCTTTGTTTTGCTACAACAATAGCCCTGAAGATGAAGTATTTTCCCCCAATAGTAGCCCCTCGAATACGCTTCTCCGCTAGATCTGTAATGTTAGGAGAGCAGTATACGCAAGAAAAATAATCATGCGGAGATTCAAAACTTCGAATCAACTTCTAAGAAAATTA
Organism: Zizania palustris; assembly: GCA_019279435.1. Lineage (NCBI taxonomy): Eukaryota > Viridiplantae > Streptophyta > Magnoliopsida > Poales > Poaceae > Zizania > Zizania palustris. The sequence continues at coordinate 75,414,221 of JAAALK010000289.1, read as the reverse complement.
CATTCGAACTATCTTGGAATTAACTTAAAGAGCCCGAAAGCTTTTTTAGACTTAGAAGAAATAGCCGTTGGCTTTTTCCTTCCAGCGGAAGTTACGCGATGCGTTAACTTTGCAAGGGGTAACAGTCAAGAATGCGAAACGGCAAACATAAACGGTAAAAAATCATGGGCCTGGGCTATAAATAGAGGACCCAGACCCTTCTCGAATACCCTTCTCACCGCTTTGTGCAAACAAGCCCTAGCTTCCAAACATCTCCTTTAGCAATCAGTCCGATTCCATGGTGAGGACAAGCTTCAAGGTCCCTGGGGCAGCTTTGGCTCTAGCCCGGCAGCAGGCTGCGGCCATGGCAGTGGCAGTGGGAGCGGTAGCGCCTTCAGTTGCGGTGGCTCTGACGACAACAGTAGCAACACCAGTGGCGGCGCCAGCAAGGAATCCCCAAAATGTCGGTCCTCACGATCTCCTCCCCGCATCCTCCAAATATTCCGACCAGTCGTACCAGCTGGCACCATCTACCAGCAAAAGGGAGTCTATCGCAGCAGTAGTGGAGGGGAAAATTAGCTCGGAGGTTATAATCCGGAAACCTGGAAAGGAGGCCATCCCTTCACCGAGGCCTGGAGAAATTGTAGTCTTCGAAGCTTTCTTCAAAGAAGGATTAGAACTTCCGGCAATCGACTTTCTATCAGAGGTACTGTATTTATTTCACGTTACTCTTCCTCAATTATGTCTGAACGCAATAGCCCGCTTGTCCATCTTTGAATGGGTGCTACGAGCTGAGGGCTGCGAAGGAAGAGCGGAGATTTTCGCTGCATTGCACAGAGCATCATGCCAACCGAAGACTTACGTAGGCTCCGGAGGAGAGAAGATCGTGGTAGCCTTCGGCAACATCAACTTCCGACTTCGGGATGAATTTCAGCTAAGATTTCCAGCAAAGGCCATCAATGCCATATGGTACACAGATTGGATCCTCCGGTGGTTCTACGCCGATGTTGGGGCAGGTAGTCATCTGGCCGGACCTCTGTAGGACATAAACTTCCGAAGGGAAGCCCAAGTTCACCTAGATCCCGGCCAGCTCGAAGCTCGTCTCAGCTTGCTTCAAAGGATCAGTCACCGCATGAGCATGCGGGACTTAGCGGAGGAGTTTATCGGACTTCAAATTCCTCCTCTGATGGCCAACTGGCCTATCACCTTCGAAGAGGATCCAAATGGTGGACTCCAAAAACTCTCTTCGAACTCAAGCCCTACAGGTAGCTTCGAAAATAACATGTTTTATATGTATGTGTTTGATGAAATGACTAACACCAACTTATCTTTCAGCTTCTCAAGCCCCCATGACTTCGGAGCAAATTGTTCGAGCTTCGGAGAAGATTCTGGGAGTTCCCACTACGACTGAGAAGGAGTGGAGAATGAAGCTAGTGGGTAATTGGGAGCGGCTCAACCGAGTATGGGGTGTACTCGGTGTTGCTCCCCCTCCTCTTCCAGACTGGATGCCTTCAGAGCAAGGGCCGAAGAAGAGGAAGGCGGAAGCTCGAACTTCAGCTCCTATTAAGACTCCGGCAAAAAAGGTAGCTTGAAAGACAAAGAAAGTGGCTCCTTCAAGTCCGATGGCTTCGGTCTTGGATTCATCTGAATACGAAGGAAGAATCCTTGTTGACCTGATCGACGAGGATGAAACCCGGGCGGATGCAAACACTGGCGATGCCACAAACACGCCAGATGTTCCGAGTAGCTCCAGGCAGGCTTAGGACTTCGGCTGTCCAGCCAGACTTGCCACGTGAAGAGGCCCCTATGACTAAAAGCAGAGTCGAAGTTGCTGCTAAGACAGCTTCGATTCCGGATGAAGCAATGACTGTAGCTCCAAGAGAAACTTCAACAGCCAACCCTTCGGTTTTAGGCTTCGAATCGGATGAAGACTTCGAGGTAGCCTTTGACCCTCCGAGCAGCCTCGTACTCACCCGCTGACACGACTTTGGAGGTAAACTTCGCATGAATCCTTTGTTCCTTTTCCCTGCAAAATTGTGCAATATATAATACCTTTGTCTTGGCAGGGTCCGCTCCTATGGAAGTGACTCCTCCGGAAGATACAGATCCTGGGAGCTCAACCTCTCCGATGCCGATTCTAGAAGTCGCACAGATGGGACCTGGAAAAGGTAAATGCAAAATGGACCCCTTCCCTGCTTCGAATTCAGGATTAACTCCGTCTGAATCAACAGACATGGGTCAATCTATGGAGGGGGGCAATCTACCGAGGTCTCCGAAGATGCAGCCCTGCACTCTGACCCCTCGCCGAACGAAGATGATCAGAGGGCCCTGTCCATGCTCCCCCTCCTAGCTCCTTTCTTGGAGCGAAGGACCGAACGTCGGACCATGCTCGAGCTTTTGGATCGAGCTAACCGCGAAGTTGGGGAGATGGACTTGGTGGCCATCCTTAGCGAAGTCGAAGGTTCGGAGCTCAACGCCGCCTTGGAACGGGCAGCATACCTGGTACGAAGTATCTGCAAAACAAGATTAATTTCAACTTACAAATAGTTTCTCACCTTGCTTCTTTCTCCTTGCAGCAAATAGTCTTGGCTCGAGCCGCAGTTGTCTCGAACGAGCGGGGAAGTCTTCGTCTTCATGAAAAGGTTACTACTCTCCAGAGGAGCCTTAACATGTCTGAAGTTCGAGTTTCCCGCTTGGATGAAATGGTTTCGGCAGAGAGGAGGGCCAGGCAGAACCTGGAGGCTGCGAATAAGAAACTCGAAGCTTAACAAATTGTGCTTCGAGAAGAAGTAGAAAAAATGCGGGCGGAGCACGCTACGATGGGGGCTGAGCTAGTCAAGCTCCAAGAAGAAAAGGCTAAGGCTATGGAGGGAGCTAGCAACTTTCTTAGCCAAAAGAGTTCTCTGGCTACGTAGGCAGATGAAATGACTTCAGCAAGGGATGCTTTGATCGAAGATAAGGTGAAGTCAGAAAAGGTAGCTCCGGAGGTCATGAACAATCTCTTAGGTGTTCTGGAGTACTTCGGTACTCATTGGACACTACCTTCGAGTGACAACGTCCCCCTACTGCGACGGTTAAAGATGATCCAAGGAGGTGCGAAGATGATGAAAGTGCTGCCAGATGTCGTGTCGCCAAGAGGGGCACCCGATGGTATTCCTCAGGGGTACTATAAGATTGTGAACTTTTAAGCACAACCTTATAGTGATGAGGGGCAATATATATACAATGCTGACCGACCAGAGCAATATTAGCGGGACCCAATGCGTGACCGGTACCCAATGCCGGTGCAGCAAGAAGATGACAGGGTGAATCAGATCATAGAAGTTATCAGAGATCAATTTGGGCTGAAGCACAAAGAATAGACGTACATGTATCAGCGGCCATACCCAGAATGGTTCGACCGAGTACTGCTACTTGGCCGATACAAGGTACTCGACTTCACCAAGTTCTTGGGACAAGACTGAGTCTCAATGATCGAGCACATCAGCCGTTTCCTCTACTAATGTGGAGAGGCATCGACCGACGAAGCACTGAGAGTCTGGTTTTTCCCACTCTCCCTATCAGGATCAACCTTCGCGTGGTTTGCCTCACTACCGGTGGATTCCATTAGAGGATCAGTGGATTTGGAGAAGAAATTTCACTAGTATTTATTCGTCGGCATTCAAGAGATGAAGCTCACTGACTTGACAACTATGAAGCAAAGAATGGACAAGTCGGTACAAGATTACATCTAGAGGTTCCGAGACGTACGGAGAAGATGCTATAGTTTGAGCCTCAGTGACACCCAATTGCCGGAGTTGGTGTTTAAGGTAGTCCTGAACCCAATTAAGGAGAGATTTTTATCATGGAATCGACACATGAGAACTAATTCCAAGAAGCAAAAAGAGACAGGTATCAGAAGAAGGTGGCATATGCACAGGTGTACCGTTCGGACTCCGACGAGAGCAGCGATTCAGGTGTAGAAGTTGGTATGACCGAATGGTCCAGAAACAAGAAACAAGTTGCATGCCCCTAGGTGAAACCAACCGATAAAGAGGAAAAGTACGACTTCAACATCAACAAGTCTGATAAAATATTCAATCTGTTGCTCAATGAGAAGCATATCCACTTGTCACCTGGCCACATGATACCACTTGCCGATGAGCTAAAGAAGAGGAAATACTACAAATGGCACAATTCCCCATCACATCACACTAATCAGTGCAAGGTGTTTAGAAAGCAGATCCAATCGGCCGTAGAACAAGGTCGAATCATGTTTGACAATGGAAAGAAGCCGATGAACCTTGACGGCCATCCGTTCCTAGTCAATAGGGTGCATGCGCACTACACTAACGATCGACGTATGAAGAGGAGCAGATGGGCCGGCAATAACATCACTTCGATGGATCTCATCGGGAATTACCGGAGGAGGTCAAAGGAGAGGGAAAACAGCGAAGACAACAGCGACCACTCACGTTTCAACCCCTATTGGAATTGTGAATTCTTTAGGCTTTGTTGGAACGAGGGGCTACGTCTACCATCAATTGATGACTGCCTAGGATGTGGTGCCGAAGGTAGGTCACAAGACGATCACCAGCCACATGACATTAGAACGAGGCCACGTAATCAAGAAGCCATCCACTGAAGGCTATCTCCACCAAGGATATCTGCGCTTGAGAGGCTCGACCCCATCAATGCCGAGGAAATCGGCCAGTTAGTCGACGACTACAAGATCACGCTAGAGGAGCCGCAATGGTGTCCGAGTGGGATTTTCATGAGGAACCATAAGAGAATGGTGCAATGTATGTGGCAAAGAGAACTGAAGGCACAAATGTACATCATTGAAGCTGATCGGCCCTGCAGAATCAAGAGTGAATGGTGACTAAAAGATAAGGTTGATCACGATGATAAGAAGGACATCAGGATAAACATGGTTTTCTTCGTCCCTACGGAGTATCAGGCACCTTGTGAGGACAACACGGATTATGCTAATACCAGGGCTCAATTAGTGTTGGCTGCACAGCCAGCAGTCTTTGACAAACCAAAAGACCTTTAGCATCAGCATTTAAGACCTCTTGATATTAAAGATTGATTAATGGGAAGTCAATGTCCAAGATGATGATAGACGGAGGGGCGATTGTAAACTTGTTGCCTTATGTCACCTTCCATAAGCTTGGAAAAGCACCTGAGGACCTCATCGGGACTATTATGGTATTAATGGACTTCGGCGGCAACTCGTCAGACACGACGAGAGTATTAAATGTAGAATTGATAGTTGGGAGCAAGATGATGATGACTACCTTTTTGTTATAGAAGGAAAATGATCTTACAGTCTGTTGCTGGGGTGTGATTGGATACATGAAAATTTCCACATCCCCTCAACAATGCAATAGAGCCTAGTGCAGTGGGTTGGTAATCATTTGGAAAACATCCCTGTCGATAAATCGGTTAACATAGTTGCAACCAATTTATTAGTGTGGGAGACAAAAGGAGTCGTCTGTCTCTCAATAAAGGCTTGGGATGGCAATTTTATTGAAGTAGCAGACAATGGTATAAACCCAATCAACGAGGAGCTTCCTAAGCTCGTCCTATAATGGCGACGCCCAAGAACAAAGGCTGGATTCGGTCAAAACTTTGCCACAACTGATGAACTACGGGAATATAAATGTTAGACCCAGCGATAGACCGAGGCCAACCTTCGTATGTACCTAGATCCCCGATGAGATAAACGGGTCGAAGGCTGCTACGTCAGAGATATGGGAAGGGGGCGAACGAGAAGTACTTAAGGAAATATTGAGCGATCATTTGAACAAAGCATAAAGATCTACACAAAAAATAGCCGACACCCACGAGTTTGGATCTGATCAACAAAGAACATATGAGGTGGGAGTTGACTGAAGCCTAGTTGTCTCATGAGGACCGATGGGTGATATAACTCATAAGAGCCTTTTTAAAGATGGTCATCGGTGAAGTTGATGGGTTGAAGACAAGGGAAAATTGTAGCCATAAAAATGCAAAAGGATACTAGAGGGCCCGATCAGAAAACCCTATGTAAAAACCGTTGATGCGAGTGGCCAAAGAGGCAGGAGAGAAAGGAAAAGTGAACGGCATGCTGCCGCCTCGCCTAAGGAAGAACAACGACGATAGACGGGAGTAGCCAATTCTGGGACATCGGTAGGAAAACGCATGCGAGTAAGAGGGGGTCATCCGACGACATCGACCATGTATACATTAAGATAGATCTGGATAAACCACCATGGGTCATTAAGGTGACTGATGGGATTACCAACTAAGAGATTGGCTGATGTGAGATGAAGAAGGTGATAAATGGATCTAAGGAGGTACCGGCCAAGAGGAAGCCTCACACGGACATCAAGACGTTCGACCATAAATTGGAATTGGAAGGTTGGGCCCATGGACGATACACAAAAGATGAACCTTTCCAGCCACAGGGTAAGAAAGGCTACGTGTTCACGAACGTCCACTAGGCCAGTCTTCTTGTTGTGCCTTGCGATGTATCGGCCCTAGCTATTGATGGACTTGGTGCTGAGACGGTGGGTTGGCTTAGAACAAAAGAATGAGGGGTTGGCCAATGAATCTATATCGAGATAGGTCGGGAAGAAGATGTCAAGCAAGGAAGGACTCATTAGACTATTACTAAAGACGATAGCATTTAAGGCATCAGACCAAAAATAACAAGCGGCGACCAACATCGGTTCATTTTGGTATGGCTCGGCAAGGGAAAGGCCGATACAATGATCGATGTCAATTTCCTCCCAATCAGAACTCTAGGAGGTCGATACCCTAATGTACCAGTTGTTGACGCAGAAATGTGCCCCCGTACTTGGGCCGGTTCGACGTCCAAAAGTATCGCAACGATACCGACGTCACATTCCGACTACCTTGGATAGTGACAAGGGATTTGGAGTCACCAGGCAATCAGATAAATAATTGATATTTCAATCCAATTGGCCGAAAAGTACTAGTAACAATGTAAACTGTAACAAAATAATCAAAATACCTGGAACCGGCCAATTCGGAGGTCGATTCGGAGTTACAGCAGAGACTGGTCCGAAGGGTCCCTAGGGCACCTTCAGCCTCACGCCCAGTCGTACTGGAGGTATGCCCTCGGTCGGACTGGATGTGCGGAGGGGCTTTGGGGCACATCCCAAAGGTAGCTGTGAGGTAGGCTCCGGCGCGGTGCGGAGGGTTCCAGTTGGACCAGCGAGGCAGGCTTCGAAGTGTGCAGGCTCCGACACATAGGACTCCAGTGAAAGGGGCTCTGACGAAAGGCTTTGGCGCGGTGCGGAGGACTTTGGTCAGACCAGCGGGGTGCCATCGGTATGACTGGCTATTGCAGAAAACAGCGTGATAAAGAGGCTTTGGTCAGACCGGCCCTATACCGCCGGTCGGACCGACGATGACAGATCCTATCTGTTAGAACCCGTATGGCCTAGCAAACGAAATCCAATCGCCTCCAAATTTTGCAGAGGTGTTCAGGGAGGAAATTGATGTGTAAAGATAATAAGGGATTGAACACAATTCGACCAGAGGGCCCAATTGCCGAGTAGGGCGATAAAAACTGATAAAAAGGATAGCAATCTGTTACGTGGATTAACGGGAGGTTCACAAGCGAACCAGCAAGGGTTACCATGATTACGGACGCGGCAGATGGTGGGCTTTCCAGCAAGCCCAGGAAGATGCGGAAAGTAAAGGAAATAAATGCGATTCAAAGCTAGGGCTTTGAATTTTTTAGATTGGAGAGAGAGAGAGAGCTTGAATCGGCCTTTCCCCTAGTATTTATAGGGGGCGGGCTGGTTATCCATGGCTAGAGGTAGAGTTAGATGCGGCCAAAACCCTGTTGAGATAAGTTTTGGGCAAAAATACCTCGAATCCTCCTCAGATCCATATTCTAGACCTTGGTCGGTCTGACCGAGCCCATGGGTCCGGTCTGACCGGGCCTGGCCAGTTTGACCGGCCTACCATAGCCGTTCAGACCGGCCTTTGCCAGGTTTGACACATTTTCGGTGAAAAATACCATTTTTCAGTATTTTCCTAATTTGACCATTAATGTCATTTTTGCTATAAACACATGCCCCCCTGCCTTTTAGCAAACTTTATGAGCTAAAAGCATGACGGGCCTTGGGCGATACATTCAATATCGGCCTTTTAACACTTCAAGCGTTTTGCCACACACATGGAAAGTACTTTTTCAAATATATACCATTTAAAGCCCTTTGAAATCGCTCTCCTTGTAAAGACTCTAGGACATATGCATTGCCTGGAGCGATTTCGAATACCCTAAAAGGCCCTTCCCAACTAGGTGACCATTTACCAAATTTTGAGCTCTTAGTACCTAATGGCAAAATCGTCTTCCACACCAAGTCATTGATTTGAAATGATATTGCCTTGACCTTCTTGTTGTAGGCCCTAGCTACTCTTCTTTTATCTTTCTCTATTGCCTCTAGAGCCTTCAACCTCTTACGGTCTCTTCTTCTAAATTATCCTTTAGAAGCGTCTCATATTCGTCGACCGATAAGCCATCTTGCTTAAGAAATCTAAGTGATCCAAGATCCACCTCTACCGGTAGAACAACTTCTTGTCCATATACTAACTCATATGGACTGACTTTAGTGGCACCGCGCCTTGCAACTCTACTAGCCCATAGAGCTTCAGAAATTACCTGATGCCACCTTTTTGGAAACACTTCAATCTTTTTCTTGATTAGTTTAATCACAGTTTTGTTACTAGACTTGGCCTAACCATTGGCCTGAGCATAATATGGGGAAGAGTTTACCAATTTGATCCCATAGTATTCGGCAAACTCCTTCACCTCTTTAGCAACAAACGAAGTTCCTTGGTCTGTAGTGAGAGTTTGGGGAATATCGAATCTGTGTATAATGTGTTTCAAGATGAAATCAATTACCTCGTTGTGAGTAATGTTCTTGAGCGGCACGGCCTCGGTCCATTTGGTGAAGTAATCTGTTTCCATTAACATGAACCGATGCCCTTTCAAAGATGGAGGATGAATTTGGCCGATGAAGTCTAAACTCCAACCTCGGAATGGCCATGGTTTGATAATAGGATTAAGCATCGACGCAGGTGCTAGCTGAATATTGCCAAACTTTTGATAAGCTTCACATCCTCTATAGTATCTAAAACAGTTTTCAGTCATAGCCGGCCAGTAAAAACCCGCCCTTTTGAGCATCCAACTCATCTTCGGGGCCAACTAATGAGTACCAAAAAGCCCTTCATGTACTTCGCCTGCAGCAACTCTAGCTTGATCGGGGTCCAAACACTTCAAAAGTACTCCATCAATAGTCCAGCGATACAACACATCGTCGAGCAAAACAAATTTGAAAGCCTGTCACCGAACCTTCTGATCAACGTTTTGGCTTGGATTTCTTAGATATTGGACGATTGGGATCCTCCAATCGTCCTTACTGATCAAGGGAGCTGTTGGGGGAAATTACTTCATTTCCAGGACTTAAAGGTTAACCCTCCGAAGGCTCTAAGAAGGTTCCGAAGATGGCTGACTAATGCTCGATGATACGTCAGCACGGTCGAAGGGTGTCACGATGCGAAGTCTCGGAGGATCCTCCGAAGGGAGAGAGGAGGCTTCGAATTAGAAAGACGTGACTGATTGGATGCCCTGCTTATCCATCTATCCTGCAGCACTTTACCGTGTATAACCTTGTTTATAATACTGAAGGTCATTTGTAATATAAGGGTAAATAGGTCTATTCCTTAAGCCTTTCTCCCTATAAATACCCCCCATTGTACCTTGTAAGAAGGATCCAGAACCAGTGGTTCAAACACATATATTCGGACCTCTTGAGTTGTTATCCTTTACGGAGGCTCAAGTTTGTCCTAAAAGCACAAACCTCTTGTTTGTTTGTTCTTAACTACTAAGAACCTGTTGGTGTAACTTTTACGCCAACAGTTGGCGCCGTCCGTGGGGATCCAAGTTCTAAGAGCTTGTTCTCTACTGCTGACTGCACTCTGAAGAAAACTTACGGGGGGAGCCTCGGAATCCTGAGATTCCGCGCACCCTTCAGTTAAGGGCTTCTTAGTGCAGCCCGAAGGCCTTCCCTTGACCCCCTTGAGTCGTTCGAAGCCTTCCATTTCCAAGACACCTCATCGACTAACCATGCCTCCGAAGCGTGGTCAAGCTGCAGGTCCCCTTCGAAGGTCCCCTCGGACCAACGGAGCCGGACCCTCAGCTAATCCGACGGTTCCTGCCGGAACCGATGGGCGTCGAGCGCCCCGGGGCCCTCTACCCCCCCCTACAATGCTTCAGACCGACTACGCAGCAAGCCAAGACCCTGAAGTTCCCTCCGACAAAGACGAAGGCCCTCCCGAAACCGAGGCTACGCAGCTAGCCAGGCTTCAGGAGGAGGTGTCCAGATGGAGGCAGGAGGCCGCCGACAGACTCCGCACTCAAGCTTCCACTGAAACTCCAAGGGGGCCTCCAGACGATGGAGGCCGCAACCCCCCAGAAGTTATACAAGTCCAAGAAGAGGCCGAGAATGCGTCATTCGACAATGAGTCTCCATTGCACCCTGATCTGCAGAGAGTGCCTTTCGACCCCAAGTTCAAGTCCTCGAAGCTGCACAAGTACTCCGGGGGGTCGGACCCCGGAGAGTTCGCCCGGTCGTACGCCCTAGCTATAGAAGCAAGCGGAGGGGTACGAAGCACCATGGCAAAATGCTTCCCACTCGCTCTCGAAGGTGTGGCGCTCCGGTGGTTCTGGTCCCTAAAACCAGGATCGATCAAGTCATGGGAACTACTCAAAAAGAAGTTCGTGAGCAACTTCCAAGGCACTTTCGTGGCCCCAATGTCCACGGGAAGCTTGTTCCAAGTAAAGCAGCGGGAGGGAGAAACCCTCCGAGAGTACTTCACATGCTTCGCCCACACCAAGTCACAGATCAAGGGCCTTACTACCTCTTCGGTAGTTGATGCCGCCCGAGAAGGGGTGCTGAACCCCGACCTCCTCAGCAAACTCCATCGGAAGCCGGTAACATCCGTAGCACAGCTCATGGCATACTTCGAGCAATATGCCAAGGCAGAGGAAGGATGCCTTCGGCGAGCTGAGGCAGCACTACCCACCCTCCGGGAAGTCAAAAGGGAGCCAGAGGCCACCGCTCCACCACAACCTCCACAAGACAGCCGCCCTAGCGAGTATAGGCGAGGAAAAAAGCATTTCCGTTCGGAAGTACTAAACATTGCACCTTCAGCTTCGAAGGCACCGGCCAGTTTCCAGCAGGTAAAAAATTTTAAGGCTGGGCCGTCAGTACCTCAAGAAAGGGTGCCTGGAAGGCGCCAGAGTCATTTTTGCTGCGTGCATGGCGATAATAGAAGCCATGACACGAAGGACTGCAAGACGATATTGACCCTTCGGGGTGAATACGTTGACCGAAATACCAGGAGGGGTACTTCGGACCGGGCTCCACCTACGGCACGATCGGAGCCTGTTCAAGCTGTGGCCCGAGCCGGTGCCCTCGAAGCCCCCATACGGCTACCGGTGGCCAGTATTATGCCACCACCAAGGCACGAAGATCCGCAAGACCGCGGCAAGAGAGTGGTCCTACCCATCTCCGGAGGAGGGACCCTCGGCAGCATGTCCAAGAGACAGCGTCGTGAGTACGTCCGTGAAGTTGGGCACATTGGGACTTCAAGTTCCGCTGAAGGGATGCCAGAATGGTCCCGTGTACCCATCTCATTCACAGCCAGCGATGCAGTAGGGGTGAAGTTTCCCCATGCTGACCCATTAGTCATCTCTGCCGATATAGCAGGGGCTGATGTTCGGAGGATCCTGGTGGACGGTGGAAGCTCCGCAGACATACTCTTCGTTCAAGCCTTCGACCAGATGTGTATACCCCGGAAGCATCTACTCCCTGCAGCCCGGCCACTTCAAGGGTTCTCAGGACCGCCTCTCGATGCCCTCGGCCAAATAGGCCTCGAGGTTGCCTTCGGAGAGGGGCCGCTGGCCCGAGTAGAGGAGGTGATTTTCGACGTGGTGGATGCCCCCTACGCCTACAATGCTATCTTCGGGCGAGGGATGTTAAACCAATTCGGGGCTATAGCGCATCACAACTACCTTTGTCTCAAAATGCCCACACAAGGTGGAGTGCTCACTATTTCAGGAGACCAAGCTGTAGCCAGAAGGACAGAATATGGCCACGGGCAGCCATTGGACCCTCGACAAGTGCACAATGTGGCGGAGAGCGCCAAAGAAGTACCAGAAGCCTTGAGCCCCCCGAAGGGATCCTCGCTCAAACCAAGCCCGGAGGGTGATGTCGAGACAAGAATAATCTCAGAAGACGGCAAAGAGTACCCAATAAAATTCGGCAAGGGGCAATCTCCGGAGATAACCGCCTCATTAGAAGAAGTCGTCAAGAAGAATCTAGACATGTTTGCTTGGACCGACGAAGATATCACGGGGGTCGACCGAAGCATCATCGAGCACAGTCTGCTCGTCAACCCGAAGGCCAAGCCAGTGCGCCAGGGGCTCCGAAAGCTATCAACAGAAAGAGCAAATTTAGCCAAGGCCGAAGTGGAAAAATTGTTAAAAGCTGGCATTATCAGGGAAGTGGCCCATACCGAGTGGTTGGCCAACCCTGTTTTTGTAAGAAAGAAGGATTCCAGCAAATGGCGCATGTGTATTGACTTCACATCACTAAATAAAGCATGCCCGCGAGACCCCTACCCAATGCCCCGAATAGATCAATTAATAGATTCCACAGCCGGCTCCGAACTATTAAGCTTCCTCGATGCATACTCCGGGTACCATCAAGTATGGCTGAAGCAAGAAGACGAGGCCAAGACAAGTTTCATAACTCCTTCGGGAGTATTCTGCTATGTAAGAATGCCTTTTGGTTTACGGAATGCCGGAGCCACATTTTCTCGCTTAATAGCTAAAGCTTTAGGCCATCAGATAGGCCGCAATGTCGAGGCCTACATGGACGATATTGTAATAAAAAGTGCTCAAAAGCATCACCATAGCATAGATTTAGATGAAACTTTTGAGAGCCTCCGAACATGTGGAGTACGCCTCAATCCCGAAAAATGTATATTCGGGGCACAAGCAGGGAAGCTGCTAGGGTACTTAGTTTCGAGCAGGGGGATCGAAGCCAGTCCAACGCAAATAAGTGCACTGCAAAGAATGGCTCCACCCGAGAATTTGAAGCAAGTACAGAAGCTAGCAGGAAGGCTAGCAGCACTCAGCAGGTTCCTGTCCAGATCGGCAGAGCGAAGCCTCCCAATTTTCAAGGCACTCAAAGGCTCCGAAAGCTTCAGCTGGACGCCGGAGTGCCAAAAGAGCTTCGAAGAGATAAAAGCCTACCTTGGAACATTATCAACCTTAACTGTTCCTCTTCCAGGGGAAACATTGCTTTTATACCTTGCAGCGACAGGGTCAGCAGTAAGCGCAGTACTGGTCCGAGAAGTCGAGCTCAAAGACAAGCTGGTACAAAACCCAGTTTATTTTGTCTCCGAGGCATTATCAGGAGCCAAGATCAGATACTCCGAGCTTGAAAAGTTTGCTTATGCTTTAGTAATGGCCTCGCGAAAGCTAAGGCATTATTTCTTGGCGCATAACCTTATTGTCCCTACATCGTATCCTCTTGGAGATATGCTCCGAAACAAAGATTCCACAGGCAGGGTTGGAAAGTGGGCAGTCGAGCTAGCACCCTTCGAAATCTCCTTCACAGCAAGGACGGCCGTTAAATCTCAAATTATAGCAGATTTCGTAGCAGAGTGGACTCCATCTGCAGTATGGACTCCGGAAGAACCCTCCGACGGTTTCTGGACAATATTCTCCGACGGAGCCTATCAAGCATCAGGTGCCGGAGCAGGGGCAGTAATCTTGTCACCATCAGGACAAAAGGCAATGTACTCTGCAAGGCTTAACTTTCGAACCACTAATAATGTCGCCGAGTATGAAGGAATCTTGCTAGGCCTCCGAAAGGCTAAAGCACTCGGAGCTACAAGGATAATGATCAAGACAGATTCCCAAGTCATCGCGGGGCATATTGATAAAAGCTTCCAAGCAAAAAACCCACATCTCCCGCAATACCTTCAAGAAATCCGCAAGGCAGAAGCAGCATTCAAAGGGTTTACAGTTCGAAGCATACCGCGAGCAGAAAATCAACTTGCAGATATTCTTGCAAAAGCCGCAGCAGGAGCAGTAGACCTCCCGGAGGGCGCTTTCTATGAAGAGTTAGAGCAGCCAGCAACTGACCAAATACCCTCGTCAGAAGTAATGTGTATTGAAGCTACGGATTGGCGAACTCCAATAATAACTATGTTGCAAGGTAGCAATGACCCTCCGGAAGGCCCAGAAGCTCGAAGAGTGCAAACGAGAGCTCGAAATTACAAACTTATTGGGGAAGTACTATATAAAGCCGGAGTATGCTCACCACTGCTTCGATGCATCTCTCAACCTGAAGGACAAGACATACTTCGAGGCATCCACGAGGGGCTGTGCGGAGGTCATCTAGCCCCTAGAGCACTAGCAGGCAAGATGCTCCGGCAAGGTTTTTATTGGCCGACGATCGTCAGAGACGCCGAAGACCTAGTTCGGACATGCCAAGGCTGCCAATGGATGGGCCGAAGGAGCCATCGCCCACCAGCTCAACTTCAAGTTATTGCCCGGGTATGGCCGATGGCTAGATGGGGCATGGACCTCATAGGCCCTTTCCCACCAGCAAAAGGCGGATTGAAATTTGCGGTCGTAGCGATAGAATACTTCTCAAAATGGGTGGAAGCAGAGCCGCTAACAGCCATCACATCAAAGAATGTGCAAAGGTTCTTCTGGCAGAATATTATATGCAGGTTCGGAGTCCCCAGAGAATTAACGGTGGATAATGGAACCCAGTTCGAAGCTGATACCTTCCAAACATTCTGTGAAGAACTGGGCATTAAGCTATGCTTCGCAGCAGTGCGACATCCGCAATCCAACGGAGCCGTCGAACGAGCCAACGGGAATATCCTCTCCGGGTTAAATCGCCGAATCGTCGGATTGGCCAAGGGCCTATGGGTCGAAGAGCTACCCAAAATTTTATGGTCTATCCGAACCACGCAAACTAGATCAACCGGCTTCACGCCATTCAGGTTGCTCTTCGGAGACGAAGCCATGACCCCTACGGAGCTCAAAGGGGAGTCACTTCGCGTAATTCAACATGAAGACGAAGATGATCGGAGTGCTTCAATAGACTTGTCGGAAGAAACAAGGCTTCGAGCTGTCGCCAACCTGACGAAGTACCAAGAGCACACAAAAACATGGTATGACCCGAAGGTCAAATTAACTGAGTTAAAACCAGGTCATCTAGTATTACGAAATGTAATAGCTCCGGGGAAGCTAGGAAACAAATGGGAAGGACCATATGTTATCTTACGCTCAGGACGCCCCGGCTCGTTTAAATTAGCTAATTTAGAAGGAGAAGAGTTGAAACATGCGTGGCATGCGGAGCACCTTAAGAGATATTATGCTTAAGGCTTCCTTGTAATCACTTGTAACACTCCTTTTATAAATAAAGCTAAAGGGTTGAGATTTGTTTTGCCCTTCGAACATCCCACCCTCCGGATGGACGCATTCGAAGGTCGGTGATGCTAGCAGAGCCAAGCATTTTTCGAAAAAACCCAAGGGGCTTGCTACGAACCATTGGTTCAGTGGCTCCGCCAACCTACGGATTCCAGGCTCCGGCTTGTTAGGATCCGTAGAAGAGTCTAAGGACTTTAAACAAGACAGAATTTCAAGCCTCCGGGTGCGAAGTATCTGTAAAAGAGCCGTAGGTGGCCAACCTACGGATTCCAAGCTCCGGCTTGTTAGGATCCGTAGAAGAGTCTAAGGACTTTAAACAAGACAGAATTTCAAGCCTCCGGGTGCGAAGTATCTGTAAAAGAGCCGTAGGTGGCCAACCTACGGATTCCAGGCTACGGTTGTTAGGATCCGTAGAAGAGTCTAAGGACTTTAAACAAGACAGAATTTCAAGCCTTCGGGTGCGAAGTATCTGTAAAAGAGCCGTAGGTGGCCAACCTACGGATTCTAGGCTACGGCTTGTTAGGATCCGTAGAAGAGTCTAAGGACTTTAAACAAGACAGAATTTCAAGCCTCCGGGTGCGAAGTATCTGTAAAAGAGCCGTAGGTGGCCAACCTACGGATTCCAGGCTACGGCTTGTTAGGATCCGTAGAAGAGTCTAAGGACTTTAAACAAGACAGAATTTCAAGCCTCCGGGTGCGAAGTATCTGTAAAAGAGCCGTAGGTGGCCAACCTACGGATTCCAGGCTCCGGCTTGTTAGGATCCGTAGAAGAGTCTAAGGACTTTAAACAAGACAGAATTTCAAGCCTCCGGGTGCGAAGTATCTGTAAAAGAGCCGTATGTGGCCAACCTACGGATTCCAGGCTCCGGCTTGTTAGGATCCGTAGAAGAGTCTAAGGACTTTAAATTTTTTGTTTACTTATCGATGGTGACATGTGCAAAAATTCGAAGCATGCAGGTGCTCGGGCAATCATTGTGCCTAGAGAACCCTTATATAAGATAAAAGCTCCGCCACCCACAAGGGGGGTAGGAGGATAGGAGTCACACAGCATGCTGTCGAAGCATTCCACATTAAAATATTATATTCATAACATCAGGAAAAATTGTTATCTAAACCCAAATAAAAACGGAGACCCTTTCGACCCCTAGAGCTACCCCTGCGGCTACATTGCCCTTCGGAGCTTGAAGTCTTTTTAGGCCGGGAACTTCTCTTTTTCTTCGAGGCTCGCAGTTTCTTCTGCTCCTCCTGAAGTTCGGCCCACGTCAAGAGCCTTTCGGAGCCGGCCTCGGCAAGGTTTTCGGCTTGATACTCCGAGTCAGACCAGTCGACGGGCTCGGAAGACGAAGACCCCTCTCCCTTTTCTTCCTCTTTAATATAAGACAAAACATCCCTTCGTACTTCAAGGGTAACTCCCCCCCGTCTCCGCGAGGAACAGAAAAGCGAGAGCGGCGATAAGGCCTCAAACTCTCAAGAACTGCCCACTCCTTTCGAAGCTCGGCAGTAGGTTCCAAAAGTACGAAGTCAGGGCTCGAAGGGCATGACAGAACCTAAAAAAGAGCAGAACACCCAAGACAAGTACTGTTTATAACTTTCTCATTAATTAAACAAAGCTTACAAGACCACAGGTACACAACAACCCTAAGCGGCTAGACCTGCGGGTCGGTTGGCGGAGCTGGGACCGAAGGCGCTGGCGAAGTCGGGAGAGGTGGATTCGCTTGAGCTTGCTTTTGCCGGCGGGCCTCGTCGATCCAAGCCTTAGCAGCAACCTTATGATCGGCCTTCCATACTGATCGGAAAGCTTCCCAAGCCGAAGCCACCCCCGAAGACGGCCGCAGCAGGTCATCATCCGCGAAGCCTCCAGGAGACGAACCATTAACCGAATCGAAGGGAACCCGAAGAGATTCGAGGTGGCGAAGAACCCCGATGCCAGCGCACTGTCCGGAGATCTCTCCGTACCGTACTCCGGAATTCTTCATCAGCGACGAAGCCACCTGGATCCTCGTCAGCTTCCGATCGAGCGGCTCGGAGGTTGCAGCAGAGGTCGAAGGGCACATGGTGCCAAAGTACTCTAACGTACCCTGAAGAGCTTCCAAGGTACGGTCAGCAGTACTGGAATTCTTTTTCTCTGCTGCTTCCAGGTTTGCTACAGTTGCATCCAACGCGGCCACCCGAAGCATCATGGAACTCTTCTGAGCCATTACCTGGCTGAGAGCCCCTTGAAGTTCCACCAGGCGACCGTTCGAAGTAGCCGCATCCTGGCGAAGCTTTTCGACCTCCGCGCGGAGGACCACTCGTTCAGCCTCAGCTTCTTCGGAGTAAGAGCGAAGGGCTTCGTCGGACGCTGCCTTAGCCTTCCGTTCTTCCAAAAGTTCTTCATTCAGCCTGAGGGATCTCCCGGTGAAGTCATCAAGAGCTGTTTGAAGAGCTGTAACCTTCCGGTTAAGTCGGTTAATTTCGACCTCGCTAGAAGTCGCTGCCGCTCTAGCAAGGGCGAATTGCTGCAAGGAAAACAAGGTAAGTGCTAAAGAAATTTTGACCATTAAAATACAGCAACTATGGTATCTTTTTCATACCTGAAGGGCAGCCCTTTCGAGGGCCGTGTTGAGGCTCGAAGCCCTAACTTCGCTCAAAGCGGAGATCAACTCCGAATTGGCAATGTCCTGGCTTTTCTCAGCCAGAGGCTCCAGGAGCCTTCGAAGGCCGCTCCGATGCTCCAGAAAAGGAGCCAGAAGAGGGAGCCAAGACAAGGCCCGGGCGTCGTCCTCTGCAGCCTCGTCCTCTGAGTTGCCAACGGAAGGTGCTGCTTGGTCAACCCGAAGGCCCAGGCTGGAAATACTCTTACCCCTCCCCGGCACGAAAGGGGGAGAGGCAAGAACATTCCGATCCTCAGCCGCCACATCTCCGGCCGGAGCCACGTTGTCGGAGGCGCCTTCAGTAGTCGAGGTCGCCACGGCCGGAGCCAACTCCGTCCCAGGGAGCACATCGTCCGCCCCGAAGGATACGTTCTCCACCACCGGGCTCGAAGCCCTCAGGGGAGCCGGAGAGTCCGCTCGGGTGACCGTCTCTGAAGAAGCAGGGACGTCGGGCGCCACCAAGGCTTCAGTACCTGAAGAGGTACCTGTGTCAAATACTGAGATTAATTAACATATTCTACAGATAGCAAGCGAATGCCGACGAAAAAAGAAAGAGCTCCAGGAAAATACCTCCAAAAGCCGCTTGAGGAAGGATCGCCAGATCCTCCAGGACTTCGTACATCCGGAGGATGTTGTCGAAGTCATCCCCCGAAGCCCTACCCTCGGTTTCGTCCGCCGGGGCCACGACCTCCGCAGGAACCCCTTCGGGTGCAGGCGAGTCAGAGGTAGGGTTTGGCTCCACTTGCACGTTGGCAGGTACAGGAGGAGTCAGTGAAGTTACACTAACACCCTCCCTATCGGGGAGGTTTGTGGGGACCTCCCACATATCTTCGTCAATTAGAAGATAGTCTTCCAAAGCCTTCGCTGTAGCGCCCCCGGAGTCTTCTGTCTCTTCAGGAGTTGGGCTCCGCTCGTCCGGCGACGAAGAAGACGAAGCGGGCGTCAAGTGAGAAGGCTGCTTCACCGCCCTCTTCTGAGCAGGTTGCTTGCCAGCTTTTTTAGAGGGCTCGGCCGCTGCTTTCCTCTTGCGAGCCGTCGCTCCAGCTGGGGCGAAGTCGGGAAGCTGCGGGGGCTCCATGCCGAGGGCTCTCCACACCCTGTTCGAGCGCTCCAAACTCCCCACCAGTTCCAGCCTCCTCTGCCTCTCGGCCACCGAAGGGGCTCCGAGAATTCGCTCGGTAGCCCGGACTATGTCGTCCGGAGCTAAGGCCAGAGGCGCCGCTGAAAAGAAAAAAGTATAAAAAGCATAAGTATAATTAATGTGTTCATATAAACTAATGCCGCAGGAGAGAGGCGTACCTATGTTTCGGAGGTCCCCCTCCGAGGCTTGCGGGATGGAGATTGGCCAACTGGCTCCGAGGGGAGAGATCCGAAGGCCGACGAACTCTTCGGCCAGGTCGCGCATACTCATGCGACGAGCCACTGAAGCCAGCAACCCTAGTCTCGTCGTGAGCAGGCTAGGGTTCGGAGAAATATCCGCTTTCCTTCCGGAACCAGATTTCTTGAAGAGGGCCCGAAAGGGGGGAGTCTTCTCCTACTTCGGCGTAAAACCACCGAAGTATCCAATTTGTATACCATCGATCGTTTATGGCCTTCGCTGGGAAATGAAGAGCGTGCTCTCGCCGAAGCTGGAAATTAACACTGCCGAAGGCCACTGTCACCTTCGAGTCTCCAGGCCCGTCTTGAGGCTTCGGCTGGCAGATGGCCTCATGGGTCGCTGCGAAGATCTCGGAGCGCCCTTCACACCCCTCCGCTCGAAGAGCCCACTCAAAGACGGCCAGGCGGACGATTGCGTTGGGGGACAATTGAGGCAGGGTAATATGGAACAGGTCCAGTACCTCTGCCAAAAAATCCACGGCTGGTAGCCCGAGACCTGCTTCGAAGAATGCCTCGAAGACTACCACCTCTCCACTCCGAGGCCGGGGAGTCGATTCTGTCCCGGGGACCCGAGTCCTCATTCCGGCTCCCAGCTTCCCGTCTACTGCTTCTTCAATAGACTCCGCGGTGCTCACAGACTGACCGATGACAAAGCTTTGGGCCATCTTCTTCTTGGAGGGCGGACGGAGCGCCCGAGGGTTCTTGGGCCAACCACCGCCCGGACCCCCTGCCATTGCCATAGCTGTTGATGCAGCCCACGCCTGCCGCTGCGCCAGAGTGCTGGCCGCCAAAGGGGTTGTGTGGCTGGTTCTTGCCATCGCGCTCAAATACTCGAAGGTGCGGGAGGTTGAAGAGAAAGGTGAATTGCAGAGACGGTGAATGCGGTAAAAAACTTCCAGTAATCCCTATTTCCCCCTTTTATAACCGCACAACCTATACTGCTCTTCGAGAAGTTTCACACTGCAGGTTCGGCTTCCGTCGCCGACAGGTGGGGCTAGTAATTGGAACGGCGTGCAACCGCTGAAGAAATCGACCGTTATTTCTTTTTTACAGAGGGTAACGGCTATTTGCGCCGTAACGGTCATATTGACGGTACCCCACGGCGTTCACACTCCGTAACCGACGCCACGACGAAAGACACTTCGTAACCGCCTGCACGACGTTCACACTCCGTAACCGCTTTCGTAACAATCATGCTCCGAAGCCACGCTGCTCCAGGGAGTTTTCCCACTATGCCAAAATTCGGAGACGAACGTTTTAAAATATTGGGCTTAATATTCTGGGCTAAATCATAGTATCTTCGCATTCCCTTTAAGCCTCAGAAACTAAAAATGTTCCTTTCGTATACTGCCTTCTTTCTAAAAAATAGGTTATCTACAGAAAGGCGTATTCGAGGGGCTACTGTTGGGGGAAATTACTTCATTTCCAGGACTTAAAGGTTAACCCTCCGAAGGCTCTAAGAAGGTCCCGAAGATGGCTGACTAATGCTCGATGATACGTCAGCACGGTCGAAGGGTGTCACGATGCGAAGTCTCGGAGGATCCTCCGAAGGGAGAGAGGAGGCTTCGAAGCAGAAAGACGTGACTGATTGGATGCCCTTCTTATCCATCTATCCTGCAGCACTTTACCGTGTATAACCTTGTTTATAATACTGAAGGTCATTTGTAATATAAGGGTAAATAGGTCTATTCCTTAAGCCTTTCTCCCTATAAATACCCCCCCATTGTACCTTGTAAGAAGGATCCAGAACCAGTGGTTCAAACACATATATTCGGACCTCTTGAGTTGTTATCCTTTACGGAGGCTCAAGTTTGTCCTAAAAGCACAAACCTCTTGTTTGTTTGTTCTTAACTACTAAGAACCTGTTGGTGTAACTTTTACGCCAACAGGAGCAATGGCCGAATTCCCACTAGAACTGGCCTCGACATTTCTCGTTTGGATCTACCCCCCGAGCGCTAAACCTTCCTGACAACAGTCAGTCGGACCGACCATGTTGGCCCGATTCAACCGACTATTGCCGGTCGGCTGGCTCGGTTCGGTCTGACCATCCTGACATGGTCGGCTGGACCGGGAACGGAAGGGTGGTCTGACCGTGCTAACCAGGCCAGTCAGACCAACATCAGTACCCTTGGGTGCTACATCGTCTTCAAACATCGGCTTTTCCCGTGTGCAGAATTTACCTTTCCTAATTTGATAGCCTAATGCTTGTTGAGCCAAGTCATTTGCAAGTGAGTTGGCCTCTCTAGATACATGAGTAATCTCAAAATCATTAAAGGTAGAAATTAAGTCTAAACACTTATCCATGTAGCTATTTAGTAAACCGTTAAAACATTGAGCAAGCTTGGCTACTTGTTGCACGACTAATAAAGAATCACCATATGCATGAACATATTTCACACCCATAGAGTTTAACAACTAAAGACCTAGCAATAGGGCTTCAGATTCGGCTTGATTATTAGTTGAATGAAATTCCAAATGGGCCAAGGTTTCAAAGTGCATACCACTTGGTGATACGAGCACCACTCCAACACCTTGGCCATTTTTGCAAGCCGAACCATCGAAATAAAGTTTCCATGGTAATACTTCAATCAAAGCGACTTTATCGCCCCAATCGACATCTACATGGTGATCCACTATAAAATTAGCAACGACTTGGCCTTTCATAGCTCTCAACAGTTCATAAGCCAAATCATATTCAATTAACGCATACGCCCACTTGCTGATTCTACCACTTAGAATCGGCTTTTGCAACAAGTACTTTATGACATCTGTTTGGCAAGTGACAACACATGTGCTAGGGAGAAGATAGTGACGTAATTTGGTACACGCATAATAGAGGGTTAAACACAAAAGCTCCACAAACACGTACCTTGTTTTGGCATCCAAAAGTTGACAACTCAAGAAGGTGATGATGTACTCTCTTCCTTTGATGTCTTGAGTCAACACGGTTCCAATCACACTCTCCTGCACGGCAATATAAAGCCGAAACGGAATCCCGGCCTTTGGCGCCCTTACCACTGGCGGCGTCAATAAGCACTCTTTGATTTTCTCAAATGCGCATTGCTGGCTTGCCCCCTAAGTGAACTCGACTTCGTTTTTTATCCGGAGTATCGGGACGAAAGCATCAATTTTTCTAAACAAGTTAGATATAAAGCGTCGCAAATAATTAACCTTGCCTAGCAGTTTCTGCACATCTTTCTTACATGTCGGCGCCACACATCCTCTAATTTTCTCAAGCCTCTTAGGATCGATTTCAATGCCTCTTTCATGAATCATAAATCCTAAGAACTTTCCTACCGACACGGCAAAAACACATTTGAGCGGGTTCATTTTTAAGCCATACTGGCGCATTCTTTCGAAAGCTACTCTTAAATCGGCGAGGTGGTTCTCCATAGCGTCCGATTTGACCACAACATCATCTATATAAACCTCTAACATAACTCCTAGCAAGTCATGAAAGATTAAGTTCATGTCACGTTGGTATGTGGCGCCATCATTCTTTAAACCAAACATCATTACTACCCACTCAAACAAGCCGACAAAACCCGGGTAGCGAAAAGCCATTCTAAAAACATCTTCTTTGGCCATAAAGATTTGATTATAACCAGCGTTTCCGTCAAGAAAACTTAGTACCTTGTGTCCCGAGGCATCGTTGATCAACATGTCGGCTATTGGCATGGGATACTCGTCTTTTGGAGTGGCTTTGTTCAAATCCCTGAAGTCGACACAGATGCGGATCTTGCCACTCTCTTTCCTCTCGACAGGCACAATGTTAGCGACCCATTCCGCGTACCTGCATGGCCTAATAAAACCTACTGCTAATAGACGTTCAACCTCCTTTTTAACTCTGTCATAGATGGCTGAATTGAAGCGGCGCGGTGGCTGCTTATAAGGCCAAAACCCGGGTTTGATGGGGAGCCGATGCTCAACAAGATCTCGGCTTAACCCGGGCATCTCGCTGTAGTCCCATGTGAAGCAATCAACATACGATCGAAGCAATTTTATTACTTCAGCCTTTACATCATTATTCAAATTCTAATTTACAAACGTCGGCCTTTGAACACTACCATCTACGATGTCTACTTGTTCCAAAGGGTCGGCCGACGAGAAGCCTTGACCTAATTTTTCTTCCTCGCTAAAATCTTCAATGGCTTCGGCGATACCGGCTTGAGAAGACCGATATTGCTCTACGCGAGATTTTAGCCAATCAAGACTAGCGCTAGACATTCTACTATCTTAGACACAACCTAGACACATCGCCCGGCTTCATCTAAATAGGAACGAATCTCCCCTCTGATACACTGACAAAGTCGTAATCCAAGAGGTCCCGTCCCGACAAGCATTTTGTCTCATCATGGGCGGCGTCACCAGACGCATCGACCAAACTAACATGGGCTGATGTATCGGCATATACTATCTCGACTGCATCGCCATCCCATTGTATTAGGTGTTGGTGCAGGGTAGATGGCACACACTGGTTTGCGTGTATCCAATCATGCCCAAGCAATACATTATAATTACCTTTGACGTCGACGACGAAGACGGCGGTAGGTAGCGTCTTGTTCCCTACTGTTAGTTCTAGAGACAGCACACCTCTGGCCTCTATCGTGTCGCCGTTGAAGCTGTTGAGGGTGACATTGTTCTTCTTCAGGTCATCGTCATCTTTGTCGATCTTCTTTAGAAGGGAGTACGACATTAGGTTCATGGTGGCGCCACCATCGACGAGCATCCTCTAGATAGGCTTCCCGTCGATGTGCCCCTTATGTAGAGAGGTCTCAGGTGACGACTCTTGTCTCCGGGCTTCTCGAATACGACGTCCCACGGGCCAAGGTATAGTTGTGCGACCCCAGCCTCCTCGTGTAGTGGAGCGAACTCGAAAGGCAACATGACCACGCCGATGTCCATTTCCTGAGGAGCAGGCCCCTCATAGAGAGGAGTGTAGTCGTCGTCGAGCAAGTCATCATCGTCGGAGCTAACAACGGGGGCCGAGTCATTGACTATGACCGGCCTAGGTCGCCAGACTTTCTTCACGGTGGGCCGAGGACAGATTTCCTCAAAAAGTGCATCCCATGCCTCCTCGGCCTTCTCTTCTCGTATCTCCTGTGCCCACAAGCGCTGCAACCTCCTTTTTTTAGACTTGGACATCCCCGAGGGTGCCCATGACGGTTGGGGATGGGTGCTAGGTGCCACAATCTTGCTTTTAGTGGTCTTGGCCGAAGGGGACTTATCCGCATCGACCTCGAATGTCTTGCGCTTTCCATGAGAGCTCCTCTACTCCTGGTCGGTCGGACCGGCCATAGCAGGCCGGTCAGACTAGTTTGTGACGAAAATGGTCGTAAGGCTAGTCAGACCGACCACCATAGGCCGGTCAGACTAGGCTTCAGCCGAGTCTTCGCTCTGTCCGATTGGGGCACCCTTCGGGTTTGGGACCTCCTAGGATCCCACCCTGATGACTATAACCTCCGAGGTGTCTTCACGTTCATCCCTTCCGATTACATCTTGCGGAGCCCGGTTCTAAGGTACTATGGACATGCGGTGAATAACATTACCATCCTGCGCCTGTCCCTGAACCTGCCATTCGGAAACACTAGAAGGAATGTGAGTGTCAGTAGCTAGACACTACCCGGAGTTCTCCAGCGGAGGAGGCCAAGTCAAAGCCATCGTCCAGCAGTAGGGTGGTGGCATCGGAGGCTCTAGCAGCCTCGCCCATTGATTGCCGAACCCTTTGGCTTGTTGGAAGCTCAGCCACGTCGACGGTACCTCTGAACAGACCAGCGAATGGTCTTGCCAAGCCAGAGGTAAATGCGCCCATGGCGGAGATGGGCCCAGCCACAGGAGACCGAATCCATCCGGAAGATGCAGCCCACTCGGAGAAGGTGTGTCCGGCCAATGAGGTCCGAATACCCCCGGAGGTTAGAACTCATCCGGGAGAGGTGGGTTCGGCCACTAAGGTCCGAAGCCTCCCAGAAACTGGGGCCAAGCCGGAGTGGGGTTTGACCACTGAGGTCCAAACCTTGCCAGAGGCTGGGACCAACCCGGAGAGGGGTTCAGCCACTGAGGTCTGAACCCTGTCGGAGGCTGTATCCACTCCGAATAGGGGTTCGGGCCCCGACGTCCAAACTCAACCCTCGTGGGGCTCATTCTCTCTATGGGTTTTGACCATCCCAGAGCCCGTGGGTGAAAACCTCTCCTCTCGGACCTTCTTTGGTGCTTGTCCAAAAGCATCTTGTAAGTTAACTTTGGCCTTCTACGATGCCTGGCCAAAGATGATGGCTTAACATTTTCTTTCCACACTACTACCTCCGGATTCTTTGGTACGAGTGTGCGTGTGGTAGTGTCTCCTATGACGACCGCTTTCCCTTTAGACGACTTGGCCTGCTCTAGCCAAATCAACACCTTCTTCCCTTCGAGCTCAACGTTGTTCATGGGAAAAGGGTCTCTATCTAATTTCATCTTTGGATTTGCTTCTATTTTCAACCGTCCTTCCTCTATGGCCGATTGTACCTGCTGATGAAAAACGTTGCAATCGTTAGTGTAGTGAGAATGTGAATCATGCCACTTGCAGTAGGGACGATTTTTAATTCGTCGGCGGATGGCATGACTTGCACTTTCGGCAGCCGTAGGAGTTGATTTTTAAATAGGAAATCAAATATCTTATCACACTTAGTTACGTCGAATGAATATCTATTTTCATTAGGCTGACTCTTAGAGGGAGACGGCCGCAATTCAGAGCAGGTGACGGGCTTAAACTTCGTGCTCCATGTCCATTCGGGCGTGTACGTAAGTGCTCCATAGTGTGGATTTCAGCCCTTGGTTTATTAAAAGTTTTAATGAATTTTCAATCTTTTGCCCAGCCTTCCTGGACCAGAGCCTGTTGCAAGACTTGGCTAACATCTAGCAGATTCTGGTTATCCATTCATTCCCTAATTTGTGTCCATAGGCCATTAAATGCGAGGTCTGCTATGTCCCTTTCTGATATGTTTAGGCTAAAACATTTATTCCTAGTGTCTCTAAAGCGCTTGATGTATTCAAAAACACTTGCGCTAGATTTTTGCTTAATCGCCGTGAGGTGTGAAAGCCTAAGCATGGTCTCGCCTGTGTAGAAATAATCATGAAACTATTGCTCCAGCTGACCCCATGTCTGTACGGAGTTTGGCAGAAGCGCCGAAAACTAGGTGAATGTGGTTCCCGACAACGATAGGGAAAATAACCTGAGTTTTAATGCATCCGATCCACTAGCTTCACCACATTGTGCTAGAATTTGGCTAATGTGTTCTAATGTGGATTTACTACCCTCGCCGTCAAATTTCATGAAATCTGGGACTCTATAACCACGAGGGTATGGAATGGTGTCAAAGTGGTCGGGATATGGTTTTCGATAAACCCTAGCTCTATCCCGAGGTGCAAAGCCGGTGCATTCCCTAAATAGTGCGTGAATATGTTCCTCGATATCATCGTGGTCTAATGCTTGCGCGCGTCTTTCATGTGGTGGTGGGATGCGTGGCTGTATATCGGCATGCCCTGGCCTATGCTGTGGTGTGGGAGTGTGTAGTGCAAGCGGCAGCGGTAGAGCTAGTATGGGTGCAGGCGGCGGTGGTGTTTGATAATCTGGGGTTGCCTTTCCATAAGCGTAGCTATGTGTTTCGGTTGTGGATGATGTAGCTGTAAATGTGATGGTTTTTCCGGTATTACCGTGGGTTATACTATAAATATGATGTGCTGGTGGAATACTAGTGATTGGTGCTGGTGGATCGGCCTCAGTAAAACCGAATCTTGTAAATACTCCTGCAACTTGCGAGACAACTGCAGGTTCTAGTTTATTGGCTAGCGAGGCGCTAATCGCCTGATCAACAGACGCAACTATTCTATGGTGGACTTGTGAGGCAGATAAAGGGGGTGATGACGAGCGTACCTGGGTTAAGTTGAGGTTGTCATGCATGACGAAGCCCGAGCGTGTCTTTATGCAATCTCTGAGCATCAGTTCTTCAAGTTCCTTCTTTTTCGCTTCGATTTTTGCTCAGTCTTCCTCAGATATGTCCGCCATGGTGGGCATCATATTGTTGTGGTCATTGATGTCCGCGCCCCCATAGTGTTCATTAGCGATTTAGTGGATGTAGACGTAGTAGAGGTACCCGCTGTAGATGTAGAGGTAGTAGTCATGGTTCGCGTTGTCCCCAGCGGAGTCGCCAAAAAGTGTGTTGACGCAGAAATGCGCCCCCGCACTTGGGCCGGTTCGATGTCCAAAAATATCGCAACGATACCGACGTCGCATTCCGACTACCCTGGATAGTGACAAGGGATTTGGAGTCACCAGACAATCAGATAAATAATTGATATTTCAATCCAATTGGTCGAAAAGTACTAGCAACAATGTAAACAGTAACAAAATGATTAAAATACTGGAATCGGCCAATTCGGAAGCCGATTCGGAGTTTACAATGGATACTGGTCCGAAGGGTCCCTAGGACACCTTCGGCGTCGGGCCCGGTCGGACCGAAGGTATGCCCTCGGCCGGACTTGACGTGCGAGGGGCTTTGGGGCGCGTTTGGAAGGTAGTTGTGAGGTAGGCTCCGGCGTGGTGCAGAGGGTTCCGGTCGGACTGGTGAAACCCTCCCAGTCGGACCGGTGAGGTAGGCTTCGAAGTGTGCGGGCTCCGGCGCGTAGGACTCCGGTGAAAGGGGCTTCGGTGAAAGGCTTCGGCGCAGTGCAGAGGACTTCGGTCGGACCTGCGGGGTGCCGTCGGTCTGACCAGCTGTTGCCGAAAATAGCCCGACGAAGGGGCTCCGGTCAGACTGGCCCTGTGTCCTCGGTCGGACCGGCGACGACAGATCCGATCTGTTAGAACTCGGACAGCCTAGCAAACGAGATCCAATCACCTCCAAATTTTGCAGAGGTCTTGAGGGGGACAATTATTCTGCAAAGATAATAAGAGATCAAACACAATTCGCCCAGAGAGCCGAATTGTCGAGTAGGGTGATAAAAACCAATAAAAATGATTGCAATCCATTACGTGGATTAACGGGAGGTTCACAAGCGAACCAACAAGGGTTACCGTGATTACGGACGCGGCAGATAGAGGGCTTTCAAGCAAACCCACGAAGATGCGGAAAGTAAAGGAAATAAACGCGATTCAAAGCTAGGGCTTTGGATTTTCGGATTTAAGAGAGAGAGAGCTTGAATCGGCCTTTCCCCTAGTATTTATAGGGGGGTGGGCTGGTTATCCCTGGCTAGAGGTAGAGTTAGATGCGGCCAAAACACTATTAAGATATGTTTTGGGCAAAAATACCTCGAATCCTCCTTGGATCCATATTCAGGACCATGGCCGGTCTGACCGAGCCCATGGGTCCGGTCTGACTGGACCTGGCCGGTCGGACTAGCCTACCATATCCGGTCATACTGGCCTTTGCTAGGTTTGACAATTTTCAGTCAAAAATACCATTTTACAGTATTTTCCTAATTTGACCATTAATGCCATTTTTTGCTATAAACACATGCCCCCCTGCCTTTTAGAAAACTTAGTGAGCTAAAAGCATGACGGGCCTTGGGCGATACTTTCAATATCGGCCTTTTAACACTTCAAGCATTTTGCCACACACTTGGGAAGTACTTTTTCAAATATCTACCATTCAAAGCCCTTCGAAATCGCTCTCCTTATAAAGATTGTAGGACATATGCATTGTCTGGAGCGATTTCGGCTACCTTAAAAGGTCCTTCCCAACTAGGTGACCATTTACCTAATTTTTAGCTCTTAGTGCCTAATGGTAAAATCGTCTTCCACACCAAGTCGTTGATTTGAAATGATTTTGCCTTGACCTTCTGGTTGTAGGCCTTAGCTACTCTTCTTTTATCTTTCTCTATTGCCTCTAGAGCCTTCAACCTCTTATCGGTCACTTCTTCTAAATTATCCTTTAGAAGTGTCTCATATTCATCGACCGATAAGCCATCTTGTTTAAAAAATCTAAGCGAGACAAGATCCATCTGTTGGGACGACGGATCGAACCAGCAGGTTTTAGTGGAAAATGAGAGTAGTGTATTCAATGCCTTCCTTCTTGTCCCCCCGTTACAACTGTAGTGAAGGGTATTTATAGGGTGCCTCGTCCAGAGGACTAAACGCCTTCGGACCGCCAACGGCTACCCGACCAACCCTGACGGGCAGTACAGACAAAACAGATAATACAGACAAGACAGGCGATACATAGTACAGACAGGAAGATTCGACTCTGGCAGCGTATCGGCCGTGTCGGACGCTTCCTGCGCCGCCCGACACGGTTCAGAGGATCGTGGCCCTGTCTTCTAGTACGATCGCCCAATCCTTTTCCCGCCATGACTCCCGTCGGGTCCGGCGCTACGGAACGGCCGAGAGCTTCGGGCCTCCGCTGTCGGGGGACAGCCCTCGATGCCTTCTCGCCGGAGGGTGGCCTCTGATCCCTCACCTCCGGAGGGCGGCCTCCGGCTCCAGGCCGGGGCCCTCCAGCCGAGGGCCCACCCTTTCGGCCTCCGGGGTTATCTCCCCCAACAGTAGCCCCTCGCTTCTTCCCGCTCGTAGCCCTGCAGTAAGAGGGGGTGGAAGCGCACAAGATAACCCCGGCAATTCACATGAGTGCGTACCTCGCCTTAGGGCGCCGCAGCACCGGGGCGCTGAAGGGTGCCGAAGCAGGGAGTCGAGAAGCTGGAGGATTGAGGCCCGCCTCGGGCTCCCGGCCATTTCCAATACACCGAGGGAGTTGACCAAGCCGACGGGGGACCGACACATCTCGACCCCGGGGGCGCCAACCCCGAGGGGCCGGGCGGGCGCCGCCAGGAGCAATTAATACACGCGCCGGCGGCACCGAGGAGGTTGGTCACCGGGAGGTCGCCACTGCGCCCCGATGCGCCAGCCGGCCTTAAATGCCGTGTCGCGCGATCGGCCGCGTTCACATCTTAACCGAAACGGGAGTCGAACCGCCAGCCTTGCCAGAGGATATATAATTGCCCCTCACGGCCTCCTTCTCATTCACCCGCACGCGCCAACTCTAGCCAGTTGATCCATTGCTCTGCCCGCTCCCTGAGCCCTGCACTCTTCTCTCTGTTTCCCAAGAATGGCGAGGAACTCAGCCCCTGCAATGGCGATGGATCCGCGTTTCCTGCAGCGCCAGATGGCGGCGGCGGCAGCGGCGGCGGCGACCGACACGTCAGAGCGCGCGGTGCGCGCGAGCTTCACCCCGCTTCCGAGCGATTTCGAGAGCAGACCTTGGAGCTCGGGGTGTCCGCGTGCACTGAGGCCTCGATCGAGCAGGCGACCAGGAACCACCTCGGTCCAGAGACGCCGGCGAGGAGGCCAGGGCGGGAGATGGCCCCGCAGCCGCGGGAAGGCGAGGTCGTCGTCTTCGAAGCCTTCTTCGACGCAGGCCTGGGGTTCCCTGCCTCAGAGCTTCTCGCTGGGGTACTGGAGGCATTTCATCTGGAACTCCCGCAGCTGTCTCCCAATGCCGTGGCCCGCCTTGCCATCTTCGAGTGGGCCATGCGCGCCGAAGGCTGCGAAGGGAGAGCGGAGGTCTTCGCGGAGATGCACGAAGCCCTCTGCCAGCCAAAGAAGAAAGATGGCCGGGTGCTAGCTTTCGGGAGCATCAACTTCCAGCTCCGGAGGAGGTACGCGGACTCCTTCCCGGCGAAGGCCACCAACGAAAGGCGGTACTCGAAGTGGGTGAGCCGGTGGTTCTACGTTCGCGTAGGGCTCACCTCCGGCCTGGCCGGACTACCGCGTCACATCTGGTTCCGGAGAGAGGCGCGTGTCGAGGCCAACTCTGGGGCCATCTCGGCGAGGGTACAGCTTCTCCAGATCGTCGCCCGCCGGATGAGCATGCGGGACTTGGCGGAGGAGTTCGTGGCCCTTGAGATCCCCTCGCTGAAGGAGGAGTGGCCCGCCTTGCTCCGGAGCAGTCAGGATGCGTCAGTGCCGGCGGAGCTCTCTCGCCAACTTGGTAAGTACCAACTCTCTTTTGCCTTCAGCCTTGCTTTTGCGTGCTTGAGGGGTACCCCGGCCCTGACGAAGAGATGCAGGATCGCTCGTCGCTCGGACGCCGGAAGAGATCGCCCGCCTGGCGGAGAGGATCCTGGGGGTCCCCACCGCGGCCGAGCGGGCCCGCCGGCTGGAGCTGGTGGGCTCCTGGGAACGCTCGAACAGAGTGTGGGGGGCGCTCGAGCTCACGCCCCCGCCCCTCCCGGAGGGCGAAATCCTCCGGGACGTCTCGAAGAGGAAAGCGGGTGATGCGGACGCCTGCCTTTCTCCGGGCCGCTCGAAGAAGAAGAAGATTGTGAGGGGGCCGAAGCGCGCGTCGTCGGGACCTTCCTCTGCTTCCCGTTCGGAGGGAGGGGGCTCCAGCGAGGGAGTCCAGTCGGAGTCAGGGGACCCTCCGGAGGTTCTGGCTCCGGCCCCGTCGGTCCGGCTGAGTACCGGGGGGCGCGAGGATCCCCCCTCGCCCGAACCCAACGGAGCCTGCACCGGGTGCCGATCAAGAGGCGCGCACCGCCGAAGCGACGCCCCGCCCGGGGACCGCCTCTTCGCCGATACCCGTTTCGGCGGGGGGCTCCGCGGGCTCCCTTGAGAGCAGGGCCGTGGACAGCTTGAGCCGCGGGGGCCTAGCCGACCCACTCGGCGCTGTCGAAGGGAGCGCCGACAAGGAGGCGGAACTGGCCGCGGCGGTGGCGAGCTCTCCGCCGAACTCCATCGACAACCTCTTTTTCCGTCCAAGCCCGTCGGACCATCTCCAGCCCCCGGACCGCTTCGGCGATATTGCGGGAGCAGGTACGGTAGCTTCGCCACGCCCCTTCGCGTGCAGGGAGCTTTTCTGTTTTTAACTCTTGTCCGCTCGTGCAGGTACCTCGGCCGGAGACGCGGAGCCAGCCGGCTTCTGCCCGGCAGACGCTCCGGATGCGAGGTCCAGAGCCTCTGCCGCCGCGAGGGGGGGCCCGAGTCCGCGGGACGAGGCGGATTCCAGGAGCGCCGAGAGGGTCCCTCAAGATCCCGCCGGGGACGTTGAAGTCCGACATCGACCCCCCACCGTCCTACGAACCGCGCGCGGCTCCGTGCCGCTTCTGCACCCCTTCCTGCTGGACGGTGAGGACTTCGCTTCGAAGGTGGCCCAGTCCACGACTACTACCTGCGGCTGCGCGAGGCCCCGGTGATAGGCGAGCTGGGACTATCAGACGGCCTGGACCTTGGAAGGGCCATCGAGACGGCAGCGGGCCAGGTACTTTCCCTGAACACGCCTGACGCCCTCTCTGCGGCTCTCCTGACCACTTTTCCGCATGCAGGTGGTGGCGCTAGCGCAGGGGCAGATGTCCGCTCTGCTCTCCGAACGCCAACAGCATGAGGCGTATACCACAGGGCTCGCGTCCCGGGTGGCTACCGCGGAGAGGTTGGCCCGCGAGCGCTCGTCGGAGGCCGAGGCCCTCCGATCCCAAGCGTCGAGGGCTGCGGCGCTGGAGGCCCGAGCAGCTGAGGCGGACTCGCTCAGGGCCCGCGTCGCGGAGCTGGAGGGGCTCCGGGCCCGGGCCGCCCGCGTCGATGAGCTGGAAGCGGAAGTCGGCGCCCTCCGAACCCGAGTCGCTGAGGCGGAGGTGCTCCGGGCCCGGGCCTCGGAAGCGGATCGGCTCGAAGGGGAGGTTTCCCGACTCCAAGCTCAGACCTTAGAGGCGGAAAGCAAGGTCGAGGCCCTCGGGGCCCGGGTGACTCACTTGGAGGAGGTCGAGGCGGGTCTCAACGCGCGGAACGGGAAGGCCGCCGAGGAGCTCGCCGAGGCCGGGAAGACGGCGGCTGAGGCCGCCGAATCCTTGCGGAAGATGTTAGCGCGCTACGGCACCGGCTGCGGCACGTTCGACGTCGCCCGGGAGCCCCTGGTCCGCCGGGTGAAGTTCGTTCGCTCTGCCGTCCGACAAATACACCTTGCCATGGCGCAGTACGGCGAGGTGTCCGCCCGGGTGGCCGCGTACGGAATCCTCCAGCACCAAGTGACTGCCGCACAGCCCCTCATGTATCTCTCGGAGCATGGCGACACCGTCTGAATGCGAGACGCAGCGGAGCAGCGGGGAACATACTCCGGACTTGTACAGGATTCCATTGATAACTTCAAATGACCTCGCGCGGAGTTGTAGGCGAGCCTGCTCCAGACTGGGATGGACCTCGTCGCCGCCTGCGAGTGTGCGGAGGATGGGCTCACGCCAATCGACGCTGGCCGTACAGAGTACTGGAGCCGGGCACGACGACGGTTCGCGCTCTTCTAGGGCGGCGGAGATGGTTGCTTCGCCTCGATGGGTTACCGAAGGCTAGGCGAGTTCCTCGAAGAAAGCCCCTGGCGGCAAGGCCTGGGCGCCGGCCCCGGCCTTGGCGAGGGCATCGGCTTGGGCGTTGTCGCTTCGCGGGATGTTCTGGACGGAAATGCCCTTGAAGGATGCTTCGTACTTGCGGATGGAGTCGAGGTAAGAAGCGAGGTCCGGGTGCTTCGCTCGGAAGGACTTGTCGATGTGCCCGGCGACCACTTGGGAATCGGTCTTCACGATCACGCGCGCGGCGCCCAAGGCGAGCGCCTTGCGAAGTCCTAAGAGGACTCCTTCGTATTCTGCGACATTGTTGGTGGCTCTGAAGTTTAACCGAGCGGAATATAGGGCCTGATGTCCTGACGGGGAGACAATGACTGCTCCGGCTCCAGCCCCGGAGGCCTGGTAAGCACCGTCCGTAAGGACGGTCCAAATCTCTTCGCTCGCGTTGGTGCCCACAGGCTCTTGGGCCCGTGTCCATTCTGCGACGAAGTCGGCGAGGATCTGAGATTTAATGGCTGTCCGAGCAACGAAGGAGATCCCGAATGGGGCCAGCTCCACTGCCCACTTCCCAATGCGACCGGTGGCGTCCTTGTTTCTGAACATGTCGCCCAGTGGATAGGCGGTTGGGATGACGATGTCGTGGGCCAAGAAGTAGTGTCGGAGCTTCCGGGAGGCCATGACGAGGGCATAAGCCACTTTCTCTAGCTCGGAGTACCTGGCCTTGGCGTCGGCGAGAACCTCGGAAACGAAGTAGACGGGGCGCTGGATTAGCTTTCCACCGGACTCTTCCTCTTGAACCAAAGCCGCGCTTGCGGCGGTGCCGGAAGCGGCGAGGTAAACCAACAAAGGGCTGCTGGCCCTGGGCGTGGCGAGGGCCACGAGGCCAGAGAGATAGTCTTTTAGTTGCTGGAAACAATCCTGGCACTCGGGGGTCCATTCGAAATGCTTAGAACCCCGGAGCGCCTTGCAGATGGGCAAACTTCGCTCTGCTGATTTGGCGAGAAAACGCCCCAGGGCGGCCAACCGCCCGGCCAGCTTCTGCGCCTGCTTCAGGTTCTGGGGTGGCGCCATGTTCTGCAGTGCCTAGACTTGCATTGAACTAGCTTCGATGTCGCGGCTGGAGACGAGGTATCCAAGCAGCTTCCCTGCGCGTGCTCCGAAGACGCACTTTTCAGGATTAAGCCGGATTCCACACTGTCGGAGGCTGTTGAAGGTTTCAGCTATATCGGACCCATGATGGCTTGCGGAGGCGGTTTTGATGACGATGTCGTCCATATAAGCTTCCACGTTCCGCCCTAGCTGATGACCGAGGGCCTTCGAGATTAGTCTTGAAAAGGTGGCCCCGGCATTACGGAGGCCGAAGGGCATCCGGAGGTAACAGAACACTCCGGCCGGGGTGATAAAACTGGTTTTTACTTGGTCTTCGGGCTTGAGCCATATCTGGTGGTACCCTGAATATGCGTCGAGGAAGCTGAGGAGTTCGGCTCCAGCTGTGGAATCAACGAGCTGGTCGATGCGAGGCAGGGGGTAGGGGTCACGAGGGCAAGCTTTATTCAAAGAAGTGAAGTCGATACACATGCGCCATTTGTCGGACGCTTTCTTCTGGACAAACACAGGGTTGGACAACCACTCAGTATGACTCACTTCCCGGATGACCCCGGCGCGGAGCAGTTTGTCGGTCTCTGCCTTGGCGAGCTCGGCCCGTTCGGCGGATAGCCTCCGGAGCCCCTAGCGGACTGGGCGTGCCTTCGGATCCACGGCCAGGGAATGCTCAATGATGGAGCGGTCGACGCCAGGAATGTCCTCGTCCGACCAAGCAAAGATGTCGAGGTTGCCACAGATGATGGCCTCGAGCTGTGCTGATATTTCTGGCTCCAGGCCCCCTCCGAACTTGATCGGGTACTCTTTTCCTCCCTGAGTCAGGATCTTGGTAATGACTTCTCCCTCCGGGAGAGGTTTGGCGGGGCGCCCCTTGTGCGCAGGATCGTCTTCCACCGGGAGGTTGGCCTCGTCGGCACCTTCGCGGACACTGTGGACCTGCCGAGGCTCCAGCGGCGCCGCGTGGCCGTACTCGACCCGGCGGGCTGCGGCCTGGTCGCCTAGGACGGACAACACTCCGCTGGGAGTCGGCATCTTGAGGCAGAGGTAGTTGTGGTGGGCGATGGCGCTGAAGCGATTGAGCATCCCACGCCCGAAGATGGCGTTGTAGGCGTATGGTGCGTCGACGACGTCGAACAGGATTTCTTCGCGGCGCTGGAGGGGCGCGGTGCCGAATGTCACCTCCAGCAAGACCTGGCCCAGAGCGTCGAGCGGAGGGCCCGCGAAGCCTTGGAGCGGGCGCGAGGCTGGCAGCAGGTGCTTGCGGGATAAGCACAGTTGGTCAAAGGCCTGCACGAAGATGATGTCAGCGGAACTCCCCCCGTCGACTAAGATGCGACGCACCTCGGCTCCGGCGATGTCCGCCGAAATGACGAGCGGATCGGCGTGAGGAAACTTGACTCCGGCGGCGTCTTCGGCGTTGAAGCTGATGGGGACGTGAGACCATTCTGGGAGAGTCGAGGGGCCGGACGTGCCGATGTGCCCGACTTCTCGAACGTAATCCCGACGCTGCCGCTTGGACAGCGCTCCGAGGGCTCCTCCTCCGGAAATGGGAAGGACCACGCGCTTGCCACGGTCCGGAGCGGCTTCGAGCTTGGGAGCCGGGATTCCGCCGAATTCCGCGACCGGGGTCACGGCCTCCGGCTCCTCCTGCCGCCCGACTATCTGGATCGGGTCCGGCCGAGGGGTAGGATTCCCGCGATCGGAGGAGCCGCGGCCGGACTGACGCTCGAGGTAGTCACTGCGAAGAGCGAGGATGGTCCGGCAGGAGTCGGTGTCGTGGCTCCGATTCTCGCCGTGGACGCTGCAGTAAAAGGTTCCTCTGGGAGGCGCTCGGGGTGGAGGCTTGGGCCCGGCCTGGCGACTTCCGCTGGGCGTGTGCAGGTGCTTGGCGGGCGCTTGAGGGGTGATGCTGAGGACTTCCCCCCGAGGGTACTTCCGGTTCCGCCGTGAGTCCTGATGGACGAGGTCCGGCCGAAGGGGCTCCTGGCGCCGGAAGTCGGGGGCGCGGCGCGGGCCCCGGCTGGGTTCCAGAGGCCCTTCGTACGCCCGGGCGCTCGGAGCCCGGACAGGGACTACCATCGCCTGTCGGCGCAGCTGGCCTTCTTCGGACCGGGCGTACTCTTCGAAGTACGTCATGAGCTGTGCCACCGACGAGATGGGCTTCCGGTGGAGCTTATCCAGGAGACCTGGGTGGGTGACGCCTTCCCGGGCCGCGTCGATGACTGAGGAAGCCGACAGCCCCTTGATCTGAGCTTTAGTGTGCGCGAAGCGCTGGGAGTATTGTCTCAAGGTTTCTCCGGGTTGCTGCTTCACTTGGAAAAGGCTTCCGGTGGACATAGGGGCCACGAAGGTCCCCTGGAAGTTGTTGACGAACTTCTTTTTCAGCTGCTCCCATGAGTGGATGGTCCCTAGCCGGAGGGACCAGAACCACCGAAGGGCGATCCCCTCGAGCGCCAGGGGGAAGCATTTGGCCATGGTGTCCCGGCTCCCCCGGACGCTTCTATCGCCAGGGCGTAGGAGCGGGAGAACTCGCCGGGGTCGGAGTCCCCGGAGTATTTAGGGAGCTTGGCGGCGCGAAAGTTCGAGCCGAAGCGCACCCTCTGGAGGTCCGGGTGCAGGGGAGAGTCCTCGTCGTAGGATGCGTTCTCCTCCTCCGGGGGGTTCTCGTCGTCGCTTAAATCCGTGACCGCAGGTCTTGCGGCGCGGAAGGGTGCTGGAGGAGCCGGTTGCCGAAGCGACACTTCTTGACGCCACAAAGCCAGCTCCGCCTTGAGCCTAGCGTTCTCGGCAGCTAGGGCATCGGCTTGGCTCCCGCTTCCTCCAGAAGTTGTGTCGGGGTCCCTCGAGCGGACGTAGTCTGTCTGAAGGGACACTACTACTGGAGGTCCGCCCGGGAGACGCTGCTCCAGTGGCCCGCCTGGCGACCCGGCCAGGTTGGCGGAGGTCGGCTCGGGCAGGCCATCGGTGCCCCGGGCTCCGGGCGTCTCTTCTTGCTGCTGAGCGGGGTCCATTGGGGACGCCGCTCCGATGGTCGTGGTGGTGGGAGCTGGAAGATTGGGGTCGACGGCCGGGGTGGGCTCGCCCCCAGCGGCTCGAGTCGATCTGCGCAGGGGGA
Organism: Zizania palustris; assembly: GCA_019279435.1. Lineage (NCBI taxonomy): Eukaryota > Viridiplantae > Streptophyta > Magnoliopsida > Poales > Poaceae > Zizania > Zizania palustris. The sequence goes on along the minus strand of JAAALK010000289.1, from coordinate 75,376,195 downwards.
CCGTGCTCGCTCCTTTCCGGCTCGACATACTTAGGTGGATGGGTGTAGAGGACGCTAGCTTTTCGGACTAGGGTCCCCACGGACGGCGCCAACTGTTGGGACGACGGATCGAACCAGCAGGTTTTAGTGGAAAATGAGAGTAGTGTATTCAATGCCTTCCTTCTTGTCCCCCCGTTACAACTGTAGTGAAGGGTATTTATAGGGTGCCCCGTCCAGAGGACTAAACGCCTCCGGACCGCCAACGGCTACCCGACCAACCCTGACGGGCAGTACAGACAAAATAGATAATACAGACAAGACAGGTGATACATAGTACAGACAGGAAGATTCGACTCTGGCAGCGTATCGGCCGTGTCGGACGCTTCCTGCGCCGCCCGACACGGTTCAGAGGATCGTGGCCCTGTCTTCTAGTACGATCGCCCAATCCTTTTCCCGTCATGACTCCCGTCGGGTCCAGCGCTACGGAACGGCCGAGAGCTTCGGGCCTCCGCCGTCGGGGGACGGCCTCCGGTGCCCCGTGCCGAAGGGAGACCTCCGACGTCTTCTCCCAGCGAGTGGTCCCGAAGTCCTTCAGCCGGAGGGTGACCTTCGGCTCCTTTCACGGGGGGGGGGGGGCAGCCCTCGATGCCTTCTCGCCGGAGGGTGGCCTCCGATCCCTCACCTCCGGAGGGCGGCCTCCGGCTCCAGGCCGGGGCCCTCCTGCCGAGGGCACACCCTTTCGGCCTCCGGGGTTATCTCCCCCAACACCACCTCTACCTGTAGAACAGCTTCTTGTCCACATACTAACTCATATGGACTGACTTTAGTGGCACCGTGCCTTTCAACTCTACTAACCCATAGAGCTTCGGAAAGTACTTCATGCCACTTTTTTGGAAACTCTTCAATCTTTTTCTTGATTAGTTTAATCACAGTTTTGTTACTAGACTCGGCCTGACCATTGGCCTGAGCATAATATGGGGAAGAATTTACCAATTTTATCCCATAGTATTCGGCAAAGTCCCTCACCTCTTTAGCAACAAACGAAGTACCTTGGTCTATAGTTAGAGATTGGGGAATGCCGAATCTATGTATAATGTGTTTCAAGATGAAATATATTACCTCGTTGTGAGTCATGTTCTTAAGCGGTACGTCCTCAGTCTATTTGGTGAAGTAATCGGTCTAAACTCCAACCTCAGAATGGCCATGGTTTGACAATAGGATTAAGCATCGACCCGGGTGCTAGCTGAATATTGTCAAACTTTTGACAAGCTTCACATCCTCTATAGTATCTAAAACAGTCTTCAGTCATAGTCGACTGATAAAAACCCGCCATTTTGAGCATCCAACTCATCTTTGGGGCCGATTGATGAGTACCACAAAGCCCTTCATGTACTTCACCGGCAGCAACTCTAGCTTGGTCGGGGTCCCAACACTTCAAAATTAATCCATAAATAGTCCGGCGATACAACACATCATCGTGCAAAACAAATTTTAAAGCCTGTCACCGAACCTTCCGATCAACCTTTTGGCTTGGATTTCTCAAATATTGGATGATTGGGATCCTCCAATCGTCCTCACTGATCAAAGGAGCAATGGCCAAATTCCTACTAGAACTGGCCTCAAGATTTCTCATTTGGAGCTGCCCCCCAAGTGCTAAACCTTCCTGGCAACAATCGGTCAGACCGGCCATGCTGGCCCGGTTCAACCGGCAATTTCCAGTCATCTGGCATGGCTCGGTCTGATTGTCCTGACATGGTCGGTCAGACCAAGAATGCAAGGGCGGTCTGACCGTGCTTACAAAGCCAGTCAGACCGACATCAGTACCCTCGGGTGCTACATCGTCTTCAAGCATCGGCTTTTCTCGTGTGCAGAATTTACCTCTCCTAATTTGATAGCCTGATGCTTGTTGAGCCATGTAATTTGCAAGCGAGTTGGCCTCTCTAGATACATGATTAATCTCAAAATCATTAAAGGTAGCAATTAGGTCTAAACACTTATCCAAGTAGCTATTTAGTAAACCGTTAAAACACTAAGCGAGCTTGGCTACTTGTTGCACAGCTAATAAAGAATCACCATATGCATGAACATATTTCACACCAATGGAGTTTAACAACTCAAGACCTAGCAATAGGGCTTCATATTCGGCTTGATTATTGGTTGAATGAAATTCTAAACGGGTCGAGGTTTCAAAGTGCATACCACTTGGTGATACGAGCACCACTCCAACACCTTGGCCATTTTTGCAAGCCGAACCATCGAAATAAAGTTTCTGTTGGGGGAAAATACTTCATCCTCAGGGTCTCTACAGTTAAAAGACTAAGCCAATTTACTAAACTGAAGCTCCAGAGTTAACTTTGGTCTAGTATATGATCAAGCTCGAAGAATCCATGTAGGCTTCTGTTCGGAGTATAACTTCGAAGGTTAAATCTTTAGAGAGCTTATCTGTCAGCGAGGATAGAAGACTTATCTTCTTTATTAATAGATTAGTCTTTTACAATTTTAACCCTATTAGGGGTACCGAATAGTTTCCACTATGTCGGCTGTAATTGAGGGGTAAAAGGTCTTTTCCTTAAGATTTTTACCTATAAATACCCCCCTTCTTACTTTGTAAGAGGCATCGAATACTCAGTTATTCAATACACAACTTCAAACTACTTCGAGCTATTATCCAATTTGGAGGCTTGAAATAATCGGCTTCACAAACACTTCGTTTGTTAGTTCTTAATCTCCGAAAACCTGTTAGCGTAATCTTTTACGCCAACAGTTGGCGCCGTCCGTGTGGAACCTAGTCCAAAAAAACTTCGTTCTCTACCAAGTTCTTAGAACCATGCCTCCTAAGTGGAGTTCAGGTGGTAGTCCTACTCGGAGGTCCCCTTAGACCTCCGGAGCAAGATCTTCAAATACAGTCGAGGTCGGAGGACCTTCAGTAGTTCCTCCACCTCAAACCCCTGACGGGAATTCTTTTCCTCGAGCATACGGAGTTCCTCCTCGAACACCATCTATGCTTCGACCAGACGGAGTCCCTCCTCCAACTCCGACTGTGCTCTGAACTGATGTGTACAATTCTCAAGACCCGGAAGATCCTTTCGGAAGAAATGAAGATAGTCTTGGTGACATGGCGACCCAGATGGCTAGTCTCCAAGCTGAAGTGGCAAGGTGGAGGCAAGAGGCCACAGATAGGATTCGTTCTCAGGTCACCCCTGTCATTCCCAAAGTGCCTCAAGACGACGACTCTCTTCTTTATCCCGAAGCCTCAGAGAACGCTTCCTTTGATAGCGACTCTCTGTTGCATCCTGATTTATAGAAAGTGTGCTTCGACCCTAAGTTTAAAACTTCGAAGCTCTGTAAGTACTCCGGAGAAGAGGATCCGGGGGAGTTCTCCCGTTCGTATGCTTTGGCAATTGAGGCCAGTGGAGGAGTCCGAGACACCATGGCCAAGTGTTTCCCCCTTGCTCTCGAAGGGGTTGCTTTGCGTTGGTTCTGGTCCTTGAAGCCAGGATCAATTAGAACTTGGGTGCAGCTAAGGAAGAAGTTTATAAGTAACTTTCAGGGTACATTCATGCCCCCAATGTCTACGGGAAGTCTTTTCCAGGTGAAGCAGCTACCTGGAGAAACTTTAAGACAATTTTTCAAGTGCTTTGCTCACACGAAGTCGCAGATAAGGGGGTTGTCTATGTCATCCGTTGTTGATGTAGCCCGAGAGGAAGTTACCCATGCGGGCCTACTTGATAAACTTCATCGGAAACAGATATCCTCTGTAGCACAGCTGATGGCCTATTTCGAAGAATATGCTAGGTCGGAAGAAGGGTGGCTTCAAAGAATAGCTTCAACTCCAGCAATCCTCCAAGAAGTCAAGCTTCAAGTGAAGACTTCAACACCTTCACATGGGCCCAACATCGATATCCAGCATGACAGAAATTGGGGGCAAAAGCATCCTCGCTCCGAAGTCCCGAACATTGCTCCTTCTCCTTATAAATATTCCCCTAGAAATTCACAAGTTTCGGGAAGCAAGGTCAGTGGCTGGAGGCCGCCAGGGAAGCCGGCTGGCAAAGGCCAGACCTTCGTCTGCTGCGTTCATGGTGAGAATCAGAGTCATGCTACTGATTCGTGCAAGTCTATACTCGCTTTAAGAGGCGAGTACCTTGAAAGGACCTCTGGTCGAGGTACTACTGACCGAGTCCCTTCCGAGGCACGTCTGGAGCCTGTGCAGGCTGTCGCACGTGTAGACAACTTTGACCCTACAAGACAACCTCTGGTGGTCAATATTATGCTACCCCCGAAGCAAGAATATGGCCAAGATCGGGGCAAAAGAGTAGTCCTCCCCATTTCTGTAGGAGGGACCCTCGGCAGTATGTCGAAGAGACAGCAAAGAAAATATGTCCAAGAAGTAGGCCATATTGGAACTTCTTCGTCTGCAGCTACAATGCCTAAGTGGTCCCATGTGCCAATATCTTTCTCCGTAGATGATGCAGTAGGCATAAAGTTCCCACATGTAGATCCTCTTGTCATTACTACCGATATAGCAAGGACTAAAGTCTGGGGAGTGCTGGTTGACGGAGGGAGTTTAGCAGATATCATCTTCGTTCAAACCTTTGATCAGCTCTGTATCTCCAGGAAACATCTCCTTCCCGCAGCTCGTCCTCTGCAAGGCTTCGCAGGACCCCCTCTTGATGCCCTCGGCCAGATAGGTCTTGAAGTTGCTTTTCAAGAGGGGCTCCTGGCAAGGACAGAGGAAGTAATCTTCGATGTTGTAGATGTCCCTTATGCATATAATGTTATCTTCGAAAGAGACATGTTAAATCAGTTCGGAGCCATGGCGCATCATAACTATTTATGTATGAAGATGCCCATGCAAGCAGGAGTACTCACTATCTTCGGTGATCAAGCCACTGCACGAAGGCCAGAATATGGTCATGGTCCCCCTCTCGACCCGAGGCAAGTGAATAATGTACAAGGCAATTTGGAGGATATCTCTGCTTCAATTGAATCTTCGAAAAAATCCTTCCCAAGACCCAGCCCCGATGGAGAAATTGTAACGTAGGTTATTGTAAAAGACGACAAAGACTATTCTTTTCACTTCTGCAAAGATTTGCCTCCAGAAATCACTACTTCGTTAGAAAAAGTAGTCGAAGAAAATTTGGATGTCTTTGCTTGGTCTGATGAAAATATTCCGATAGTCAGTCGAGATATCATTGAGCATAGCTTGCTTGTAAACCTGAGGGTTCGACCTGTTCGATAGGGGCTTCAAAAGTTATCAGTAGAAAGGGAAATCCTTGCTAAGGCAGAAGTGAAGAAGGTACTGAAGGCTGGGATTATCACAGAAGTAGCTCATATGGAGTGGTTAGCTAACCCAGTCTTCATCAGAAAGAAATCCTCCGAGAAGTGACGCATGTGTATTGATTTTACATCTTTGAATAAAGCATGCCCACGTGACCCCTATCCCATGCCCCGAATTGATCAATTAGTTGATTCCACTGCTGGTTGAGAGTTATTAAGCTTCCTCGATGCCTATTCTGGCTACCATCAAATTTGGTTAAAGCGCGAAGATGAAATTAAAACAAGCTTTGTAACTCCTTCAGGAGTCTTCTGCTATGTAAGAATGCCTTTTGGCTTGAGAAACACCGGGGCAACATTTTCGAGGTTAATTGATAAGGCTCTAGGTCATCAAATAGGATGCAATGTAGAAGCCTGTATGGATGATATTGTAATAAAGAGTGCTTTAAAGCATCAACATAGCCTAGACTTAGCAGAAACATTTGAGAGCCTTCGGGCGTGTGGAGTCCATCTCAACCCAAAAAAATGTATCTTCGGAGCTTAGGCTGGGAAGTTGCTAGGTTATTTAGTTTCGAGTAGAGGGATTGAAGCTAGCCCTACTCAAATAAATGCATTGCAAAGGATGGCTCTGCCGGAAAATTTAAAGCAGGTACAAAAGTTGACTGGCCGTCTAGCAGCACTTAGCAAATTTCTAGCAAGGTCCGTAGAACGAAGCCTGCCTGTTTTCAAAGCATTGAAAGGGTCCAAAGATTTTGCATGGACACCGAAGTGTCTAAAGAGTTTTGATGATATTAAAAATTATCTCAGCAACCTCGCTACACTCACTGTGCCCGTTGCAGATGAAACCCTACTCCTCTACCTTGCAGCTACTGGCTCCGCTGTCAGTGCAAGTCCTTGTTAGAGAAGTTGATTTCAATAGGAAGTTGGTACAGAATCTAGTCTATTTTGTATCCGACGCCTTATCTGGAGCAAAAACAAGATATTCCGAGCTTGACAAGTTCACTTATGCTCTGATAATGGCTTCGAGGAAATTAAGACATTATTTTCAAGCACATAATGTAATTGTACCAACTTCGTATCCTTGGGAGATATGCTCCAAAGAAAAGATTCTACGAGAGGAATTGGAAAATGGGCCGTTGAGCTAGCACCCTTCGGCATCTCTTTCGTAGCAAGGACATCAATCAAGTCGCAAGTGGTGGCAGATTTTGTGGCAGAATGGACTCCATTTGCAATATGGGCTCCGGAGAAATCAAATGAAGGAATTTGGACCATATACTCCGACGGAGCTTTTTAGGCGTATAGAGCATGCATCGGAGAAGTAATAATTTTGCCTTCAGGGCAAAGAGCAATGTACTCCGCAAGGCTCAATTTTAAGTCCACCAATAATATAGCGGAGTATGAAGGAATTTTGTTAGGACTTCGAAAAGCATGTGCTTTCGGTGCTACAAGAGTTGTTATTAAAACAGATTCTAAAATTGTAGCAGGGCACGTTGATAAAAGTTTTCAAGTCCGTCATCCACAGCTTGCAAAATATTTGGAAGAGATCCGTAAGATCGAAGCAGCATTCAAAGGGATTTCCATCCGAAGTATACCAAGAGCTGAAAATGCGCAAGCTAAAACCTTAGCGAAAGTTGCAGCCGAAGGTATGGACATTCCAGAAGGAGCCTTTTACGAAGAACTTACTTCACCTTCGGTGCCACAAATTCCTCCTGCGGAGGTTCTTTGCATTCCAAGCACTGATTGGTAGAGCTCAATCATGGAATTATTGCAAGGTGAAGCAAATTTGCCTGAAGGACCACAACTTTCGAGGTTGAAGCTAAGAGTTTGGAATTATCATGTAATCAACAGTATTCTCTACAAGGCCGGAGTATGGTCCCCCTACTCTCATGTATATCTCAAGCCGAAGGTCAAGAGATACTCCGAGAAATTCATGAAGGCCTTTGTGGTAGCCATCTGGCCCCCCAAGCTTTAGCAGGAAAAACACTTCGCCAGGGGCTTTATTGGGCTACAATAGTGGCTGATGCAGAGAGCTTAGTCTGCACTTGCCAAGGTTATCAATGGATGGGAAGACGACGTCATCGTCCGCCAAAGACTCTTCAAGTCATTGCTCCAGTTTGGCCCATGGCCAGATGGGGCATGGATCTCATTGGCCCCTTCCCAGTAGCAAAAGGAAATCTAAAATTTGCAGTGGTAGCAATTGAGTATTTTTCCAAATGGGTCAAAGCAGAACCCCTCACACCTATCACTTTGAATAATGTAAAAAAGTTCTTTCGGAAAAATATTATATGCAGATTCGGAGTGCCTCGACAGCTCACAGTCGATAATGGGATACAGTTTTATGCAGAGCCCTTCTGGAAGTTTTATGAAGATCTTGGCATACAAATATGCTTTGCAGCTGTACACCATCCTTAGTCTAATGGAGCTATCGAATGGGCTAATGGTAATATTTTATCAGGGCTGAATCGAAAAATAGTAGGGTTAGCAAAGGGGTTGTGGACTGAAGAACTCCTGAAGATTTTATGGTCCATTCGAACCACTCAAATGAGGTCCACAGGTTTTACTCCTTTCAGATTATTATTTGGAGATGAAGCTATGACGCCGACTGAGCTCAAAGGAGGATCTCTTCGCACCACCGAACCTGAAATAGAAGAAGAACGGCAAGCTTCGCTTGATTTAACAGAAGAAACAAGGCTTCGAGTTGTGGCTAATTTGTCGAAATATCAACAGCAAATGAAGACTTGGTATGACCCGAAGGTTAAGCTTAATGAACTTAAACTAGGTCACTTAGTTTTGCGAAGCATCATACCAGCAGGGAAATTAGGAAATAAGTGAGAAGGTCCATATATAATTCTATGTTGAGGACACCTTGGTTCTTTTAAACTAGCTAATTTAGAAGGCGAAGAGTTAAAGCATGCCTGGCATGCAGAGCACTTAAAGCAATATTTTGCATAGGGGCTCCTTGTAATCATCTGTAAAGACCTTTTGAATAAATAAAGCTCATGGTTCAGATAATGCCTACCTCTCAAACACTTCATACTTCTAGTGGACGCACTGGAGGAATGAAGTTGGCTGTGAGGGAAGTGTCATTCATTTGAACCAATTTTGTGGACTTCGAACCACTGGTTCGAAGCTTCTGACGAGGTGGGAAAGTCACAGAAAAACAGATTCCAAGCCACCGACTTGAAAGCATCTGTAAAAAGAGTCCAAGGAGACCAAATGATACGGATTCCAGGCTCCAGCTTGAAAGCATCAGTAAAAAGAGTCCAAGGAGACCACTATGCGAATTCCGAACCACTGGTTTGATAGCATTCGCAAAAAGAGCCAAAGGAGGCCAAACAAAACAGACTTTGAGATAATAGCTTAGAACATCTATAAAAAGAGTCCAAAGCGACCAATTGTATTGGATGCTAAGGTATCCGAAAAAAGAGTCCGAAGTGACTACATTCAAACAAAAAGGTACTAAGTTACCAGTTTTCAGACTCCGAGTTAATAGAGTCGAAGACATTTTTTCAGATCTTAGTCAATCTCTAAGTTGATAAGGGGCCCTGAGCCTCCAAATTTGTACTCCTACCTAAAGTTATTTTCGTTGCGCGTAACCACCTTTGACCAAGTTTTGAAGTTGCTTACGCCCAAAGAGGGGCTGTGAAGTAGGGAGACAATTTTGAAACATCAATCTTTATTATTCAAAGAGATTACATTATATAATGAAAAGTCTGCATCTATGCTGAGAAGGAAACGAAGACCTCGGTTCCTAGAGCTACTGCTAAAGATAGAACAATTCGTTCCGGAGCCAGGAGTTTCAATAACTTTATGTTTAACTTTTTACCTTCTTTCGAAGCTCGAAAATCTTTCTGTTCCTATTGAAGTTGAGCCCAGGTTCAAAGTCACTCAGGGCTTCTTTCCCAGCTTCGAAGTTGTTCAGAGCTCTTCTTTACTTGTTCTTCAGCAGTATTTTCTTCTTTGGACCATTCAATGTCTTCAAAAGATGAGAGTTCTAAGTTAACTTATTTTTCCTCTTCATTAATATAAGATAGTATATCTTTGCATATTTCAGGCGCGATTACACCGGAGCTTTCTCGAGGAATTGAAAATCAAGGGTGTTTGTGAGGTCTTAAAGTTTCGAAGGTAGCCCATAGCAGGCGAAGCTCTTCGCTAGCTTCTAGCACTTCGAGATCATCCAAAAAAGGTCGGAAAGCCTAAAAACATTTCCAAATAAGTCTTTTCATTCATAAAAGATAAAAGCATAAACTTTTACATATTCGGGGCCCTAAACAAAACTAGACCTTCGGGTCCGGTGGGAGCTGGCTTCTCGAAGCCTGCGATCGTGCTTGTTTTTGGAGAAGTCCTTCATCAATCCAAGCCTTGATCACTGATCGACCTTCAGCTCTCCAATAAGCTTGGAAGGCTTGCCAAGCTGCAGCTACGTCGTCGTCAGAGATGATGGGAGTCGCCCCTGAGTCTGGTGCTACTGATAGCCCTATATCCTCATAGTAGCGAAGTACTCCGAGAGCAGCTACTTGGCCAGAGATTTCTCCATACCGAATACCCGCCGTCTTCATCATCTTCACTGTTGCTTGGATCATCTTCAATCTTCGCAGCAGAGGAACATCGCAAGTTGAAGGTAAGGTCCAAGAAGTAGCGAACTATTCCAAGACGCCCCGAAGGTTTTCCATGGTCTCTAAAGCTACCTTCTCGGACTTCACCTTGTCTTCGAACAAAATATCCCTTGACAAAGACAGCTCGTCTATCAAAGAAGATAGCCTAGATGCCTCCGTAACCAAGGAGTTCTTCTGACCGAGCAAGTTGTTGGCCTCCTGCATTAACTTCACCTGCTCCTCCCGGAGCTTGACCAGCTCGGCCCCCGTGGTCGCCTGCTCCATTCGTAGTTTCTCTACTTCAGCCCGAAGCACGATTTGTTCGGCTTTGAGCTTCCGATTAGCAGCTTCCAGACCAAGTCTGGCTTTCCTTTCCACTGCTACCATTACATCCAAGCTAGAAGTTCGAATTTCGAAGCTGACAAGACTACCTTGGAGAGCAGTTATCTTCTCCTTAAGACGATTGCACTCCCGCTTGTTAGAAACAGCCGCGGCTCGAGCCAAGACTATTTACTGCGAAGGAAAAAGCAATGTGAGTAAACTATTTACATGTTGAAACTAACTCTGTTATTGCAGATGCTTCGTACCTGGTATGCTGCCCGCTCCAAGGCTGCATCTAACTCTGACCCCTAGACTTCCCCAAGTATAGTCACCAAGTCAGTCTCCCCGACTTCGCGATTAGCTCGAGCCAAAGGCTCTAGCAGAGTCCGAAGCCCGGTCCTTCGCTCTAGAAAAGGAGCTAGGAGGGGGAGCCTTGACAAAGCTCTTTGATCGTCTTCATTCAGAGAAGGGCCAGAGCGCAGCGCCGCATCCTCGGAGACCTCGGTGGATTGGCCCGCTTCCGTGGACTGACCTCCGTCTGTAGATTCCGACGGGGTTAATCTAGAGTTCGGAGCAGGAAAAGGATCCACTTTTCCTTTACCTTTTCCGGGCCCCATTTTTATAACCTCCTCCGAAATTGACTTTGGAGATGTTGAGGTTTCAGGTGCAGTCTTCTCGGTGGGGGTCATCTCCATGGGGGTTGATCCTGTAAAATCAAAGGTATTATATATTGCTTAATTTTGCAGGACATAAAACGAAAGGAAAAGTACTCTATCGAGGCTTACCTTTGACATTCTGTCGACGGACGAGTATGGGACTGCTTGGAGGCTCGAATGCCTTTTCAAAGTCCTCTTCGGATTATGAGTTGGGGACCGAAGGATTAACTGCTAAAATCTCTCCCAGAATAGCGGTTACCACTTCGTCCGGAGCCAATGCTTGATCATTTGCTACCTCGACTCCGCCTTCTTCAGCGGCAGGGGCCTCTTTGCTAGGCACGACATTCGAAGTTTCTGCCTGCTCGAGGTTGTCTTGCACAGCCAGCATGGCTGCTGTGTCACCTGTAGCCAGGGCTTCAACCTCTGCCTGCACCTCTTCATCCCCGGTAATAAACTTTCCTCTTTTTAGGACCAGGCTCTGAAGTTCTCTAGTCTGGAAGGGAATGAGCGTCAACTCCGAGTACGCTCCATACTCGGTTGAATCGCTCCCAACTGCCTACCAGTTTCACCCTCCATTCTTTCTCAGCGAGGGTAGGGGCTCTGAGGATCTTTTCCGAAGCCCGTATGACTTGCTCCAAAGTCAAGGAGTTGTGTGGAGCTGAAAGATAAGTTTTTATCTCAGTTATATCATTTTTTATGAAATTATCATTCATAAAATATTTTGCAGTTTCTGAAGTTACCTACAGAGCTCGAAGAGATTTTTCGGAGTTCACCCTCTGGATTCTCTTCAAAGTTAATAGGCCAGTTGGCCATGAGAGGCAGAATCTGGAGCCCGATGAACTCCTCCGCTAAGTCCTGCATGCTCATGCGGTGACTTATTGTTTGCAGTAGATTGAGGCGAGCTTCGAGCTGGCCCGAGTCTGGATGAACTTCGGCTTCCCTCCGGAAATGTATGTCTTGCAGAGGCCCGGCCAAACTGCTATCCGCTCCTACTTCGGCATAGAACCACTGAAGAATCCAATCCGTGTACAAACTGGCGTTGATGGCCTTCGCCGGAAATTGAATTTGGTACTCGTCTCGGAGCCTGAAGTTGATGATGCCGAAGGCAACTACTATCTTCTCTCCTCCGGCACCCTGGTAAGTCTTCGGCTGGCAGGAGGCCTTGTGAAGCGCTGCGAAGATTTCCGCTCTCTGTTCGCAACCTTCGGCTCACAACGCCCACTCGAAGATCGCAAGATGCGCTATGGCGTTCGGAGAGAGTTGAGGAAGGGTGACGTGGAAAAGTTCTAATACCTCTGTCAAAAAGTCTACTGCTAGAAGCCCTAACCCTTCCTTGAAGAAGGCTTCGAAAACAACCACCTCTCCAGGCTGAGGCGAGGGGATTGCTTCCTGACCGGCCTCACGGATCTTGACTCCTGGGCTAATCTTCCCTACAACTGCTGCTGCGATGGTCTTCTTTTTGTAGGTTGATGGCCCCAATTTGTAGGACTGGTCCGAGTACTTGGAGGAAGCCAGGAGGAAGTCGTGGGGGCTGGCTTGTTGGGGGTTCCCCGCAGGTGTCGCCGCTGCCGCCGCCATGGCTTGCTGCCTAGCCAAGGCCAAAGCTACTACGGGTGCTTTGAAGCTAGTCTTTGCCATCGAACAGAATGAGGAAGTTGGAACTAGAGCTATAGAGGCTAAAAGAGGGATTGCGTGAGAACGGTGGGAAAAGTATCTTGAATGTTTCTTGCTCCTCTATTTATATCTTGAAATCACGATTTTTTTACTATTCATACTCGACGTTCCGTCTTCTGTACCGTTATTATTTCCGTAATTAAAGCAGCGTTATAGCTTCTTCCGAAAGAAAAAGATAACGGCTATTTTTTTGAGTCTAACGGTCTTTTCAGCTTCGTCGAAATTGACTTCGGAGCTGTTCAAATGAGACCTTTACTTGGGAGCCAATTCAAAGTTTCTAAATTTATGAATTCTTCTAAGGTTGATACATTTTATTAAACTCTGCACATGATTATTTTTCTTGCATATACTGCTCTCCTAACTTTACAGATCATTCGGATAAGCGTATTCGAGGGGCTACTGTTGGGGGAAAATACTTCATCCTTAGGGTCTCTACAGTTAAAAGACTAAGCCAATTTACTAAACCAAAGCTCCAGAGTTAACTTCGGCCTAGTATATGATCAAGCTCAAAGAATCCATGCAGGCTTCTGTTCGGAGTATAACTTCGAAGGTTAAATCTTCAGAGAGCTTATCTGCCAGCGAGGATAGAAGACTTATCTTCTTTCTTAATAGATTAGTCTTTTACCATTTTAACCCTATTAAGGGTACCGAATAGTTTCCACTATGTCAGTTGTAATTGAGGAGTAAAAAGGTCTTTTCCTTAAGATTTTTACCTATAAATACTCCCCTTCTTACTATGTAAGAGGCATCGAATACACAGTTATTCATTACACAACTTCGAACTACTTCGAGCTATTATCCAATTTGGAGGCTTGAAATAGTCCGCTTCACAAACACTTCGTTTGTTAGTTCTTAATCTCCGAAAACCTGTTAGCGTAATCTTTTACGCCAACAGTTTCCATGGTAATACTTCAATCAAAGTGACTTCATCACCCCAATTGACATCTACATGGTGATCTAGTATAAAATTACAACAATTTGGCCTTTCATAGCTCTCAACGGTTCATAAGCCAAATCATATTCAATTAACGCATACGCCGACTTGCCTATTCTACCAGTGAGAATCGGCTTTTGCAACATGTACTTTATGACATCCGTTTGGCAGGTGACAACACATGTGCTAGGGAGAAGATAGTGACGCAATTTGGTACACGCATAATAGAGGGATAAACACAAATGCTCCACAAACACGTACCTTGTTTCGGCGTCCAGAAGTCGATGACTCAAGAAGGTGATGATGTACTCTCTTCCTTCAATGTCTTGAGTCAACACGGCTCCAATCACACTCTCCTCCGTGGCAATATAAAGCCGAAACGGAATCCTGGCCTTCGGCGCCCTTACTACTGGCGGCATCGATAAGCACTCTTTCATTTTCTCACAGGCTCGTTAGTGGCTTTCCCCCCAAGTGAACTCAGCTTCATTTTTTAGCCAGAGTATCGGGACGAAAGCATCAATCTTGCCAGACAAGTTAGATATAAAGCATCGCAAATAATTAACCTTGCCTAGTAGTTTCTGCACATCTTTCTTACATGTCGGCGCTACACATCATCTAATTTTCTCAAGACTCTTAGGATCAATTTCAATGCCTCTTTCATGAATCATAAATCCCAAGAACTTATCCACCGACACGCCGAAAGCACACTTGAGTGGGTTCATTTTTAAGCCATACTAGTGAATTCTTTCGAAAGCAACTCTTAAATTGGCGAGGTGGTTGTCCATAGCGTCCGATTTGACCACAACATCATCTATATAAACCTCTAACATAACTCCTAGCAAGTCATGAAAGATTAAGTTCATGGCACGTTGGTATGTGGTGCCAACATTCTTTAAACCAAACATCATTACAACCCACTCAAACAAGCCGACAAAACCCGGGCAGCAAAAAGCCATTCTAAAAACGTCTTCTTCGGCCATAAAGATTTGATTATAACCAGCGTTGCCGTCAAGAAAACTTAGTACCTTGTATCCCGAGGCATCGTTGATCAACATGTCGGCTATTGGCATGGGATACTCATCTTTCGGAGTGGATTTATTCAAATCCCTTAAGTCGATGCAGATGTGGATCTTGCCACTCTCTTTCTTCTCGACAGGCACAATGTTAGCGGGCCATTATGTGTACTTGCATGGCCTAATAAAACCTGCCACTAGTAGATGTTCAACCTCCTCTTTAACTCGGTCATAGATGGCCGAATTGAAGCGCACGGCGGCTTCTTATAAGGCCTAAACCCGGGTTTGATGGGGAGCCGATGCTCAATAAGCTCTCGGCTTAACCCGGTCATCTTGCTGTAGTCCCATGTGAAGCAATCAACATACGATCGAAGTAATTTTATTACTTCGGCCTTTACATTATTATTCAAATTCTGATTTAAAAACGTCGGCCTCGGAACACTACCATCTCCTATGTCTACTTGTTCCAAAGGGTCGGCCGGCGAGAAGCCTTGACCTAATTTTTCTACCTCGCTAAAAATCTTCAATGGCTTCGGTGATACTGTCTTGAGAAGACCGATATTGCTCTATGCGAGATTTTAGCCAATCAAGACTAGCGCTAGACATTCTACTATCTTAGACACAACCGAGCCACACTAGCCGGCTTCACGGAAATAGGAACGAACCTCCCCTCTGATAGACTAACAAAGTCGTAATCCGAGAGGTCCCGTCCCGACAAGCATTCTATCTCATCATGGGCGACGTCGCCGGACGCATCGACCAAACTAACATGGGTCGATGTATCAACATATACTATCTTGACTTCGTCGCCATCCCATTGTATTAGGTGCTAGTGCCGGGTAGATGGCACACACTGGTTTGCGTGGATCCAATCATGCCCAAGCAATACATTATAATTACCTTGTACATCGATGACGAAGAAGGCGGTAGGTAGCGTCTTGTTCCCTATTGTCAGTTCCAGAGATAGCACGCCTTTGTCCCCTGTCGTGTTGCCGTTGAAGCTGTTGAGGGTGACATTGGTCTTCTTCAGGTCATCATCATCTTTGTTGAGCTTCTTTAGAAGGGAGTACGACATTAGGTTCATGGTGGCACCGCCATCGACGAGCATCCTCGAGACAGGCTTCCCGTCGATTTGCCCCCTTATGTAGAGAGGTCTCAGGTGATGGCTCGTGTCTCCGGGCTTCTCGAATACGGCATCCCGCAGGCCAAGGTCTAGATGTGTGACCCCGGCCTCATCGTGCAGTTGAGCTAACTCGAAAGGCAACATTACGATGCTGATGTCCATTGCCTAAGGAGCGGGCCCCTCAGAGACAGGAGTGTAGTCGTCATCGTCGGAGCCAACAATGAGGGCTGAGTCATCGACTATGACCAGCCTAGGTCTCCAGACTTTCTTCACGGTGGACCGAGGATGGGTTTCATCAAAAAGTGCATCCCGTGCCTCCTCGGCCTTCTCTTCTTGTATCTCTTGTGCCCGCAAGCGCCGCAACCTCCTTTTTTGAGACTTGTACATCCCCGAGGATGCCCATGATGGTTGGGGATGGGTGTTGGGTGCCACAATCTTGCTTTTAGCGGTCTTGGCCGAAGGAGACTTGTCTGCATCAGCCTCGAATGTCTTGCACTTGCCATGAGATCTCCTTTGCTCCTGGTCGGTCGGACCAGCCATAGCAGGCTGGTCGGACCAGTTTAGGATTGGGACCGCCTAAGATACCACCCTGATGACATCTTGCCGAGCCCAGTTCTGAGGTACTATGGATAGACGGTGAATAACATTACCATTATGCGCCTGCCTCGGAACCCGCCACTCGAAAACACTAGATGGAATGTGAGTGTCAGTAGCTGGACACTGCCTGGAGTTCTCTGGCGGCGGAGGCCAAGTAGGAGCCATTGTCCAGCAGTAGGGTGGTGGCATCGAAGGCTCTAGCAGCCTCGACCACTGAGTGCCGAACCCGTTTGCTTGTTGGAAGCTCGGCCACATCGACGGTACCTCGAACCAGAGCAACGAAGGGTCCTGCCAAGCCAGAGGTAAACTAGCCCATGGCGGAGATGGGCCCGGCCACAGGAGACCAAATGCATCTAGAAGCTGCAGCCCACTCGGAGTAGGTGTGTCAGACCACCGTGGTCCGAATCCCCCCGGAGGATGGAACTCATCCGGAGGAGGTGGGTTCGGCCACTGGTGTCCAAAGCCTCCCGGAAACTGGGGCCAAGCCGGAGTGGGGTTTGACCACTAAGGTCCGAACCATGCTAGAGGCTGGGACCAACCCGAATGTCGGTTCGACCACTGAGGTCCGAACCCTGTCGGAGGCTGTATCCACTCTGAATAGGAGTTCAGGCCCTGAGGTCCAAGCTCAACCCTCGTGGGGCTCGTTCTCTCAAGGGGTTTTGTCCATCCCGGAGCACGTCGGCGATAACCTCTCCTCTCAGACCTTCGTTGGTGCTTGTCCAAAAGCATCTTGTAAGTTACCTTCGGCCTTCTGCGATGCCTGGCCAAAGATGATGGCTTAACATTTTCTTTCCACACTCCTACCTCTGGATTCTTTGGTACGAGTGTGCGTGTGTGAGTGTCTCCTATGACGACCGCTTTCCCTTTAGCCGACTCGGCCTGCTCTGGCTGAATCAACACCTTCTTTCCTTCGAGCTCAACGTTGTTCATCGGAAAAGGGTCTCTATCTAATTTCATCTTTGGATTTGCTTCTATTTTCAATTGTCCTTCCTCTATGGCCGATTGTACCTGCCGACGAAAAACGTTGCAATCGTTAGTGTAGTGAGAATGTGAATCATGCCACTTGTAGTAGGGACGCTTTTTAATTCGTCGGCGGATGGCATGACTTGCCCTTTCGGAAGCCGTAGGAGTTGATTTTTTTAATAGGAAATCAAATATCTTATCACACTTAGTTACGTCGAATGAATATCTAATTTCATTAGGTCGACTCTTAGAGGGAGACGGCCGGAATTCAGAGCAGGTGACGGGCTTAGACTTTGCGCTCCAAGTCCATTCGACAATGTACGTATCGGCCGGATCTTCTTCCTCTTCGGATTCTCCCTCGTCAGAGTGCTCCATAGTGTGGATTTCAGCTCTTGGTTTATTAAAAGTTTTAATGAATTTTCTATCTTTGGCCTGGCCTTCCGGCACCAGATCCTATTGCAAGACTTGGCTAACATCTAGCAGATTCTGGTTATCCATTTGTTCCCTAATTTCTGTCTGTAGGCCATTAAATGCGAGGTCTGCTAGGACCCTTTCTGATATGTCTAGGCTAAAACATTTATTCCTAGTGTCTCTAAAGCACTTGATGTATTCAGAAACACTTGCGCTAGATTTTTGCTTAATCATCGTGAGGTGTGATATCCTAAGCTCGGTCTTGCCTGTGTAGAAATAATCATGAAACTTTTGCTCAAGCTGACCCCATGTCTATACGGAGTTCGGTGGAAGCGGCAAAAACTAGGTGAATGCGGTGCCCGACAATGATAGGGAAAATAACCTGAGTTTTAATGCATCCAATCCGCTAGCTTCGCCACATTGTGCTAGAAATTGGCTAATGTGTTCTAATGTGGATTTACTACCCTCGCCATCAAATTTCATGAAATCTGGGACTCTATAACCGCGAGGGTACGGAATGGTGTCAAAGTGGTCGGGATATGGTTTTCAATAAACCCTAGCTCTATCCCGAGGTGCAAAGCCGGTGCATTCCCTAAATAGTGCGTGAATACGTTCCTCGATATCATCGTGGTCTAATGCTTGTGCGCGTCTTTCATGTGGTGGTGGGACGCGTGGCGGTATATCGGCATGCTCTGGCCTATGCTGCAGTGTGGGAGTGTGTAGTGCGAGCGGCGGCGGCATAGCAAGTATGGGTGTAGGCAGCGGTGGTGTTTGACAATCTGGGTTTGCCTGGCCATAAGCGTAGCTATGTGTTTCAGTTGTGGATGATGTAGCCGGAAATGTGATGGTTTTTCCTGATGAGGACATCACTTCACATGATACACACATGGAGCCTCCACCTACAATTCAATTACAAGGACCAATCACACGTGCCCGTGCCCGTCGCATGAACCATGAGGTTAATTCTTTCCTTAGCAACTATGTTAATATTTTTTTGGACGGGATGCTAGTGAATACTAGTGATATTTTGTTGCTTAGGAACATAGGAGATGGAATAGAAGAGTTGGAGTTGAAGACGGAGCCGCACGGATGATTTGAAGTCAAGAATTCGCTGGTTCGGACTACATCGACCACCATGCACCAAAATGGGCATAACTTCCTCATACGAAGTCCGATTGGCGTGTTCTTGGACTTTTTGGAAAGCTGAGGAGAAGACGGATCGTTTGCCATTGGTTTTCGTCTCATTTGGAGTCTCGAGTTGACCTGTGTGTTTAAAACAGTCCTGCGTGACAGAATTGGGCCGTGTTGGCCCATAGCCTGAGTCTGTACATCTTCTAGCCCACAGCCCAAGTCTGTACGCCTTCCACAGGCTGCCCACGCCTTATATACTCATGCCAGCCGCCTCTAGGGTTAGGTTTTGCTTTGTTTGCATCTACACTTGTGTGTTTAGATCCCGCCCCTTGCACCGGACCGATTGGCTGCTGCATAGGCATTTGTGAAACCTCACCTTTTCATCGTTTGTCTGTGATTTGGCATTCGACTTGTATCCTTCCTGTTCTTGCTTGTGTTCTTGGATTCGCTTGCAGGAATTAGCCTTCGTGGCGAGGTCAATCGCGTCCTGCGTTGTTGATAACCAACGGAGACAGTGGTGTAACGATTGCAAGGTTTTGATCCGCCGGACCGGAGCCTTGGGTCGTCAACATCGAGATTCTCCACCAATCCAAGTTATCCTTTACCTAGCGGAAGATCGGGACCAATCCCCCATCATTTCCAGTATTGTCGTCGGTTCTACTATAAATATGATTTGCTGGTGGAATACTAGTGACTGGTGTTGGTGAATCGGCCTCAGTAAATCCGAATCTTCTAAATACTGCTGCCACTTGCGAGACAACTGCGGGTTCTAGTTTATTGGCTAGCGAGGCGCTAACCGCCTAATCAACAGACGCAACTATTCTATGGTCGACTTGTGAGGTAGATAAAGGGGGTGATGACAGGCGTACCTAGGTTAAGTTGAGGTTGTCATGCATGACGAAGCCCGAGCGTGTATTTATGCAATCTCTGAGCATCAGTTCTTCAAGTTCCTTCTTTTTCACTTCGATTTTTGCTCGGTCTTCCTCAGATATGTCCGCCATGGTGGGCATCATAATGTTGCGGTCATTGATGTCTGTGCCCCCCATAGTGTTCATCGGCGATGTAGTGGATGTAGACGTAGTAGAGGTACCCGCTGCCGATGTAGAGGTAGTAGTCATGGTTGGCGTTGTCCCAGCGGAGTCGCCAAAAAGTGTGTTGACACAGAAATGCGCCCCCGCACTTGGGCCAGTTCGACGTCCAAAAATATCGCAACGATACCGACGTCGTGTTCTGACTACCCTGGATAGTGACAAGGGATTTGGAATTGCTAGGAAATCAGATAAATAATTGATATTTCAATTCAATTGGCCGAAAAAGTACTAGTAACAATGTAAACAGTAACAAAATGATCAAAATAACTAGAATCGGCTAATTCGGAAGCCGATTCGGAGTTTACAATGGATACTGGTCCGAAGGGTCCCTTGGACACCTTCAGCCTCAGGTCCGGTCGGACCAAAGGTATGCCCTCGGTCGTACCAGACGTGCAGAGGGGCTTCGGGGCACGTTCCAAAGGTAGCTGTGAGGTAGGCTCCGGTGCGGTGCGGAGTGTTCCGGTCGGACCGGCGAAACCCTCCCGGTTGGACCGGCGAGGCAGGCTTCGAAGTGTGTGGGCTCCGGCGTGTAGGACTCTGGCGAAAGGCTTCGGCGTGGTGTGGAGGACTTCGGTCGAACTGGCGGGGTGCCGTCGATCTGACCGGCTGTTGCCGAAAACAGCCCGACGAAGGGGCTCCGGTCAGACCGGCCCTGTGCCCCTGGTCGGACCGGCGACGGCAGATCCGATCTGTTCGAACCCGGACGGCCTAGCAAACGAGATCCAATCACCTCCAAATTTTGCAGAGGTGTTCATGGGGACAATTATTCTGCAATGATAATAAGAGATCAAACACAATTCGGCCAGAGGGCCAAATTGCCGAGTAGGGCGATAAAAACCGATAAAAAGGATAGCAATCCAATACGTGGATTAACGGGAGGTTCACAAGAGAACTAGCAAGGGTTACCGTGATTACAGACACGACAGACGGAGGGCTTTCAAGCAAACCCACGAAGATGCGGAAAGTAAAGGAAATAAACGCGATTCAAAGTTAGGGCTTTGGATTTTTGGATTTAAGAGAGTGAGCTTGAATCGGCCTTGCCCCTAGTATTTATAGGGGGGTGGGCTGGTTATCCCTGGCTAAGGTAGAGTTAGATGCGGCCAAAACCGTGTTAAGATAAGTTTTGGGCAAAAATACATCGAATCCTCCTCGGATCCATATTCTGGACCCTGGCCGGTCTGACCGAGCCCATGGGTCCGGTCTGACCAGACCTGGCCAATTGGACCGGCCTACCATAGCCGGTCAGACTGGCCTTTGCCAGGTTTGACACATTTTCGGTCAAAAATACCATTTTCCAGTATTTGCCTAATTTGACCATTAATGCCATTTTTTTGCTATAAATATGGTCTATGTGTCAAATGGGGGCTTCTAGAACATGAGTTGGTAGGTTATTATTCCCCTAAGTTGGCTGAATCTTTTGAGAGCTTGAGAGACAAATATTCTATGGAAAATGGCTGAAAAAACTTCAGTTTGAAGAAATCTGGATGGGGAACAGTGATTTCCAGCGATTTTCTGATTCTGCACAGTATTTTCGGCAAATACAATTCACTGTAATTCCAGCTTCCAGCGTAGGTAATATCTGTGGTCGAATTCAATTTTCAACCTTGAATTAGTTCAGTTTTCACATGGGATTCATGTTTTGAATCCTGAAAATATGTGATCAATGTTTATCAGGTTTCTCTCTGTTTAGTTCTGATTCCCTTACATGTGATTGACTAGTTGTGTGGATAAAATCTGAGCAAGGCTGGCTAAAAGGCTGCTGAATTGAAAGTTCATCAAATTTTCTGTTCTAATCTGTTTTGTTCAACTGTTCATCCTAATTTTGGTTCAGGCTGTGTAGTCTACTTCTCTATTTCAGAACTGGTCTGGTTTTTGAATGTGTGTGTTAGTCTGAATTGAGCACTTTAGATCTACTTTGGATTAGTTTTCAGGTTATGTGATCAGCACCTTAAACTGATGATTAATGATCTGTTTCAAGGTTGGTTTAGCAACTTGCTACTTTAGATGAAAGTTGTTCTCAATGAGTACAATCTGAAACAGTTTTGATTCTTTTTCACACTATTCATTTTCAAGACTGTTTCAGTTTATTATCCTTTGTGTTCTGGTAGGTAAAGCTGAATTAATTATGTGCAAAGGTTGCTGAACTATGAAAGGTTGAACCGTTCTCATGTCCTGCTGTGAGTTGTTGTTTGTCAATACCATAGTCAGATTGCAATTCATTTTATACACATTTCTGTGATCTAATTTTGAATGCAAATTTCAATGCTGTCTCATATTGATTCAAATTCAGATGCTCTATATTGATTATTCCTAGGTTGGTACATTAGTATTTGTTGTAAGTTAAAGTTGAGCTATTCTGAAACTGAATTGAGATTTATTGTGCTGAAATTAAACCTGATTTGACATTAAATCTGGGTTAACATTTGCATGATGAGTACTGAACTTGTTGTGTGAACTGAAACACAAAATTTATCTCCGCATTTTCAATCAAAACTCTTGAGAAATAGTTTGTGAGATAATTTTCTTGACCTGAAATAGTACACTGCAATTGGATTTCAGTTATGCTACAGTGTTGTTGGCACACACCTTTCAAGTCTGAATTTCTGTTTTCCGCATTTAACTTTCAAGTAAATCCATCTAGTTCAAGTTCTGTTTTTTGCAAATGCTGAAATCAAATATGTTCTGAAATTGAAGCTTGTAAATTGAACCAAATCTGAATTCTGTAATTGCTTCTGAAATGCTTTGCCTAATTTCAGTTTGTGAGCAGTAGAGGTATAATTAGGTTTGCAATCTGTTTTTGCTCAAGTTAAAAGTGATTCAGTGTGGTTGATCTGAATTGTTGTGAAACTGAAAAGGAATCAAAGTTTTGCTCAGGTTTCTCAATCAAAATCAGAGAAATAACCTGTAAGAGTTGTCTCTGATCTGTTTTAGTAGTTCTGAGCTTTTATTTACATTTAAATGTGTGTGTGTGCTGTTTTGAGATCATATTGCTGAGTTCAGTTCCAAAGACCACAAAATGAATCTGTAATTTGATTTGTTTGAAAGTTCAGTATTGAATCTGTAATTTGAGACTTGTTCTGAATTTGAACTTTTATTTCGGAATCAAAACTGAATTTGTGGTACTATTCATCATCCAGAGTTTGTCAAAAGTATTGAAATTAAATTCTAAATATTGCAATCTGAAATCAAAATCTGAATTGAACCCAATGGTGAATTTGATGAAATTTGTTTTCTGAATACTCTGAATTTTGTTGGCACATCAGTGACCGACTAACCAAGTCGGAGTTTCAAACTCCGAAGTTCTGAGGCAGTCGATACTTCAAAGTCTGACAGGGCTAGTTCGACACTTGAAATACCGATTTAGTCTGAACTGAGTTTTTGAAACACTTTTTGCTCTGATTTGCTCTGATTGATTTTGACTTGAATTTTGAATTTTGTAGAGATGCGCTGGGGTGTTTTGAACAGGCAATCATATTCGCTAGAAATTGTTGAGGTGCCTATTCACCTCCCCCCTCTAGTCGCCATTCCGATCCCACAATTAGTATCAGAGCCAGTTAGATCACCAGTTGACCTTAACCGGTTTGTGATCCTTGTTTTGGTGACATGGAAATGAACACTAAGATCCCAATGTTTGATGGTCGGGACTATGCTTACTGGAAGGTGCGCATGGAAGCTTATTTGCTTAGCCAAGGAAGTGCGATATGGGACATTGTTGCATCCCAGTATATGATTCCTGACACTCGTACCTCAGAGACTGAGAAGGCACAACATGAATGTAATAGCAAGGCTAGAAACATTCTTTTTATCAGTCTGAGTCACAATGAGTTTGACAGGGTCCAGCACCTTCGGACTGCATGAGAAATCTGGTCGACCTTAAGTACTTTTCATGAGGGCACTACCCAGATTAAGGCTAGGAGGCAGAGCACGTATAATCAAGAATACCAAATGTTCGTGCAAGGCCCTAGCGAATCGGTAGATGCCATGTTTGCGCGTTTTGATGGGATTGTCAGTAATTTGCGTGCCACTAGGACTTTGGCTTACTCTGACCATGATAGGGCGATCAAACTTTTCTATGCTCTTGAGCATAGCATATGAGAGGTGAAGATCTCCAGTATTGAAGAGTCGGCAAGCTTTGACACTCTGACTTGCGACGAACTCTTTAGTAAGCTTAAGTCCACCGAGATTGCTAAGGTGTCTCGACCAGGAGCTGGAAAAGTTGTGTTGCCTTCGATTGCTTTATTTTCCTGTCCTTGCAGTGGCACCTCATCTGGAGGTAGTGCATCTGGAGTTTGCGCTTTTTCTGGGGGATTTGCCTTGTCTTCATTGGTCTCCATCACAAAAGAACAAGTGGACACATTGGACAATGAAGAGCTTGCTCTTATAGTCAAAAAGTTCACTAGGTTCTACAATGATAGAAGAGATCAAAGAAGAGGAGGCTTTCAAGGGTGTTTTGAGTGCGGTGATCTTGATCATATTAAAGAAAATTGCCCAAAACTGAACTCAAAGAATGAACATGAACTCAAACACCAGAAAAGAGACAAAAAATCCTTCTTCACAGGCAAAAGAGGAAAAGTGGCAAAAAGGATGGCTTGAGCTCTTGTGGCCACACTCAGCGACATCGATAACACCTCGAGTGAAGAGCCAAGCTCTGATGAAGAAGAATTTTACAAGAATGAAGAAAAGAAGGAAAAGACGAAGGACTTCAACAGGCTTTGCTTCATGACCAATGACAAGTACAACAGCAATGAGCCTGACTCATCTGAGTTTAGTCTATCACTTGACCAATTACTTGCTCAAAACGATCAATTACATGATGCAATTATTTCACAAGATAGACTGCTTAAACTTGCTGCTAAAGAACGAAAGGAACTAAAGCTTAAAATTGAATCACTTTCTACTGAACTTGCTTTGTTGAAGTATGAGTCTGAAATTGCTGAATATGAGTCTTTTCTTATTGTTATGGATGAACTTGCTCAGTTGCGTCTGATACATGCTCAAAATATTGAGAAACTTGAAAATGTTCAGAAGCAACTTTTAGTGGTGGAGTCTATTCCTTGTGCCATCGATGAATGTTTAAACTGCACTTTACTGATTGAAAGCGTTAGTCTGAGAGATAAGCATATCGATGAGCTTAAGGCTAGATTGGAGAGTGTTGAGTGTTCTAAGGATGTGCAGCCTGCGTGACTCACCTGTGTCACCCTTAAGGACCAACTCAGCTTTGCTAGAGAGCAAGTAGAAAAGTTGAAGTGTGAGAATGATTATCTGCTTTCCATGGTAGACAAATGCACTGAAGGGAAAGGGAAAATGGATTGGCTTTTGGACAAAACAAAAATGGGCGCTGACAGGGCAGAGTTAGCTATTGGGTTAGGTTATGAGATAACTTCTTCTAATACCCCAAGCCAAACTATGTTTACTCTACCTACTACCCTTTAGAAAGAGAAAGCCCAGTTAGACACACCTCAAAAAGCCGATAATCTTACCCAACCCAAAAAGATAATCATTTCTTCACTCAACACAGACTCCAAGTAAAAACCTAGGAAAACTGTGAGGTTCGCGCTAGAAATCTATAAACCTACACCCAAGAAAGTTTTTCATTGCACTTATTGTCATCGTGTAGGGCATTTGATTGGTTTTTGCTATCGACGCATGAAAAATGAATGTCGTGCACATGCTTTGAACTTTCATGATTATTCTTCACATGATTTGGATGATTGTGGTAATCATTCTTTCTTTGACTTTGATGCTCCACATGGGTTTGTGAGTGAGTTTGCCCCTCTTGGTGTACACCATGTTTCATATGGTGATAGATCACGTGTAAGAAGCTTTGATGCTCGATAGGTTGGGAGATCTCGTCAATTTCCAGGTTCGCGCTTTATTGCTAGACCACACACTTTTTATCATGGTTTACCTCCTATGCATGGTCGGTCTACTACTTTTCCTGGTTCGCGAGTTGTGCAATACTGGATTCCAAAACGGTTTTTTACTCATCCTTTCACCAAGCATCCGAGAGATACTAGCATGTTTTGAGGGGGAGTTGTGTAGCATTGCATGAGCTTCTGTCATATGATTAATTGTTTTTACATGTACATGCTTTGTAATGCCTTTGATCTATTGTCTTTAATACTGTTGACTACTAGGCATGTTTTCATCTGATAATTGTCATGAGCATGGATTTTATTTGTGAAAATTTGAAAATGGTCACTGCTTAGTCTAGAAACTAGCTTGAATGGGTTGAGTGCTTTTGCTAGCTTTTTCACACCTGATAGCTAGGTCCTTTCTATCTTGGATGCTAATACGCAACATGATTTCATCAAAAATGAATGAAAATGGAAATGAAAAATGAATGAAAATGAAAATGGAAATGAATGACATTCATGATGTTGTATGCTGAAAGTGAAAAGATCCAGGTGGGTTTGCTTTGTCGCACTATTTTGTTTTGGACTGCTTACCATAGCACTTTGGTAAGAACCGGGACGTTGTAGTGTTTGCCGAGACCATTGCTTTAAGCTTATGATGGTTTCAACCTAGGCTTAGCGTGGTCGGTTAGCATAAGGTTGACATGCAAATAACCCCTGGCACAAAAATGAGAAATTTGAAATTCATTGCATATAATGTTTGCTGAGGCACCTTCAAGTGGTATACACTTTTCTAGTGTGTGCTTGTTTAGCTTTTGCATCTCATGCCCTGACATGTCTACTATACTAGTCTGAGTGGTGATGCTTTTATTTGCTAAAGTTCGAAAATGCTTCCTCATGCCTTTTTGTTTAGATGGTATACATATGAGGATGTCTTTCAGTACTTTGAGAAAATATTCAAGACAAATGCTTGTTTGTACTGTAATTGCAGCTGCTCATGTTTCAGAAGCTCACATCTCTGCTTTACCCTCATTCCCCTCTTTGCATCTTTTTATCTCTTTGATGTCTGCATTGTCAAAGGGGGAGAAATGATCTACATGATACTTTGGCTTTTGGATTGCTTGGTTATGGGGGAGTTGGTTTTCATGTTGAAATATTTTGCTTTGCATGTTGCATCGAGATGCTTTTGCGCTTTTGCTTTGCCTTGCATAAGGTTCTTGCCCAAGAAGGGAGATCTTTTACCAAGTGACATGTTTTGCTCTTTTATGAGTTTTTATGGTCACTTGTGCGCGTAACTTGCTATCCTCATCATGTCTTTGCTTTGGGGTTGTCAATGCACTCATCAAGGGGGAGATTGAGAAACCAAGGGTGGTTTCAGTCTGGATGATGAGTGTAGCGCCCCGATTTAACAAATCGAGACAACATTGAATTTCATAAGAAAAACAATAATACAAGAGGTTCAACATGCGACAATCGTACATACGACAGTGTTCATGGTACGCGACCATATTTATTACATCATTGTTTTAATAAAAACAGTAAAGTAAAATAATTAGAAAACGGCATGACGAACATCTTCTTCAGGATTTTTCTTCTCGACTGGGTCGCTACTCCAGACCGTCTTCGTAGTAAGCATCCTCTGTGGGGTCCAACGGGTATGAGTACCAAAAGTACTCAACAAGCCACCGCAAATGCAAATAATAATGCAGGATAATAAACAAGGAAGGATAATGGCTAACATTGCGGAAAAGTGCAGTTGCGGTTATTGCATTTAGTGTAATCATATTTTAATCATGCGGAAAGTAAACATGAACATCATCAACATCAACTAACTCGAGGGGTACAGTCAGCCCCACCTCGCTCAACGGTCCTTACATGTCAATCCATCATGCACATTCATACTCAAAGTAAACTAACTGGGGGATGTCACGCAACCCGCCCTTGACTGTGGGCTCGGCTTTTCGAAAAGATTTTAGACTCTGATCAGAGATGTACTACTGTACTCACAAGGCACGCACTCATCCCAAACGAGATGACCCATTTCACGGGAACTCGTTCCAAAACCTCAATATGAGATGTTCCAAGCGATAACCACCTGCTCTAGGTTTCGCCGACGCGCCGGGCCGCATCCCGGCTAACGTCGCACCCCCTTTTGCGCCACATTGGTACAAGTCACCTGCATGTGCAACTTGACCCATCTCCAAGTGGTGGCCTCGGTTTGGAACAACCCATACCTTAGTTAGGACTTACCCACTAGACTTGTGGTTAGTACGTAAGTGTATTGCAACGGATCCCTCAGACCGGTCCTTATAGTGCCCCGGGTGCTACCGACCAATGCCCTAGCTTGCACCCGGAACCCACCATGCATACACTCACAACCATAACTCATCACCAATAGAATTTCCAAGGATAAGAAGTAACGGGGATCATATAATAGAACCATTTTGCTACGACTCATTTTTATCCTATAGCGATCGTGTCAATACATTGGACACTAGCTAATATCATTGATCATATGGTGACAAGGAGGTTAGGCGAGATAGCATGGCTTGGGTTGCACATCAAGGTCGGGGGATCCTAAATAAATATAATGTAAGGGTTCATTTGACTAGTGCATATATAACCTATGTGTTTTAGCGATAGTGTAATCAAACATGGGTTCAATATGCTCAAAAGATTGGTTTGGTGACTTGCCTTGTTCAGCGAAAGGCGAAGGAGGGACTTCCGGGAAGTATTCCGGCTCCTCGGCGACGTCGTAGTCTTTTTAATATAATAAAGTAAAACAAGAAGAACACATTCAATCAAATAATATAACAATACATTATAAGCACATAAGTTACAGTTGGTTTGATTAAAAATAAAATAATTTCCATTGTTAAGATTCTGTGGTTTATCTCAAAAATGAATTTTAAAGGAATTTAAAAAGTAGTCCTTTTTAGAAAGGGGTTTTAAAAGGGGTTATCCTCATTTTTAAGTTCTCTAATAAATTTAAAATGAAATCTTCATAGAAAACTTAGTGCTTTGTTCCTATCAACAGAAAATAAATGAATATAAACTTCACTGGAATTTAAATAATTAAACTTACATTTTTAACCCTAGGGTATTTAAATGTTCATTTAAATAAACATGAAATAGTGAAAGTAACCCTACTGATTTTATTGCATAAACATGAAGAGAATAATATTATGGATTTTCTGAAATTGGAATGGCAATTTTTAGAGTTCAAATGCGCCAGATATGAATTTTAGAAGTTTTAAACCTTTTCTGGAATTTATTTTCAAATTTTAAATCCCTCGGGTCCACGGTGAGCCAGGCTCACGGTGAACCCGCGCACTGTGCGCGTGCGCCGGGTCAATCTGGACCGTCGGATCCAGATCCGTCGCGCGAGGGCGAGGCGGGACGCGTAAGTCGACGTGGACGGCCAGGATTAAAACATCGAACCGGTACGCGATGAACGATCCAGATCAACCGTGGGTTTTAAAAACTAACGGACGCACGAGATTAAAACATACCCCTTCGCCGAGATCTAACGGTGTGGATTAGATTGCGCACGCGTGCTCACGTGCGTCGTCCGATCGCGATCGCACGGTCGGGATCAGATCCGACACGGCACGGGTACTCGACCCGTGCCGGTCGTCTTCTCCGACGACGGCGAGCGGGCCAGCAGCCACGGCGAGCGACGGCGGCCCAAGCTAAGCCTAAAAATGGAAAGAGGGCCCTACGACGGTCATGAAGGTACCTTAGGCAAGGTGAGGGGTCGACGGAGCACGGTCGGCGGCGAGGGTAGACAGCAGAGTGGTTCGGGCTCCTCGTCGGCGATAGAGTTCCGGCGATCTCCTTGGCCAGCGAAGGTGTGGCCGAGGTAGGGGTGGTCTTTGCGGTCACGAAGGTGCGGTCGACGAGAACGGAGGGGCACTCCGGTGACGGCGATCGACGGCTGGCGGACAGGTGGCGGTGTTGCGCTAAAAACCGGGTGGGGTGCGTTCTGATCGTGCTCGAGGCGAGTGGGCGTGGGGGTCGGACGCGGCGGAGGCCGGGGGTTTAAATAGGGCGTCAGAGGGGGCTTGCATGCAAGGAAAACCGAGGGAGGGGTTGAAGTCGACGGCGAGGGCGCGGCCATGCACGGCGCTGCGTTCCCGGGGGCTTAAACGCGCCCTTTAACGTGATTAAACGGGCAGGGGGGCTCGGGGTGCATTAAACCGACGGCAATTTAATGCGGGAGGGGCCAGCGGGGCGGATCCGAGGCGGGGTCGTCGGCCGGCGGGATTTGGGGGCGGAGGCGGGAGGTTGAAGGCGAAGCTGACAGGCGGGGGCCACTGACCAGCGGGTGCGAGCGCGCGCGAGAGAGGGGACTGACAGGTGGGGCCACGGTGTCCGATGCGCGCGAGAGAGGAGAGGGGGTCATTGACGGGTGGGACCCGGTTGTCAGGTGGCGGCGCGCGAGGAGGAGTGGGCTGGGCCGGCCGGGAGAGAGGGAAGAGGGGAGGGGAGCCCATTACTGTTTTAAAGCTTTTCTGAATAAAAATAATTCCAGGAATTGGATTGAAATATTAGGGCTACTTCCAAGGTTGATAAAAATTTATAAAAATCCTCAAAAATATTTCTTGGCTTTGGGAGTTTATACAAAAATTTTCAGCTCCTGGTTTGGCCATCTACTCTATGTTGTAGTTCAAAAGGGTATAAAAGAGTATTAAAAGTATTTTCAGAAATATAAATTCCAAGAAATTTATTTTAATAATACTTTTATTGTATTGAAAATTTGGGGTGTTACAAACCTATCCCCCTTACAAGAATCTCGTCCTCGAGATCGGAACGCTACTCGAATAACTCGGGGTATTGGGCTTTTAGATCGTCTTCCTTTTCCCAAGTGGCTTCTTCGGCGGGATGGTTGTTCCATTGGACTTTGCAGAAGCGAACAACGCGACTTCTGGTTACTCTCTCCTTGGTTTCCAAGATCTTGATGGGTCTTTCTATGTAGGTCAAGTCTTCTTGGACATTAAGCTGCTGGAGGTCGGCTTGCTCGGTGGGTACACGGAGGCACTTCTTCAGCTGAGAGACATGGAACACATCGTGAACTCCTGCCAAGGATGGAGGCAGTTCCAGTTGATATGCCACTTCTCCTTGTCGACGGAGGATCTGGAAAGGTCCGACGTAGCGGGGTGCTAGTTTGCCTTTCATGTTGAACCTTTGAGTGCCACGGAGGGGAGTGACTCGGAGATAGACATAATCGCCCTCCTCAAAGGTTAGGTCTCTTCGACGGTTGTCGGCGTAGCTCTTTTGCCTGGATTGTGCTGCCTTCAATCGGTCTCTTATGATCTTAACCTTCTCTTCAGCTTCCCTTAATAGGTCAGTCCCAAACAGTTGAGACTCTCCGGTTTGATCCCAGAGCAACGGCGTTCTGCACTTACGTCCATAGAGTGCTTCGAACGGGGACATTTGCAGGCTGGCTTGATAGCTGTTGTTGTAGGAGAACTCTGCATATGGTAAGTTCTTGTCCCACATTCCGCCAAAGTCTAGAGCGCAAGCTCTAAGCATATCCTCCAATATCTGGTTGACCCTTTCGGTCTGACCGTCGGTCTGTGGATGATAGGCGGTGCTAAAGTTCAGCCGGGTGTCGAGT
Organism: Zizania palustris; assembly: GCA_019279435.1. Classification (NCBI taxonomy): domain Eukaryota; kingdom Viridiplantae; phylum Streptophyta; class Magnoliopsida; order Poales; family Poaceae; genus Zizania; species Zizania palustris. The sequence continues at coordinate 75,344,958 of JAAALK010000289.1, read as the reverse complement.
TCCTCTTGAAGGTTCTTCCAAAACTTGGAGGTAAACTGACTCCCGCGGTCAGATACAATCTTCTTAGGAACTCCGTGGAGGCACACGATCCGGGTCATATACAATTCAGCCAACTTGGCGACGGTGTAAGTTGTCTTGACCGGAACGAAGTGAGCTACCTTGGTGAGTCGATCAACGATCACCCAGATAGAGTCATGACCAGCTTGGGTCCTGGGCAGTCCCGTGATGAAGTCCATTCCTATTTCTTCCCACTTCCATTCAGGGACCTTGAGAGGTTGAAGAAGTCCGGCAGGCCTCTGATGCTCTGCCTTGACTCGCCGGCATGTGTCGCACATGGCCACATACTCTGCTATTTCTCTCTTCATGCTGACCCACCAATATTTTTCCTTTAGGTCTTGATACATCTTTGTACTCCCGAGATGGATGGAGTATAGAGTATCGTGGGCTTCTTGAAGGATGAGGGTCTTCAACTCAGGTAGGTTGGGTACGCATACTCGATTTCCGAACCAGATGGTACCATGCTCGTCTTCGGAAAATCCGGGGGCTTTACCCTTCCTCATGTTCTGCTGGATCTCCAGGATGTCCGGATCTTCCTTCTGCTTTTCTCGGATCTGGTCTATTAAGACAGGCCGAGATTCCAAGGCAGCGAGGTACGCTCGAGTGGTGATCCCTAGGTTTAGCCTTTCCATCTCCTTATAAAGTAAAGGAGCTTGGTCTTGAATCATGATGGCATTGCAGTACCCTTTTCGACTAAGGGCGTCTCCCACCACGTTCGCTTTGCCCGGATGATAATGGATGCCCAAGTCGTAATCCTTCATCAGTTCCAACCATCTCCTTTGCCTGAGATTCAGATCTGGTTGGGTGAATATGTACTTGAGGCTCTTGTGGTCGGTGAAGACCTCACACCGATTCCCCACAAGGTAATGTCTCCATATCTTCAAGGCATGAACCACGGCTGCTAGTTCCAGGTCGTGGGTTGGGTAGTTCAGCTCATGCGGTCTCAATTGCCGGGAGGCGTAGGATATCACTTTCCCTTCTTGCATTAAGACGCATCCCAATCCTTGACGAGAGGCATCACAATAGACGTGGAAGTCTTTCCGGATGTCTGGTAGAGTCAGAATGGGAGCTGACACTAGCTTCTTCTTGAGGGTCTGGAAGCTCTCTTCGCAGTCGGGGGTCCATTCAAACTTTACTTCCTTCTACAGAAGTCTGGTCATAGGCTTGGCGATCTTGGAAAAGTTCTCGATGAACCGGCGGTAGTATCCGGCCAATCCGAGAAAACTCCGGATCTCGGTCACCGTTGTGGGCTGCAGCCAGTTGGTTACCGCTTCAACGGTGGTTGGGTCCACTGCTATTCCTCCGGCAGATATAACATGGCCGAGGAACTTCACCTCAGACGACCAAAATTCACATTTGCTGTACTTGGCGTACAGTTGCTGCTCCCTTAGCTTTCCGAGGGTCAGACGGAGGTGAGTCTCGTGTTCTTCCTTGGTCTTGGAGTAAACGAGGATATCGTCGATGAATACCACGATGAACTTGTCCAAGAACTCCATGAATACATTGTTCATCATGTTCATGAAAAAGGCCGGGGCATTCGTGAGTCCGAACGACATCACGGTGTACTCGTAGAGTCCATAGCGAGAGGTGAAGGCAGTCTTGGGTATGTCTTCTTCTCTAATCCTCAACTGGTGATAACCTGACCTGAGGTCAATCTTGGAAAACAACGAGGATCCTTTCAGCTGATCGAACAGGTCGTCGATCCGAGGCAATGGGTACTTGTTCTTGATGGTCACGTCGTTCAAGGCTCTATAGTCCACGCACATCCTCTTGGTCTTGTCCTTCTTCATGGCAAATATAACAGGTGCACCCCAGGGTGAGGTACTTGGCCGAATATACCCTTTTTGTTCTAGGTCTTCGATGTTGCTCTTGACTTCGGCTAGTTCATTGGCGGCCATTCGGTACGGGCGATTGGAGATTGGAGTGGTCCCGGGGACAAGTTCGATTCTGAATTCGATGTCCCGCTTGGGAGGCATTCCGGGTAGGTCTTCAGGGAAGACATCCGCAAACTCCTTGACTATAGGCACCTCTTCAAGAGCTATCGAGCGAAGGGATGCTCCGAGTGGTTTGCGACTGGTCATCCTAAAGGTGACGGTTGCGCCTTCAGGGTTGGTCACCGTGACGGACTTGTTGGCACAGTCGATCACTCCCTTGTGCTTCATCAACCAATCCATCCCTAGGATGAGGTCAAGTCCGGTGCATTGGATGAGGACTGGCTCGGCCCTAAACAGTACTCCTTGGATGTCAATTTGAACCTTAGGGCTGTATAAGCGGGCTGAGGTCCTATTGCTGGGAGTGGCAATCACCATGGGAATGGGTAGAGGGAGCACGTCCAGTTTGTTTGTTTTCACAAAATCTTCCGAGACAAAGGAGTGGGTTGCTCCAGAGTCAAATAATATTACGGCTGGTACGGAATTCGCAGTAAACGTACCGAGCACGACTTCAGGAGCCTCCTGAGCTTCCTCCGCACTGATGTGATTGACGCGGGCACGAACCGCCTGGTTGGGTGCCGCGCCTTGGGTTTGCTTGGGGTGGGGACACTGGTGTGCATAGTGTCCTTCCTTGCAGCAGTTGAAGCAGACTACCGGCCTTCCTTGGCGATCCTTCAAGATCGGGGCCTTGGCGGCTGGTGTCGGCTGAGCGGCCGGAGCTGGTGGAGCGGGACGAGGGTGCCCGGCGTTGGATCCACTGGCGGCGTGAGGCGGCCTCTAGGCGGGCCGAGGATGGTAGGTAGGCGCTGGTAGCGGAGGGACGAAGCGGGGCCTCTGAGAGTTCGCCTGCTGATGCTTGAAGGCGATCATTTTCCTCTTCTTGAGGTCCATCTTGTTCTGCTTAGTCTCTTGGATGAGCGCTTTATTGACCAGCCGTTGGAAGTCGACGAAGTCGGCGGCGACGAGCTGGATGGACAGCTCATCCTTAAGTCCCCTGAGGAACTTTGCTTGGCAGAGGGCGTCGGTGCGGACTTCCTCCGGTGCGTAGCGGGCGAGGCGGTTGAACTCATGGAGGTACTCCATGACGGTCCTGTTGCCTTGCTGCAGGTCGCGGAACTCCTGCTGTTTCACCACGATGACGCCGGCGGGGACGTGGGCGGCACGAAAGGCGATGGTGAACTCCGCCCAAGTCACCACGTGGCCCTCAGGCTGGGACTCACGATAGTTGTCCCACCATTCAGCGGCGGGACCCTGGAGCTGGTGAGTGGCGAAGGCCACTCGCTCCCGGTCGGTGCAAGGGAGGAGGTCGAGCTTCTTTCTGATGGTGCGGAGCCAATCTCCGGCCTCCATCGGGTTGGTGGTGCTTGAGAAGATGGGCGGGCGCACGCGCAGGAACTCGGAGAGTTGCGGAGCGGGCGCGGGTGCTGGTGTGCGAGGGGCGGGTTCCCCGTTCTGCAGACGGTCCAACTGAGCTTGTTGGTTCTGCATTTGGGTGAGGAGGGCGGTGATCAGGTGGTTCTGATTCGCCATCATCTCCGCCAAGGTGGGGTGGTTGGCGGAAGGCGACCCAGATTGACGCGGGCCCGTTGCACCCCAGTTGGGTACAACACCCTCGGGCGCATCACGGCTCCCTCCTGCTCCGTTGTTGGAACCGGTGTTCTGGTGATCGGCCATCTTCTGAATATACATAGTGATAAAGCAAAAGATGACGAAACAATAATACAACCAAAAATATCATATAAGATTCAAGCACATAAATATATAGAGTGGTATAAATTGTTCATTACATCCAAGCTCTTATTCCATCTACAACCCAACTCGTTGCAGACGGCACCACATACAAAATTATGATTTTTATTTAAATAGCGTCTCCTAACGCCTACTCGCCACCGGAGGCGGTCTCCGTGCTCTCGGAACCACGAGTGCGCGGCTCCAGAGAGATGGTGGGCTCGAGAAAATTCTCGATGATGGAGTCGGAGACGAGGCCAGGGCGTGGTGTAGGGGCGCTGGTGGAGGGCCTGGCGGGGGAGGGTCGTGGCGGGATCCTCTTGGGGCGAGGGAGGGGCTCATGGATGGGCTTCTTCTTCCTTGGAAGAAGAGGAACCATCTCCGCTATATCCTTCTGCAGCTGCATAATCTTGCGCTGCAACTCGCCATTCTGCTGGATCAAGTTCTTCGTTTCTTCACGAAGGAACTCAACCGCCTCGTGGTGCTCGTCGGCGTCGAGCACCGCCTCGGTGTGGAGATCATCCATGGCCTACAGAAGACGCGACTGCCGGGCCATGACCGGATCACGCACGGAGTGAACTCTGAGGTAGATGCTATGGTGGGCTCCGGGAGTACGCTTCGGCATGAGTCGGAAGGACGAGTTCTGAAGACGATCGTCGTAGATCATCCTCAGCTCCATGAGGGCCTGGAGGGCGACTCGTTGGCACGCGACGTCGAAAGTCGGGCCCCCAAGTGCGGTGGTGTAGGGCGGCAGGTGTTCTCCGGAGCCGTGGACGGTGAGGGAGACGTCGCAAGGCCCGGCGAACTCGTCGGGGTACACTCCTTGGAATTCGGGTTCGAAGAGGAACCCGAGGAAGGTGAGCATCATACGGAGCTCCCGGACGAAGCCCTCGTAGTGGCGGCAGTAGCTGTGGACTTGGTAAACAGGCATCTACAAAACAGCAAGTTGAATAAAAGTGAGGAGAGGAACAAAGTTTATGAAGTAGATTTTCGAGAAATAATTTCCTGTGGCTAATGGCTAGGCGGGTCTGTTTGGCTTGCTACAGTCGAGTCGGCTCTGATACCATCTTGTAGCGCCCCGATTTAACAAATCGAGACATTATTGAATTTCATAAGAAAAACAATAATACAAGAGGTTCATCATGCGACAATCGTACATACGACAGTGTTCATGGTACGCAGACCATATTTATTACATCATTGTTTTAATAAAAACAGTAAAGTAAAATAATTAGAAAACGGCATGACGAACATCTTCTTCAGGATTTTTCTTCCCGACTGGGTCGCTACTCCAGACCGTCTTCGTAGTAAGCATCCTCTGTGGGGTCCAACGGGTATGAGTACAAAAAGTACTCAACAAGCCACCGCAAATGCAAATAATAATGCAGGATAACAAACAAGGAAGGATAATGGCTAACATTGCGGAAAAGTGCAGTTGCAGTTATTGCATTTAGTGTAATCATATTTTAATCATGCGGAAAGTAAACATGAACATCATCAACATCAACTAACTCGAGGGGTACAGTCAGCCCCACCTCGCTCAACGGTCCTTACATGTCAATCCATCATGCACATTCATACTCAAAGTAAACTAACTGGGGGATGTCACGCAACCCGCCCTTGACCGTGGGCTCGGCTTTTCGAAAAGATTTTAGACTCTGATCAGAGATGTACTACTGTACCAACAAGGCACGCACTCATCCCAAACGAGATGACCCATTTCACGGGAACTCGTGCCAAAACCTCAATATGAGATGTTCCAAGCGATAACCACCCGCTATAGGTTTCGCCGGCGCGTCGGGCCGCATCCCGGCTAACGTCGCACCCCCTTTTGCGCCACATTGGTACAAGTCACCCGCAGGTGCAACTTGACCAATCTCCAAGTGGTGGCCTCGGTTTGGAACAACCCATACCTTAGTTAGGACTTACCCACTAGACTTGTGGTTAGTACGTAAGTGTATTGCAACGGATCCCTCAGACCGGTCCTTATAGTGCCCCGGGTGCTACCGACCAATGCCCTAGCTTGCACCCGGAACCCACCATGCATACACTCACAACCATAACTCATCACCAATAGAATTTCCAAGGATAAGAAGTAACGGGGATCATATAATAGAACCATTTTGCTACGACTCATTTTTATCCTATAGCGATCGTGTCAATACATTGGACACTAGCTAATATCATTGATCATATGGTGACAAGGAGGTTAGGCTAGATAGCATGGCTTGGGTTGCACATCAAGGTCGGGGGATCCTAAATAAATATAATGTAAGGGTTCATTTAACTAGTGCATATATAACCTATGTGTTTTAGCGATAGTGTAATCAAACATGGGTTCAATATGCTCAAAAGATTGGTTTGGTGACTTGCCTTGTTCAGCGAAAGGCGAAGGAGGGACTTCCGGGAAGTATTCCGGCTCCTCGGCGACGTCGTAGTCTTTTTAATATAATAAAGTAAAACAAGAAGAACACATTCAATCAAATAATATAACAATACATTATAAGCACATAAGTTACAGTTGGTTTGATTAAAAATAAAATAATTTCCATTGTTAAGATTCTGTGGTTTATCTCAAAAATGAATTTTAAAGGAATTTAAAAAGTAGTCCTTTTTAGAAAGGGGTTTTAAAAGGGGTTATCCTCATTTTTAAGTTCTGTAATAAATTTAAAATGAAATCTTCATAGAAAACTTAGTGCTTTGTTCCTATCAACAGAAAATAAATGAATATAAACTTCACTGGAATTTAAATAATTAAACTTACATTTTTAACCCTAGGGTATTTAAATGTTCATTTAAATAAACATGAAATAGTGAAAGTAACCCTACTGTTTTTATTGCATAAACATGTAGAGAATAATATTATGGATTTTCTGAAATTGGAATGGCAATTTTTAGAGTTCAAATGCGCCAGATATGAATTTTACAAGTTTTAAACCTTTTCTGGAATTTATTTTCAAATTTTAAATCCCTCGGGTCCACGGTGAGCCAGGCTCACGGTGAACCCGCGCACTGTGCGCGTGCGCCGGGTCAATCTGGACCGTCGGATCCAGATCCAACGCGCGAGTGCGAGGCGGGACGCGTAAGTCGACGTGGACGGCCAGGATTAAAACATCGAACCGGTACGCGATGAACGATCCAGATCAACCGCGGGTTTTAAAAACTAACGGACGCACGAGATTAAAACATACCCCTTCGCCGAGATCTAACGGTGTGGATTAGATTGCGCACGCGGGCTCACGTGCGTCGTCCGATTGCGATCGCACGGTCGGGATCAGATCCGACACGGCACGGGTACTCGACCCGTGCCGGTCGTCTTCTCCGACGACGGCGAGCGGGCCAGCGGCCACGGCGAGCGACGGCGGCCCAAGCTAAGCCTAAAAACGGAAAGAGGGCACTACGGCGGTCACGAAGGTACCTTAGGCGAGGTGAGGGGTCGACGGAGCGCGGTCGGCGGCGAGGGTAGACGGCGGAGTGGTTCGGGCTCCTCGTCGGCGATGGAGTTCCGGCGATCTCCTTGGCCAGCGAAGGTGTGGCCGAGGTAGGGGTGGTCTTTGCGGTCACGGAGGTGCGGTCGACGAGAACGGAGGGGCACTCCGGCGACGGCGATCGACGGCTGGCGGACAGGTGGCGGTGTTGCGCTAAAAACCGGGTGGGGTGCGTTCTGATCGTGCTCGAGGCGAGTGGGCGTGGGGGTCGGACGCGGCGGAGGCCGGGGGTTTAAATAGGGCGTCGGAGGGGGCTTGCATGCAAGGAAAACCGAGGGAGGGGTTGAAGTCGCCGGCGAGGGCGCGGCCATGCACGGCGCTGCGTTCCCGGGGGCTTAAACGCGCCCTTTAACGTGATTAAACGGGCAGGGGGGGCTCGGGGTGCATTAAACCGGCGGCAATTTAATGCGGGAGGGGCTAGCGGGGCGGATCCGAGGCGGGGTCGTCGGCCGGCGGGATTTGGGGGCGGAGGCGGGAGGTTGAAGGCGAAGCTGACAGGCGGGGGCCACTGACCAGCGGGTGCGAGCGCGCGCGAGAGAGGGGACTGACAGGCGGGGCCGCGGTGTCGGGTGCGCGCGAGAGAGGAGAGGGGGTCACTGACGGGTGGGACCCGGTTGTCAGGTGGCGCGCGCGAGGAGGAGTGGGCTGGGCCGGCCGGGAGAGAGGGAAGAGGGGAGGGGAGCCCATTACTGTTTTAAAGCTTTTCTGAATAAAAATAATTCCAGGAATTGGATTGAAATATTAGGGCTACTTCCAAGGTTGATAAAAATTTATAAAAATCCTCAAAAATATTTCTTGGCTTTGGGAGTTTATACAAAAATTTTCAGCTCCTGGTTTGGCCATCTACTCTATGTTGTAGTTCAAAAGGGTATAAAAGAGTATTAAAAGTATTTTCAGAAATATAAATTCCAAGAAATTGATTTTAATAATATTTTTATTGTATTGAAAATTTGGGGTGTTACAATGAGTGATTGACAAGGATGAGTGTTTGAGCGGTTGAGGGTTTCGGCAGTGCGTCGCGTTCTTGTTTTGGCTTGTCTTGTTTGTGCAGGGAGGAGATGCTGACCGACTGTCGATAGCGGGTGATCGAGGGTCGAGCGGGGAGCTTGATGCTAGAGGATCAGGGAGGTCGGGCGAAGCTGGAGAAGATCTCAAGGGTGCACGAAGAGACGAAGCGAGACTTGGACAGATGGCTGACTGCGACGGCATGATGACCGGGTTTGCGAGAGGGAATCCAGGACAAACATTCAGGCGACTCGAGGGGATCAAGAGCAGAAGTGGCTTGCTAGCGCTTGGAGTCATGAAGCGGTGTCACGAGTCGAAGGGCTGAGAAGATTTGTCGGTTTTTGCTGAAAATCGTCGAATCATTAAATGTTTTTGTTAATTCAATAAATAGGTGTCTAGTATTAGTTTAAATTTTCAGTTTTGTAGTGTAACCTCTTGGTATAATTTTTAGAGTGGTTCTACTATGAAATTATATTAAAAGGAGAGACAATTCGGAAGTTTTCTTTTAGGTTTTATAGGGTAATTTTCAGAATTGTTAAATCTGAAATTACTAAGGGACGATGTGTCAAATGGGGGCTTCTAGAACATGAGTTGGTAGGATATTATTCCCCCAAGTTGGCTGAATCTTTTGAGAGCTTGAGAGAAATATTCTATGGAACGTGAGTTGTTGTTTGTCAATACCATAGTCAGATTGCAATTCATTTTATACACATTTCTGTGATATAATTTTGAATGCAAATTTCAATGTTGTCTCTCATATTGATTCAAATTCAGATGCTCTATATTGATTATTCCCAGGTTGGTACATCAGTGTTTGTTGTAAGTTAAAGTTGAGCTATTCTGAAACTGAATTGAGGATTATTGTGCTGAAATTAAACCTGATTTGACATTAAATCTGGGTTACCATTTGCATGATGAGTATTGAACTTGTTGTGTGAAATAAAATACAAAATTTATCTCAGCATTTTCAATCAAAACTCTTGAGAAATAGTTTGTGAGATAATTTTCTTGACCTGAAACAGTACACTGCATTTGGATTTCAGTTCTGCTACAGTGTTGTCGGCACACACCTTTCAAGTCTGAATTTCTGTTTTCAGCATTTAACTTTCCAGTAAATCCATCTAGTTCAAGTTCTGTTTTTTGCAAATGCTGAAATCAAATATGTTCTGAAATTGAAGCTTGTAAATTGAACCAAATCTGAATTCTGTAATTGCTTCTGAAATGCGTTGCCTAATTTCAGTTTGTGAGCAGTAGAGGTATAATTAGGTTTGCAATCTGTTTTTGCTCAAGTTAAAAGTGATTCAATGTGGTTGATCTGAATTGTTGTGAAACTGAAAAGGAATCAAAGTTTTGCTCAGGTTTCTCAATCAAAATAAGAGAAATAACCTGTAAGAGTTGTCTCTGATCTGTTTTAGTAGTTCTGAGCTTTTATTTACATTTAAATGTGTGCGTGTGTTGTTTTGAGATCATATTGCTGAGTTCAGTTTCAAGACCACAAAATGAATATGTAATTTGATTTGTTTAAAAGTTCAGTATTGAATCTGTAATTTGAGACTTGTTCTAAATCAAAACTGAATTTGTGGTACTATTCATCGTCCAGAGTTTGTCAAAAGTATTGAAATTAAATTCTGAATATTGCAATCTGAAATCAAAATCTGAATTGAACCTAGTTGTGAATTTGCTGAAATTTGTTTTCTGAATACTTTAAATTTTGTTGGCACATCAGCGACCGACTGACCACATCGGAGTTTCAAACTCTGAAGTTCTGAGGCAGTCGATACTTCAAATTCCGATAAGGCTAGTTCGACACTTGAAATACCGATTTAGTCTGAACTGAGTTTTTGAAACACTTTTTGCTCTGATTTGGTCTGATTGATTCAGACTTAAATTTTTAATCTTGTAGAGGTGTGTTGGGGTGTTTTGAACAGGCCATCATATTTGCTAGAAATTGTTGAGGCACCTATTCACCCCCCCTCTAGTCGCCATTCCGATCCCACAACATTTGCGACCTACGAGTCGAGAATTGTTGCTTCGGCACATGTAACTAGTATAAGGTGCTATAGTTATAGACTAGTACAGTTCCTGGAGGCCGAAAGCACACACTCAATGACGAGAGCCATGGAGATGGATATCGCCATGTGAAGAGGGTCATGCTATGTCACAGTTAATATGATTGCCTGTGATGCTTTCTTATGTTCCTGTTATACTATTCTTGCATGTTTCGTCTGTGCTAGGGACGTTACCTTGCTAGAATAGTTTTCTCTTAGAAAATTTAGTATTGATGTTCTTTCCAATAGTTGCACCCACCAAGGATCTCGATCATTGATAGTGGGTCTACCAAATCAAGATGCTATCTTTTATCTTGACCAGTTGGGGTGGAAGTCGGACTTATGTACACATACTATTGGTTTTCCTAATGAGACTATCAAAACATTTTTGGGCCTTGAGGCATTGAGTTGGTGTAGAGCATTGGATGCTTCTCCAATAACAAGAGTCACATACGATGTGATTAGCAAAGCGTTGCTTACCTATGTCACCTAGCTTCTAGTACTGATGCCAAAGCTAACTACGAGTTAGAATGAATATGCATCTTGCGCCACTATTAGTCATTAGAGGGAAAGTGACTGTTTTAAAATAGTAGAAGATATTTTATTGGATAGAAGATAAACATTGCATAGTACTGAACCTTGCATTTAATCTTTTGTAGACTATGGCACCAACTATTAAGAACATTGTACTCTTTATTTTGCGTTCGATTCTTTTTGGAACAATTTTTATTGATTGGTTTAGAAACTTGATAAGTGTTCTAGAGTAAAAGGAAAATTAAAATGTTCTAGAGGAGTCCAATCATGATGAACTAATTGACTGGAGGGATTGTGAGAAGCACTCGAATGAGTAACTTAATGTAAGTTGTCTCATTCCTGCCTATTTTTCCTCTGAGCTTTAGAAGCAAGATGAGAACAAGGATGTCCAAAATATGATTATGGGACACCAAAGCATTTTTGAAAGCCAAGCTCGGGCTAGGAGATATGGTACCTCAGTGTCCTTCAGAAATGGTCAATGGTTCAGGAATTGCAAAATGGACTTCTGCTTCTACTTTAAGTATAAATGTTATTGAAATTAATCATGCTACTTGTCGAAATGATTCATGGGTATTTGATACTGGGTCAATGATTCATACATGCAAATCATTTTAAGGACTGAGTAGGTCAAGAAAGTGTGTAGTAGGTGAACTACATATTCACATCGGCAATGGTGCAAAGGTTACAGCATTGGCCGTTGGCATTTATTCTTTGTCACTACCCTCAGGATTAGTTCTAGAATTGAATAATTGTTATTATGTTCTAGCATTGGACATAAATAATATCTCTTCTTCATGTTTGGAGGAAGAAGGTTATGAGTTCGTGATAAAGAACAAATATTGTTCGATATTCTCGAATGGTATGCTTTACGGTGTTTGTCCATTGATGAATGGATTATACATTCTAAGTCTTGAGGATGCACATGTTTATAACATTAGTACAAAGAAACAACGACTCAGTTATTTGAATCCTACCTACGTCTGGCATTGTCGTTTGGATCATATAAATGAGAAGTGCGTGCAGAAGCTCCATAGCGATGGACTTTTGGAGTCATTTGATTTTGAATCATATGACACATGTTAGTCTTGCTTCCTTGGAAAAATGAAAAAGACACCTTTCACTGGAAAGAGTGAGAAGGCAAGTGAGCTATTGGCCATAGTACATACTGATGTATGTGGACCGATGAGCCATGTCACAAAAGTTGGTTTTTAGTACTTCATCACTTTTACCGATGACTTTAGTAGATATGGTTATGTCTACTTGATGAGTCATAAGTGGGAGTCCTTCGAAAAGTTTAAGTAGTTCCAAAATGAGGTACAAAATCATACATGCAAGACAATTAAATTTCTATTATTTGATCATGGAGGTGAATATTTGAGCCATGAGTTTAGTGATCAACTGAAGTAGTGTGGAATTGTTCCATAGCTAAATCCACCCGGCACGGCCTAATGGAAAGGAGTGTCCGAGCGGAGGAACTACACCTTGTTGGACATGGTCCGATCGATGATGAGTCATGCTGATCTTCCACTATCCTTTTGGAGACTCGCTCTAGAAACTACCACTTTCACGATAAATAGAGTTCCATCTATAATAGAAAAAAGGGAAAAGTGTTTGTCGCTCGGAATGGTGAATTCCTTATGAAAGAATTTCTCTTAAAATGAGTTAGTGGGAGGATGGTGCATCTCGAAGAGGTTCAAGAGCCACTAGAAGACGTTCCAAATCCCACTGAACTACAACAGGATATGCAAGATGTTGCACAGCCCGTTGTAGAGACACCAGCCCCATGATGGTCCGAGAGGGTGAGTCACGCGCCAGAGCGGTACATGTTTTTGACTAGTGGGCAGCACGATGTGTTGTTGTTGGACAACAATGAGCCCAAGACCTATGTAGAAGCAGTGATGGGACCAGACTCTGAGAAATGGCTTGGAGTAATTAGATCCGAGTTGGAGTCCATGCGAGAAAACCAAGTTTGGAACTTGGTTGATCCACCCGATGGTGTAACAACTATTGAGTGTAAATGGATCTTCAAGAAAAAGATAGATGTTGATGGAAATGTTCACAACTATAAAGGCACAATTGGTGGCGAAAGGTTTCAAGCAGATTCAAGGTGTTGATTATGATGAAACATTTTTGTCCGTCACAATGCTTAAGTCTATTCGGTTCATCCTAGCAATTGTCGCATTTTATGATTATAACATATGACAAATGGATGTCAAGATGGCTTTGCTGAATGGAAACCTAAGTGAGGATGTGTACATGATACAGTCTGAAGGTCTTGACGACCCAAGAAATGCTGGGAAAGTTTGTAAGTTACAGAAGTCCATTTTTGGGTTGAAGCAAGCTTCTCGGAGTTGGAACCTTCGTTTTGATGAGGTAGTCAAAGGGTTTGGCTTCATCAAGAACGAAGTAAAGCCTTGTGTTTACAAAAGGGCTAGTGGGAACTCACTTGTGTTTCTAGTATTATATGTGGATGACATTTTATTGATCAGAAATGACATTCCTTTGTTGAATGTTGTCAAGAATTTACTGAAAAATAGTTTTTTGATGAAAGATCTTGTAGAGGCATCAAACATTTTGGGCATAATGATCTATAGAGATAGATCAAAAAGGCTAATTGGATTAAGTCAAAGCATGTACATTGACAAGGTTTCGAAACGGTTCAAAATGGAGAATTCCAAGAAGAGATTTCTACCATTGTCACATGGTATTTCTCTTAGTAAGACTCAATGGGCTGCGACACCAGATGAGCTAGAGAAGATGAGTGTGATCCCGTACGCCTCCGCAATCGGATCCATCATGTATGACATGTTGTGTACACGCCTAGATGTTTCATATGCTCAAGTGTTACGAGAAGGTACCAATCAAACCCCGGTGAAAGTCACTGGGTTGTCCTAAAGAGTATACTCAAGTACTTGAGAAGGACTGAGGAAATGTTCCTAGTTTACGGTGGTGATGAGGAGCTCGTTGTAAATGGTTACACCGATTGTAGCTTTCAGACCAATAAAGATGATTCTCGATCGCAATCTGGTTTTGTGTTCTACCTCAATGGTGGCGCAGTGAGTTGGAAAAGTTCCAAGGAATAGACGATAGCCGATTCTACAATAGAAGCTGAGTATATCGCCGCTTTAGAAGCTGTGAAGGAGGCCATTTGGATCAGGAGTTTGTTTCTGAGCTGGGTATTGTTCCTAGCACGTCTAGTCCAATGGACCTCTATTGTGATAATAGTGGTGCCATTGCGTAAGCTAAGGAGTCAAGGTCACACCAGAAATCCAAACATAAACTTCGACGATATCACCTATTCCAAGAGATCATAGAGAGAGGTGATGTGAATATTTGCAAGGTGCACATGGATTTGAACATAGAAGATTTGTTCATAAAACCTCTTCCACAACCCAAGCATGAGGCGCACTTGAGCTCCATGGGTACTTGCGTGAGTGAGTCATGTGTTTTGTGGAATATGTTAGTAGTGTCTATGCCAATGTAAGAGTATAAATGTTATCTTTTTCCTTGAATAAATGCCGTTTACATTTAATTAATGAGTTGATGACTTTTTATGTTAAACTATATGTTTTATAACGATATTGTACTAAATGGATCCATAATCTTATCATCATGTGGGACAGTGATGATACATATATTAGTACATCTGACTGATTGATGATCATGTTTCACAGATCATAGACATAGAGATGTCAAATCAGTGATGTAGACACATGTTGGTGAACATGGTGTTAGATAGACCCACTTGAGATACTGTTGGGATTGTTATGTAATGTGCCATCAGTTGTCATCTCAAATAGTGTACCTATAGAGTTCTCAGACCTGAGATCATTATTTGATTCTAGAATGCATAGTGACACACTTACATGCTTCCTAACACTATTCCGTAATAGGGTAGTAATAAAGGTTATTTTCAGGTGTGTTGTGAAACATGTCTTAGGATATGAGCAGTCAAGATGGAATTTACCCCTCTTAATAATGGGAGAGACATCTATGGGTCCCTCGAGGTATTTGATTGGAAAAGTGCATGGCCATGCCACTATGACTAAAGAGTTAGTCATGATTTGAATCTAATACTTGTTCGATTGAAAATGTTGAGATATCCAACAAGGGTGGCACAAATCTCGCCTTGAGCTTGACTAATGTCGTGTGGTAAAGGGACTAGTGCTTATGTATATCAAAGGTTCATTGAAAATTGATTTTGTACACTTTGGGGGATCAAATGTTCTAATAGGTGTATCGGAAGTTCCAAATATTTTTAGGACTCGAGCCAGAGAGAAAAACTAGCTTCGGAAGCTCCGATATGGTATCGGAAGTTCCGATGTGGGATTCATGACTTTAATTGGAAATTCCGATTTGGAATCAGATGTTCTGATTATTTTCTGTACTCGAGTCAGAGAGCAAAAGTTGCTTCAGAATTTCTGATATGGTATCAGAAGTTCCGATGTGGGATTCACGACTTGAATTGGAAATTCTGATTTGGAATCGGATGTTCCGATTATTTTCTAGACCCGAGTCAGAGAGAAAAAGTTGCTTCGAAAGTTCTGATATGGTATCGGATGTTCCGACGAACCGGAAGTTTTGATTTGGATCGAGAAAATTGTACTGATCGGAAGTTCCAATAGGTGTATCGGAAGTTCTGAAGTGGGCGAAAACAGATTGGATCTGTTATGATAACGTGCTTGATTGAGAGACCAAAAATACCCGATCAAAAGTTCCGTTCCAAGATCGGAAGTTCTGACGTGGGCAAAAATAGATTAGATCT
Source organism: Zizania palustris (assembly GCA_019279435.1). Taxonomy (NCBI): domain Eukaryota; kingdom Viridiplantae; phylum Streptophyta; class Magnoliopsida; order Poales; family Poaceae; genus Zizania; species Zizania palustris. Next base: position 75,329,402 of record JAAALK010000289.1, on the reverse strand, counting down.
GTTGGATCATGAATTGGTTGTAACTCATTTGTTAGTTTTGAATTGTTGAAGACTAGGTGCTCTCACCTCTATATAAAGAGAGGAGGAGGTCTTGGAAAAAATAAGCAATTGATAGTTTGGACCTAGCAACCAAGAACTCATCTTCTCCCTTTCTTGATATCAAAAGTTAAGATTGAGAATCTCCTATTTCTCACGAGTGGTGACAGCACGCCGATGTCAGAAGGATCCTATCCCTGGACATGTGGATATCATGGAAGCGTTGCTCCATTAGTGACGCTCGTGGATATCATCACATGAACAACTATGTCGTCTTCATCGATTGGAATGCCGAGGAACCGATCTATGATCTCGCACGCACATGCTTCTTGGGCTTTGGGGTGAATTTTTGAAATTTTCGACTAGCGTAGCTTCCCCATTTTTCAATAGTGTCGTGGCGCCGCGTAGTTTTGGCTTCAACAGTTAACAGTGTGGCGTGAAGTTTTGCTAGGCAGTGGCGGTGTTGTGGTGAATTAGGGTGGCACCGTGGTGAACTAGGAAAACACCGTGGTGAGCTGGTGACATGGCTGCATTGATGTGGGATGCAGGATGTTGTGCTGCGCTAGGACTAATTTTGTATGCCACAGCGTGACACTATTAGCGAATGTGTGATGCAGTTATGCAGGAATCAGGATGTTGTTGGTTGTGGCGTTGCACGGTTGCGCCTAGGGGATGCAGGATGCGGCATGCGGCCTTGCAGGATGCAGGCATGTGACTAGGTTGATGTGGGCTGAATGCTTGAACATCACAATATGGACTTATCAATGCAGAAACTATTCATTTTTAAAGTGGCGGAATTTATGTCAGTATTTCTATTTCTGATAGAAATCGTCGTTCTGTTTCTCGTTATGTTTCAAAAAAATTCGTATCCATTTTCATTCCAAAAAATTTTGTTACCTTATCAATATAAGATTCTTTGTTTCTGTTTTTTATCGGAATGGATGAAAAGTTTCTGTTCCATTTTCATACCTATTGATAGCAACTGCAATTTGTTTGAGCCAAATGAAACGTACTAGGGGCTCGCTGCCATCGTCAAACACAGTGGCAGTACATGTCTTTACCCTCCTTCCCTTTTTGTACAAGTTAAAGCCATGATAATTGATGTTTGGTGGCTTAAACATGGTTTGTCTTGGAATTGCATCATTGTCCTTGGCTCCCTAGTCTAGGGAGAAAAAGGAAACACACCATCGTAGGTAGCTGGTTGGTTTGCAGCACACACAATACCAGTCGCCAGAGGCAGGTGCATTGGGCTAGATGCCCCGTGGCTCCTGCGTATCTTTGTGGGAACATCATAAGCAGCCATATATGGTGACCTCTGTTAAACATTAATTTGCTATAATTATGTTTCTTGTGTTTGAAGTAATGTATGGGATCAGGACTCTAACCTGCGTAGAGTATTTAGGCTGTTAGCTAAGTCATAGCTGCATGCGATAACGCTTAGTAAGGAAGCAGTGGCAATATTGCATGTTAGGTTCTAGGATGAGTCTTGTATGCAGGATTGCAGGAAAGGAGTCTGATCCTCATGCAAAGATTTGTATTGCCACGGTACCGGCTTTTTGTACTATAAATCAATAAACACAGACCAGACGAAACTACCGCTTCCCTCAAAATTCCACATGGTATCAGAGCCTGTCGAGAACTCAATCTGAGCTCATGGCATGGCCAACTCTTTCAGTACTCCAGCCGGCAATCCATTTGCTGGTATGTCCATCTCTGAGAAGATGAACAAAGGGAATCATGCAATCTGGAAGGCACATATGCTTGCGGTGATTAGAGGAGCAAGACTTGAAAGCTACCTCACATGCTTGAAGCCGGCGCCCCAAGAATTTGTCACCAAGAAGGATGACAGAGAAGACACAATCTTCAATCCGGATTATGAAGAATGGCTCTCCGTAGACCAGCAAGTCCTCAGATTCATCATATCTAATCTGAGCAGAGACGTTCTTGTCCAAGTCGCAGCATGCAAGACCTCTGCAGCCGTATGGAAGGTAATTGATGACATATTCTTTTCAGTTACGAAAGCTAGATCAATAAACACTAGAATTGCTCTGGCCACTATGAAGAAGGGAGATCTCAGCATCTCAAAATACATAGGGAAGATGTGCGCATTAGCAGATGAAATGGCATCATCAGGTAAACCTCTTGAAGAAGAGGACTTAGTATCATACATTTTAACTAGTTTAGATGAAGACTACGATCCGATTGTTTCTTCTCTAGTGACAAGAGTGGAACCAATTTCGGTTAGTGAAGTTTACTCCCAGTTGTTACACATTGAAAATCGTTGCACTCTTCGTCAGAATGAGATACATATAACATCTAACATGGAGAACAGAGGGCGTGGACATGGATCTATGCCCGGTCGGAGTCACGGTGGTATCAACCAGCGCAGCCATGGCACACGTGGAAGAGGAAGAAGCAATTCTGGAGGCAATCCAGGAGGCTCTGGATAGAAATCCGGATATAATCAAGGCAACTCCAACACTAATGGCAGACCGAAATGTCAGCTATGTCACAAAAGAGGTCATACTGTGGCAGATTGCTGGCATAGGTATGATGAGAATTTTGTACTAGATGATAGATATGCAGGTGCAACAGTGACCTCCTACGGGGTAGACTCGAACTGGTATATGGACACCGGTGCAACTGACCATGTGACCGGAGAATTGGAGAAGGTCACCATTCGTGAAAAGTACAAAGGAAATGATCAAGATCACACAGCAAATGGAGAAGGTATGAGAATTAGTCATATTGGTCACTCAATTGTTAATATCCCGTATAGAGATCTACATCTAAAAAATATTTTGTTTGTTCCACAAGCTAGCAAGAATCTTGTTTAAGCACATCGTTTCATATCTGATAATTCAGCTTATCTCGAATTACATCCTAAACATTACTTTGTCAAAGATTAGGCCACAGAGGCGACACTTCTTAAAGGACACTGCTGTGGTGGCCTATATCCCCTGCCTTGCGGAACAGACCATGCTCAACGAGTCAAAGAAGTCAATGTCGTTGTCAAGCCATCTCTTGAACAATGGCATTATCGTCTAGGACATCCCTCCTTCACTTTAGTTGACAAAAGTTGTCAAGAAGTATGAGCTACCCTACTCAATTGAGTCAAATTAAGTAGTTGTTTGTGATGCTTGTCAGCAAGCAAAGAGTCATCAACTTCCTTTTAGTAGATCTGCTAGTGAGTTTAATCATCCTTTGGAACTTATTTATTATGATGTTTGGGGTCCTTCACCAGTTTCAGTTAATAAGAATAAGTATTATGTCAGTTTCATTGATGCTCACAGTAGATTCACTTGGATTTATCTTCTGAAATTTAAATCTGGAGTCTTTCAAAAATTCTTGGAATTTTAAAAGATTGTTGAGAAAATGTTCAGTCGTAAGATCATAACAGTTCAAACTGACTAGGGAGGAGAGTACCAAAAATTACACACTTTTTTCAGAAATGTTGGTATCACTCATCATGTATCTTTCCCTCACACACATCAACAGAATGGTTTAGTAGAACGTAAACACCGTCACATAGTTGAAGTTGGTATTTCTCTTCTAGCCCATTCCTCTATGCCAATTAAATTCTGGGATGAAGCGTTTACATCTGTTGTTTATCTCATAAAGAGAACTCCAACAAAACTACTTTAGTATAAAACCCCTATTGAATATATGTTCAACCTTGCACCAGACTTTGAACCTAACCTCCGGCCATACAATACTCGGAAAATGCAGTTCAGATCCAAGAGATGCACTTTCTTAGGATTTAGCTCACATCATAAAGGGTTTAAGTGTTTTGAAAGCACTACTAGCCGAGTATACATTTCCCATGATGTGGTATTTGATTAGAACTATTTTCTTTTCTCTCAGAAATCCAGAAATCATGGTCCTAATGATTTGTCTAGTCCACGGGGATTGCAATTGCTTGATAATATGACTAATCATGCTATGAATAACACTAATAAAACTGATGCAGATGATCAACAAGGTAAAGCAGAAGTAGTTCTCAACAATCTAGTTGATGTCGACACATCAATTGGCGACACAAGTGATGCTCCTGTTGACATTTTAATGTCCGACAATGTGAGGCACTCCATCGATCCTCCAGCGGTCGATAGTGCGGAGCACTCTATCGATCCTTCAGCGATCGACAGAGATACAGACTCCAGTACAAACAATCAATGTGCAAGTTTCGACAACAGACAAGTTCTGGATGTATAAGAGGCATCTTTGGCAGGGGGAGAACAACAACAACAAACTCAATGCCCTGTTACCAGACTTCAAAGAAGTATCAGAAAAGAAAAGAAATATACTAATGGCACTATTAAATATACTGAGGAACCTAGAGATATTTCTGATGCCTTGCATGACAAGAATTGGAAAGAAGCTATCGATGCAGAATATTCAGCTCTCATGCGGAACAAAACATGGCATCTTGTTCCACCACAAACTGGCAAGAATATTATTGGATGTAAATGGGTATATAAGATCAAAAGAAAGCAAGATGGAAGCCTTGACAAGTATAAAGCCAGACTCATTGCAAAAGGATTTAATTTTAAACAAAGGTATGACATAGACTATGAAGATACCTTTAGTACTGTTGTTAAAGCAGCTAAAGAATTATTCTCTCCATTGCTGTTTCTCAAGGATTTACCCTCAAACAATTAGATGTTTAGAATGCCTTTCTGCATGGCCTTTTAGAGGAAGAAGTTTTTATGTATCAGCCTCCAAAATTTGAAGATTTTGTTCATCCTAACTATGTTTGTAAACTTGACAATGCATTATATGGACTAAAACAAGCACCCATAGCATAGTATTCTAGATTGAGTCAGAAATTGTGCCAGTTAGGATTTAAAGGCTCAAAAGCATACACATCTTTATTATTTTATAACAAGAATGGTGTGACCATTTTTCTTCTCATTTATGTAGATGATATCATCGTCTCAAGCTCAAACAGGAGGCGGTCTCTGCGCTTCTGAAAGATCTTCAAAAGGATTTTGCTCTGAGGATCTAGGAGAGCTACACAATTTCCTTGTAATTGAGGTAAATAAAACTTCAACAGGTATTATTCTAACATAAGGGATGTATGCCAACGATCTGTTAAAAAAGGTATATATATGACAGATTGCAAAGCTGTGAATACTCCTTTATCTACAATTGAAAAAATGACAATACATGAAGGAGATACATGAAGGAGATACACTTGGAGAAAGTGACGCCTCTAATTATAGAAGTGTAGTTGGAGCACTACAATACTTAACCTTGACCAGGCCAGATTTATCTTTTTCAGTTAATAGAGTTTGTCAATTTTTACACTCACCGACTATTGTTCATTGGGCAGCAGTCAAAAGAATTCTCATATATATCAAACAAGATAGCAATGTTGGTCTCAAGATTAACAAAGCAAGATCAATGTAGGTGAGTGGTTACTCTGATGTTGACTAGGCAGGTAATATAGATGATAGAAGATCAACGGGAGGTTTCACAGTATTCTTAGGAGACAACCTAGTATCTTGGAGTGCAAGAAAATAGGCTACAATGTCAAGGTCAAGTACTGAGGCAGAATACAAAGCACTAGCCAATACAACATCAGAAATTATGTGGATACAGACTCTTCTAGCCAAATTAAGGATTGAGAGCCCTTCTTCTGCAAAACTTTGGTGTTACAATCTTGGTGCAAAATATTTATCTTCTAATCTAATTCTTCATGCAAGGACTAAGCACATCGAGCTGGACTATCATTTTGTTTGAGAAAGAGTTCAACAAAAATTATTGGAAGTGGAGTTTGTGCGAACTGATGATCAAGTTGCTGACGGATTTACAAAAGCGTCGCCAGTCCGGAAGTTGGAGAATTTCAAATACAATCTCAACTTACGAAGTTTCAATTGAGGGGGAGTGTTAAACATTAGTTAGCTATAATTATGTTTCTTGTGTTTGAAGAGGCTGTTAGCTAAGTCACAGCTGCATGCGATAACGCTTAGCAAGGAAGCAGCGGCAATATCACATGTTAGGTTCCAGGATGAGTCTTGTACGCTGGATTGCAGGAAAGGAGTCTGATCCTCATGCAAATATTTGTATTGCCATGGTATTGGCTTTTGGTACTATAAATCAATAAACGTAGACCAGACGAAGGTACCGCTTCCCTCAAAATTCAACAACCTCTATTTAGTGATGGATATGATTAGAATATTCAAATTATTCGTATTCTTATTTGATAAATTGTAAATATGGATATCTGTATTCGTATCTGAATTAAATATGAATGATAAAAAGAAACATCCAAATTCATTTGACAAATATGGATATGGAAACAAATATTCAAATTTCCGTTGAATGTGGATATGAAAATGGATACATCTGTATCCTTTCAGGATTTCACACAGATCAAACTTTCGGAGACTCAGAATGTCATGTCATCACTATATTAATATATGTGATGTATTTATTCTTTATTTAATTATGAAATACTTAAGTTAGTGTGGGTTTTCTAGCAGTACAAGGCAGTAAGATATTTGTAACTTTGTTTGAGCTTGAAAATTATTCTATACTCAATATACAACATATCTTATTATATGTACAAATTTTGTAGTTTTCTAGGTCTATTTTCTATTTTTAATTCATTAATTGTGTTTGTAGAATTTAAATTGAAATAGGTGAAATTTGAACCGCTGGTGACTGAAACAATGCACAAAAATTTATAGAAAATCACATTCATGTTTTTGAGTCGATTTTTAGTTCTTATCCACTAAATTGAAATAAATTTTGAAAAAACTTGGTTGCAATACTCAATTGATAATGTGGAGCTTAATGGTTTTTTAATTCTAAAAGAACCAAATAAATTATAAAAAAACATGAGACTTGTCATAATGTTATGATATGATACGTAGATGCTATGATAAAATTTTAAAATTGTTACAAGAAATTGTCACATAGGATGTTAAGACACTACGGGAAACTACGTCTTCGTCGAGTGTCAAATTCTTTACTAGGTGCATTATTTTGGGCATATGGTGAAGATGAGTTTGCCAAGTGTTTTTGACAAAAACACTCAGTAAACAATTACACTCGGCTAAAAGGAGTGTTTGACGAGTGCCTAATGGGAATGCACTCGGCAAACTCTTTGACACTCAGCAAAAAATGAAAACAAAATGATGCTAACAGACGTTGTGATGACTTGTTTGTGTAGGAAATTTTTTTGGGTTAGCCGAGTGTTTTTGAAAAACATTCGGCAAAACCAAAAGAGTCATTATTTTGTGTAAAAAATAGTTTTAGTCTATGTGATATTTGCAACATGCTTTGACCTTGACAATTTTTCTACACTCAAAATACAATATATCCTACTCCATTTTTGCATTTTTATAGGTCTGTTTGATATTTTTAATTCATTAATAATTTGTATGGTATTTAAATTGAAATAGCTGAAACTTGAACTACATGTACCTAAAATAATGAACCAAAAAGTATATAAAATTATATTTATGTTTTTGAATCTATATTGAGTTCTTATCCACTAAATTGACAAAAAATTTGAAAATTTAGGTTGCGACACTCGATGTGAAACATAGAGATTAATAGTTTTTTAATTAAAAATGATATGAAAAATTAAAAATACGAGACTTTTCATGGTGTTATTATATAATATGTATATGTTGTGATAAAAAATTAAAAAAAATCAAGAAAGTTGTCGTGTAGGATGTTAAGAAACCAGAGATTTTCGGAGGAGTAATTAGTGTTTATAGAAGGAATGAGTTAGGTTTGATAGAAAATCAATGGTTAGATATTTGTTCGAACACCAAACTTTTTACAATCAAAATAAAATATAGCTTATCTCACGTAAAAATTTGGTAATTTTGTGGGTTTGTCAAGTTTACTATTTTTAATTTATTAAGTGTATTTATATGATTTATATTGAAATAGGTCAAATTTGAACTGCAAGTGCATGAAATAATGGACCAAAATACCGGTGAGTTTCCCTAGCCTGAGCGCCACCCCAGCCAATGTCCTCGCCAGTGCCTTGCCATAGGTTATTGGCGCACGGACATAGTCCATCATAGTACCCCTACAGCCCTGCCTAAGTCCCATCGAAGCCTCTCCCAGTGCACCGCTACAGCCTCAGCTCGCAAGCGCTCTGCCTCATCCCCATCGTAGCGCCACCTACCACCCTAGTCGGAGCACTATAGGTGCCTCGGTTGCCCCCAAGGCACAACCCCATGCTCCATGCTGCTACAACGCCGCTAGTACAAGAGAAAGGAAAGAAGAAACATTGCTAGGAAAAGAGAAGGGAAATAAGAAAAGGAAAGAGAGAAGAAAGAGGAAAGGTAAAGGTAGAAGGAAAATGAAAAGAGAGGTGAGAGAAAAAGAAGTAAGAATCTATACTACTTCAAAATTAAAGATGGTACTATTGGTGAGTCTGCCATCATTATCATCTCTTATTAATAGGTGGGCCATATCCAATGCACTAGCAACCACCAACACCAACTTAAATATCTTTCTCTCTCTAGCCAAGCTTCAATTGTCGACGCTACTGCCTCGACCCCTGCCACCGTCAGTGCGCCACCCCGGTCGCCGTCCTTGTTGGTGCCCTACCATATCCCGCTGGCGCACAGACGCAGTCCATCATAGTACCACTACAGCCCCGTCGAAGTCCCTTCAAAGTCTCTCTCGATGCTTCGTCGCTGCCTCGTTAGTGCTTCGTCTCATCCCTGCCGCAGCACCACCTGCCACCCTAGCCGAAGCACTGTAGCCACCCCGATTGCCCCCTAGGTGCAGCCCTATGCTCCATGCTGCTACAACGTTGCTAGCAGGAGAGGAAGGAAAGAAGAAACAATGATAGCTTGAGAGGAGGGAAATAAGAAAAGGAAAGAGAGAAGAAAGAGGAAAGGTAGAATGAAAATGAAAAAGAAAGGAGAGAGAAAAAGAAGTAAGAGAAATAGAAAAACAAGATATGAAAGTTTTTTTAAAATTGGGATATTTTCAAATATTTTAGAATTAATAAATTCTAAATTTTTTAAATCAGATACAACTATTTTAGAAATTCAAAAACATCTTAGTTTTAAAATATGATACAAGTATGTACTATTGATTTTTTTTAAATTTAACTCCTAAAAAATACATTCAATTAACTAAAAATAGCTAACTCACTTTGAAAAATGATAAATTTTTAATGGGATAATTTATGTTGTATTTTGATTGTAAAAAAAGTTTCAGATTCAAACTAGGATTTGTGCATTTGTGCGGATTAAATTAACACATTTTATTTAGTTATAGTACTATTGTATCATGACTCTATTTCTTTTTTGAAAGGATGAGTTCGAGGTAATGGTGTAATTCGCCTAAACTCTGAATAACCCCGTTAAAAAATAAATATATTTAAAGAATAGACCTCCCGGTGACACTTAAAATAAATAGTTATTATTGTCCCTATTAAAGAATAGACTTAAATGAATTGACTTGCTACACATAAATAAAAACAGAAGTTTCCTTGATGAAAATGGGCTCCTTAGGGACTTCAGAAACTACACATCAAAGCAATTAATTGCAAATAACATACAAGATCACTCATACTATGTATGAAATTATTTTTATTATGTAGATCACATTTTATAAAAAAAATTATGCAATTTGAATATAAAATTTAGAGTTAAAATGAATTAGTTATGAATTTTTAAAGGTTTCGCCACTAATCTAGATTTTCAGAAAATAAAACAGAATTATTAAAAAAATTAGAAATTAATATTTAAATATTTTTTATTTATTGAGGGGGTTATTTAGACTTTAGACAAAGTTGGAGGGTGTAATTCAGGTTTTTTCATTGATCTGCCTTGTCACCAGCGCAACGTCATCTTCCACATCAGTAAAACCACCTAATGTTTCGCCACGTCTGTAAAACCACCCTTCAAAGTTGTAGATTTAGCTAGTTTTCAATACCACAAGTATTTTTTTAGATAGTAAAATTCTTTAGGGGGTTATTCAGACTTCAGTGATACTTTGAGGGTGTAATTCAGACTTTTTCCCAATCAAAATAAAGTGTATCTTATCGCGTGTAAAACTTTGGCATTTTTTAGGTTAGTTAGCTATTTTAATTCATTCATTGTATTTCTAGCATTTAAATTTAAACATGGCAAATTTGAACTGCAAGTGCATTAAATAATATAATAAACTGTTCGAAAAAATCATATTCATATTTTGAGTGTAGTTTAGGCATTACCCACTATTGTTTTACAAATGTTGTCAAGTCAAAGAATGAAAAACACATATGATTTTTTTTAAAAAATAAAAGTTTTTTTGTCGTGTGCTAAATTTGACACACCGGTCAAACACAAGTGTTTCTTGAGTGTTTTCACTCGGCAAATGAAATTTTCACATCCCTCCAAGTTTTTCCGCTATTCTTCCACCCCTTTTGGAATTTTTGCCTTTAAAACAGCTCCAATCCTATTGTGCCCATGGACCACAACTCCCCCACAGGACCGACGACACCACCCTCCCTCTCTGGCAATGTCCTCCATCATCATGTGTGGCCTCTTTGCCATCCCACCCCTCCACCAGGTCACCCCTCCACCACATCACCTCTTCGCTATGGCTACCCCTCTATTGCACCGCCCTCTGTCATGCCCTCCCTCACCATCACCATCGTCTCCTCTGCCACACCGCCCCCTCCGCCGCTCCACCCTCTTTACCACGCCGTCATGCAACCATGCCGCCCCTTCTCCATGCCTCCTCACTGTACCGTTGTGCATAGCTGCACCGTGCCACCCCTCCTCTGTAGGACCGAAAGTAGCGACCAGAGGGGGGTGAATGGGCGCCTAAAAATTCTTTCGAATCAATGGCCTTCTCCCCACACCCAACACACCTCAATAGACGATCAGTAGAAGCAAAACAGAACACAGGTACTAAAAATAATCTAGCCTAAAAACGACCGATGTCCTAATCAAAAAGAACACCAATAAAGTGTTTAAAGGCAGATCAACAATGCAATCAATTCACAATCATTTCAAGCATCATCATAACTAACCAACACAGGCGTTTAATTCAAGTGAACGCAAAATGAGAAGAAAGTTTACTGTTCACAAATTTGTCTCCTGTTCGGTACTTGTCGAAGCCTATGCCGGAGCCTGTATGCCTTCTCTCTGAAGCGTGCTTCATCGAGCACACAACGAAGGCTGCCTCTGAAGCTTGCTTCAGTGGAGACACAACAAAGCTAGCGATGCCGAAGTTTGTGCTTCGAACTGCGTGGCTTTGAAGCTTGTAATGCCGAAGTCACCTCGAAACCAGGAGTTCAGCAAGTCAAAGCCTACTTCGAACATGTGCTGGTGAAGGTTGACTTCGCACAGGACTTTGCACAACCAGGGTACTAAAGCCTTCGATGTTGATGTAGCACTCCGTCTGGCTGTTGCCTTGTGCACTTCTTTTCCGTCAGAAGATCAGTACTCCCTCATGGAGAATGCCTTCACACACAGGAAGCCTTGCACGGCCTCCCACGCCTGGTGTTGAACGAACGGTCCTTTCACGCCAGTACTTAAACAACAAAGACACTACATGCCATCGGCGCCTAGAGAAAAAGAAGTAGCGACAAAGAATAAAATCATGGCGGTCGATGAAACCTATAGCAGCAGTTCGTGTGAGATAATGCAGAACGGTGGCGAGATTTCTTCTGCGATGAACAGAGGAACAGAGAAGTAGCGGCGGCGGAAGATTTCGGGAGGAAGAAGGCTAAAAAGTAAAGTGAACTCTGATTTGCATTGAATGGTTAACCCTAACCCTAGGGGATTGGGGCCTATTTATAGGCATCCCAATAGGAAGGGAAAAGACAGATTTACCCCTAGGGTAAATTACACAGACGCAAAAATAAACTGAAAAGACAAACGTGCTGTTGGGGGGAAATACTTCATCCCCAGGGCTTTTAAGATCAATAGGCAAAGACAATTCATCAGCATCGAAACAGAAGTTCATCTCCAAGTTGATGAAGTTTCCGAGCCGAAGGGTACTTCGAATCCTAATTCGAAGGTATCCTCCGAAGGCTCTGTCGCTATAGTGGAAAACAAAAAGACTGACGAGACGTCTGCCTTATCTATCCTCTCCGGCTAGATTTTACTATTTTAGCCCTATTTCGAGGTACCGAATAGTTTCCACTATGTCGGATGTAATTGAAGGGTAAAAAGGTCTTTTCCTTAGAGTTTTTACCTATAAATACCCCCATCTCACCGTGTAATAGGCATCAAATATTCATATATTCAATACACAACTTCGAACTACTTCGAGCTATTATCCAATTCAGAGGCTTGAGATAGTTCACTTCGCAAACTGATTGTTTGTTAGTTCTTAATCTTAGAGAACCTATTAGCGTAATATTTTACGCCAATAGTTGGCGCCGTCTGTGGGGAACTTAGTTCTAAAAGCTAGTTTTCCACCGCTGACTGTACTTCGAAGAGCACTTACGAAGGCCTTTCCTCTCCTTCCCAAACCAGTCGAAGTCTTTGGTCTTCGGACCCTAACTTCATTAGCCATGCCTCCCAAGCGGAGACTAGCCACAGATCCTCCCCGAACGTCCCCTCGGACCAACGATGCAGGACCCTCAGTCATTCCACCAACCCTCAAAGGGGTCCCTAGACCTCGAACACCTAGAGGTCCCCAAGCACCTCCCTCGGTGCTCTGAACTGATTACCTCAGTTCCCAAGACCCAGAGATCCCCTCTGAAGGAGATGAAGACCTTCCTGAGGATGCGGCTACCCATGTAGCGTGACTTCAGGAGGAAGTAGCAAGGTAGAGGCAAGAGGCTGCTGATCAACTTCGCTCTCAAGCCTTCGCTCATGCTCCGGAGGTGCCTCAAGACGACGGCTCTGGTAACAATCCCGAAGCTCTTCAAGTCTCGGAGGAAGCCGAGAATGCACCCTTCGACGACGAGTCTCCGTTGCATTCGGACCTACAGAAAGTGCCCTTCAACCCCAGGTTCAAGGCCTCGAAGCTGCACAAATACTCCGGTGTAGGACCAAAAGTAGCGACCAAAGGGGGGTGAATGGACGCCTAAAAAATTATTTTGAATTAATGGCCTTCTCCCAATACCCAACGCACCTCAACAAACAATTAACAGAACAAAAAACATTTCACAGGTCCAAAAATAATCTAGCCTAAAAACGACCGGTGTCCTAGAAATGAAGACACCAAAACAGTGCTTAAAGGCAGATTAGCAGAGCATTTAAAACATGGAGATTTCAAGCTTCATGAAAGTAAATCATCACAGGGGTTTAATTTAAGTGCACTTGAAACGAGAAGAAAACTTACTGTTGAAATTTTCCTTCGATTTGTAGTCTGCACCTCCAAAATGTGTACACTCCGGATTTGTCGAAGCACCTTCGAAATGTGCCAACTCCGAACCGGAGTCCACAAATGCTGGAGTCCCGAGAGTCACGAAGTTCCTGCACCCTTAGCCGAAAGGTGTGCAGTCTGTACAAAACACCTTCGTGTGCACTCCGCTAATAGAAAGTACGAACAAAACTTCGCTAAAACACTTCGAACAGCAAATCCAACAGTTTAAGAAAAACTTCCGAAGTTATGCATCAAACTACGTGCAACTAGAAGACTCTGGCGCATGCAGGCTTTGTTCGCAGAACCTGATGGCTTCAAAGCCCGTTGTTCGGACTTCGCCTGGATGGCGACGTGCCAAGATTTGCTGCCATGAGCTACTAGCTGGAGGCGTGGCTGCCAACATGATTTGGGAAACAAGCAAGCTGCTGTGGCTGCAACAGAACTTGAAAGGAGGAGCTAGCTGTTGATAGCAAAAAATGGCATTAATGGCTAGATTGTCAAAATATCAATTTTGGTGATTTGGGCCGAAAATACACATGTCCAGGTCCGTCCGAGGGCCTACAGGGCCGAAGTCCATTGAGCTATGGGCTCCAAAAGCCTCTAGACAGCCCATGGGCTTCGTCCGGGAAGCCTTCGGAGGCCCACGCCACCGAAGCTTCAGCCCGAGGAGCAGGCCTCGACGGGCCTGGCCGAAGCCCACTTCGGTAGAGGTAGAGTTGTATGTGTTTCTAGCTCAATTTTTATCTCTATCTGGCTAGGTTAATAGCATATTAGATCAGAGATTAAGCCCCTATAAATAGAGAGGCGAGGCTAGCATAGGGGCCCCCCCAACTCAAACCAAACCAAAGCCCTAGCTTTGATCGTATTTACTTTACCTTTATTTTCCTGTACCTCTTCGTGGGTTTGTCTGGAAGCCCTCTGCCGTCCACTACGGAACAGTGGTAACCCTTGTTACTTTGCTTGTGAAGTATCCATTAATCTACGTAATAGATTGCTATCACCTTGTTACTTCGCCTATGAAGTATCCGATAATCTGCGTAACAGATTGCTACCTTCGCTACTAGTGCGACACTTAGCAGAATTTGGTCCTCAGGCCGAATTGGTACTTCAAATTCTCTTTGTTGCAGGTTCCCGCATTCGGAGCTACTTCATCGGAGGTGTCCGGAGCTGAGAGATCGGTTTCAGAGTTCACCAGAACACCCTTCGGCGAGACTGCAAGCTCCGGCAACAGGCTTCGCCAGCATACTTCGTCACGACAGGCTTCACTATGACCATACTCCACACTGGACGAAGTTACACTTGCACGCGGCCCTTGCAATTCTATTCCATAGTGTGCTGTATCAGAGACCTCACGCCGAAACCTGTTGTTCGGAGGTGATCATCGCGTCCAGATCTGTTCAGAGTCCGTCTTTGGCCGGATCAGTTCGAACGCCGAAGCACCCTTCGGCGGTACACTTCGCACCAGACATCGAAGGTACCCTTCGGTGACCCCTTCGCATCAGACTTCAAAGCAAATAGGCTATGACCGGTTTGCTGATTTTATTCTGTTTAATCTATTTCTTTCGGCTAATTGGGTTATTTTGTGTGATCTAATTGCCTGGCGACTCCACCCCCCTTATCACGACTAAGGGTAGTCGGAACACGACGTCGGTGCTGCGTCACGCTTAGGTTTGTCCCTAAGTATCCGCACACTTTTGGATCGTCGAACTGACCCAAGTGAAGGGGCACGTTTCCGTGTCAACACACTTTTTGGCGACTCCGCTCAGGAAGGCTACGCCAACATGACAAGTACATCTACATCGGCCACCGGTACATCTACGTTGACTACTACGTCTACACTGCCGATGGACATAATAGGAGGTGCGGATATCGACAACCACAACATCTTGACACCTACACTTGAAGATATCCCCGCAGAAGACCGAGCAGAGATCGAGGCAAAGTTAAAGGCACTCCAAGACATGATGATTGGGGGCTACGTCAAGACATGCGCAAGCTTCATCAGGCGTGACATCGTCACCCCCGACCTCGCATAGGTCCAGGTAACACCTGTATCGCCTCGTTTATCTTCTTTAGAAATCGAGCAAAAAATAGCCGCATCAGTAGATCAAGCCGTTAGCGCTTCGCTAGCCAACCGTTTAGATTCGGTAGTCAGCTCCCAAGTTGAGGCAACTCTTAGAAGGTTCGGCTTTACTGAGGCTGTACCCTCGGTTCCTATTGCTAGTACACCTCCAGCAAACCACATGTACGGTAGAACTAACGATAGCACTGGCACAATCATGTCTCCGGCCTCAACACTTATGGCCAAGACTAATCATTACACCTACAGTCAAAACAACATTGCGTACCATGCACCACCACCTACGCCGGTACCTGCGCTGCCCGCACCACACCCGCAGGCATCCGGACATGAGAACGTCATACAGATAGCGCGCAGGGAAGAGGACCATGGCCGACACGCCGATATCCCACCGCGTGTCGCGCCCCCGCACGAGAGATGCACACAAGCAACATGCCAAGATGACATAGAGGAGCGGGTCCGCGCACTATTTAGGGAGTGTGCTAGCTTCGTTCCCAAGGGACGGGTTAGGGTTTACCGTAAACCATACCCCGACCACCTTAATAGAGTACCCTACCCTCACGGCTATAGAATCCCTGAATTCACTAAATTTGATGGCGAGGGTAGCAAGACTACACTAGAGCACATTAGTCAATTTTTGGCGCAGTGTGGAGAAGTTAGCGAGATAGATGCTCTAAAGGTTAGACTATTTTCTCTCTCGCTATCCGGCACCGCTTTCACTTTGTTTTCGGCGCTCCCGCCAAACTCCATCTAAACGTGGGATGATTTGGAGCAAAAATTCCATGATTACTTTTATACGAGCGAAACAGAACTTAGGCTTTCGCATTTGACATCAGTTAAGCAGAAATGTAGTGAGAATGCCTCTCAGTACATCAAGTGTTTTAGGGATACTAGAAACCGATGTTTTAGCCTTAATATTTCAGAAAGGGACTTGGCAGAACTAGCTTTTAACGAGTTGCGTTCCGAAATTAATGAAAGGTTAGATAACCAAAAATTTTTAGAAGTTAGCCAAGTTTTACAGCAGGCTCTGGTCCAGGAAGGCCGATCCAAAGATAAAAGGTTTATTAAGACGTTTAGCAAGCCTGGGGCTGAAATCCACATCATGGAATGCTCTGATGAGGAGGAGTCAGAGGAGGAGGATTCGACCGACATGTACGCGTACGAATGGGTTTGGAACACTAAAAATAAACCTGTCACCTGCTCCGAGTTACGGCCATCCCCCACAAAGAATCGACTTAGTGAGGTCAAGTACTCGTTTGATATAACTAAATGTGATAAAATATTTGATTTTCTCTTAAAAAGTCAGCTTCTCAGGTTACCTAAGGGTCAAGTCATTCCACCTGCCGATGAGTTAAAGAAGCATCCATACTGTAAGTGGCATGATTCGCATTCACATAATACTAATGATTGCAATGTTTTTCGACGGCAGATATAATCGGCCATAGAAGAAGGGCGATTGAAGATAGACCATAATCCGAAGATGAAGCTGGATAAATATCCTTTTCCCGTCAATGCCGTCGACCTCGGTGAGAAGAAGGTGTTGATTCGGCCAGAACAAGCTTAGTCGGCTAAGGGAAAGGATGTAATTATTGGAGAGCCACGTACTCGCACGCTCATACCAAAGAACCCTGAGGTAGGAGTGTGGAAGCAGAACATTAATACCCCTTCGGCTAAGGCTCACAAGAGGCCGAAGGTAACATACAACATGCTCTTGAACAAGCATCAAAGAAGGGCCAAGGAAACAGGCCCACACACTAAGAAGCTAAAGCAGCTGAATGGTCCGGGGCTCTCGGAAGGTAGCTTCGGACCGAAGCAGGCGAACCCTCCGCACGGAGGCTTCGGGCAACGGTGACCTGATACTCCACACGATGGTTTCGAGCCACAATGGCCAAATCCCCCGCACAGTGGCTTCGAGCCCCAGTGGTCGGGCCCCCTCTACAGCAACTTCGGCCCCCAATGGTCGAACCCCACACCGTGTTGGACTCTAGCCTGGCAGGACCCTTCGCTTGTGTGGTCTGAGACGCCGTCAACTCTGCTGAACCCATTTCCTGGTAACGGGTTCAGCTCATAGTGGGCGAGGCTAGTAGAGCCGCTGACGCCTCTGCCGTATGACTAGGTGGGAACCCCGTGGGCTCCGTATGTATCTGGGTCAGGGTACCCTCCGCAACCTAACACTATGCCTTGTTTTCCTTCAGAGTATTATGGATGGTAGGAGCAAATAGATGTAGCGGAGGGGGGCATCGTCCACAGACTGTCCGTGGTGCCTGCGAATCAGACCATGCAGAGCGAAGCCGAAGGGTGCGAGCACGCGGAGGCCGAGGTCAGGGAGTCTGAAGCCATAACCATCAGAGTTGGGTCTGAGGAGGTACTAATCCCGAAGACTTTGTCACCGAGGTCTGATGGAGGTTAGTCCCATGCTTCGGCCGAACTCTGCACCGAAGCCTAGTTCGGTTGGCCGAACAAGGCCGGTCCATCCGTTGGGGTCCGCATTGAAGGCCCCTCTAAGCGCAAGGTGCACAAGGCCGAAGGGCATAGTGCCACTTTGGCCAGAATTAATGGAAGCCAAACAGTAGCACCCGACACCAAGCCGCCGCCATCTTGGGCCCCTCCAGGCATGTCCAAATCACAGAAGAGACGCCTACAAGGACTATGGACACAGGAGATGCGTGAGAAGAAAGCTGAGGCCGAGCGTAACGCTATCTTCGAAGAAATCCACCCTCGGCCAGCTACAAAACAGGTATGGAAGGAGAAGCCGGTTGAGATAACCAACCCGGCTCCAAGTCCGAGCGACGATGATGACAACATGCTTGACGATGATTACTCACCCATCTCTGAAGGGCCCGCACCCCAAGTGATGGACATCAACATCATCACGCTGCCTACCGAGTTCGCACTACCACAGGATGAGGCCGAGGTCGCCCAATTGAACCTCGGCCCACGCAATGCCATCTTCAAAAAGCCCGAGGACTCGGGTCGCCATCTGAAGCCTCTCTACGTTAGAGGTCACATTGATGGAAAGCTGATTTCCCGAATGCTCGTCGACGGCGGTGCCACTGTTAACTTAATGCCTTACTCGTTGTTGAAGAAACTTGGTAGGGATGAGGATGACCTAAAGAAGACCAACTTGATGCTCAACGGCTTCAACGACGAGAGCTCTGTGGCCAAGGGAGTACTCTCTATGGAGTTGACGGTGGGCAACAAGATGTTGCCAACAACATTTTTTGTCGTCGACGTACAAGGTAATTATAGCGTACTACTCGGGCGCGACTGGATTCACGCAAACTGCTGCATTCCTTCTACTCTACACCAGTGCTTGATACAGTGGGATGGCGATGAGATAGAAGTCATCCCCGTGGATACCTCGGCCCAAGTAGCATTGGCCGATGTGTCAGTTGACACCGTCCATAAGAAAGTAGAATGTCTGTCAGGTAGAGACCTTTCGGATTACGATTTTGTTAGTGTATCTGGAGGACGGTTTGTACCAGTGTCTGTAAAGCCGGCTGGAGTAGCACATCTATTTTTGTATTAATAGTCATGTCTAGCAAGAGTAATCTAGATTGGCTAAAGTCTCGTGTGGAGCAATATCGGTCTAGTAAAGACGGTATGGCCGAAGCCATCGGGGACTTTAGCGAAGTAAAGAAATTAGGACAAGGTTTTGTGTCGGCCGATCCCTTGGAGGAAGTTGATATAGGTGATGGTAGCATCCCAAGGCCGACTTTTGTAAACAAAAATTTACAGCCCGATGAAAAGGCTGAAGTAATAAAGTTACTTCGGTCATATGTCGATTGTTTCGCATGGGAATATAGCGAGATGCCGGGGCTAAGCCATGAGCTCGTGGAGCATCGGCGGCCTATCATGCCCGGATTCAGGCCTTATAAGAAGCCTCCCCGCCGCTTTAATTTGGCCGTCTATGACCGAGTTAAAGAATAAGTGGAGCGACTGCTCAAGGCTGAATTTATTAGGCCGTGCAGGTACGGGGACTGGGTTGCTAACATTGTGCCTATAGAGAAGAAAGGGAGTGGCAAGATACGGGTGTGTATTGATTTCCGAGATCTGAATAGAGCCACTCCGAAGGATGAGTATCCAATGCCGATAGCCGACATGCTGATCAGCGATGCTTCAGGACACAAGGTACTAAGTTTTCTTGATGGTAATGCTGGTTACAATCAAATCTGTTGGACCGGAAACGGCGACCAGAGGGGGGGTGAATGGGAGCTTTTAAAATTTCAGGCTAAAAACTAGCCTTCGGTTTCAGTCCTGTCTTCTGCGGAACAGGCTTCGAACACTACCTTCGGAGGTCTGGTTCGGAGGTGCTTTGACAGCTCCGAACACAGGCTTCGCAAGAGCAAAAGTTCGAAGCCAAGAAGACTTCGCTCCACTAACAACCCTCGAAAATCTACTCTGCTAAGTCAGTGCAGGCTCCGCACACAGGGTGCTTCGAGCAGGCTTCACACTTCACCCTTCGCAAGAGTGGACACCCCACTGAGGACTTCGACCAAGTACTTGGCAGCAGCAACTGGTGCTGGGCTTCGTACTGCGAAGGTCTAAACGCACACTATGAGGACTTCGCTAAGGACTTCGACACAAGAAGCAAAACGGGCTTCGAACAGGGCTTCGCTAGTAAGCAGTGAGGTCTAACCTCCTGTCACACAGAGCGAACGCGCACTGTAAAACACACTTCGCACAAAACACCCTTCGCCTAGACAGGCTTCGGTGAACTACAACTAGCGAGGTATGTAAAGCGAGCTCAAGCAAAAAGCACACAGAAGCAGGGCTTCGCCGCTTGAACAAGGAACACAGAAAATGAACTCTCTGGATGAATAAAACGAAGTGTGTGGCTACAGGAGCTCAACAGTAAATGCTCAAAGTGTTAAATGTTACCTACCGAGCCCCCATATTTATAGCCCACAGTTCACCCAAAGGAAATTACTACTTTACCCCTAGGGTTTACACCAGTTTTGTTTCTACAGAATAGAGGGGTACAAAAGGTAGTCCAACTTTATTCTGGAGGCTTCTCTATCAGCTTTGCAGAGGGGACAGCGTCAGCTTTTTGCAGAGCAGACAGTGTCAGCCTTTGCAGTCTTTGACCTTCTGGAGCCTCCCTTCGCACGCGAGGGTGCGGTAGCTTCGACGAGAAGCCTTGAGCCTGGTGGCCTTCGCTTCGCCGAAGATAGCCTCAGATACAGTGACGGTTTTGAGCCGAAGCCGTCAAAGCCCTTGGGCCTTCGCACCAACACCTCCGGAGTGTACCACCACGGCTTCGCAGATTCCGCCCAGCTCGAACTCTGTCAGTCCGTGTACCGAAGCCATGCAGGCCGAAGCACCTCAAGACAACCACACTCCGGAGCTAGCCTCGCTCCGAAGCCTTCCACACTCTGAAGCCCCACCTTCGGAGTACCACCCTTCGAAGTCCCTCCTTCGTCCAAGGCCTCCGCATGAAGCATTCCATGAGCACTTCGTCGCAGTGTCTCTCCCCGAGCACACTCCTCGACGAGCCTCACCCGGACCATGCCTTCGATGCGCCTCGACTTCTGAGACCTTCGTCGGGCACCTTCGAATGTCTCCCTCCGGAGCACACTTCGAACACCTTGCCTCCTCAGAGGACTTGATCCACCATACTCCGAAGTCACTCCATCCGGAGTACCTTCGAAGTGCGTCGCCTCCGAGGACTTTGTCTCGGAGTACCTTCAGCCGGAGCCACGCTCCGCACTCTCTGCCTTCACCTGGCACGCCTCGACCCGAGGACCGACCCGGACCCCCTTCGCAGCCAGCGTGACGGAGCTCCCCGCTCCCCTGGCATCAAGCCTCCCACTTGACCCTGGTTCACCTGCTACGAACCTTGTCCGTCGCCTCCGAAGTCCCTATGGACCACAGACAAGCAGACAAATGTATCCAGTACTCCGAAGACCTCTCCGGGTTAGCAACCTTCGGCACACCCTCCGGTGTACCGCCCAAAGTACCGAAGCCTTCGGTACACACCCAGTCATCGTGTACTGTCGGACCCCTCTGACACGCACACTCCGCTGCAACAGCTGCAGCAACAAACCCACCGAACACACTTCGGTGAAACCACCTCCGAACACCCTTCAGAAAAACCACCTCCGAACACCCTTCGGAGGTCCAACCTCCGAACCCCTTCCGGAGGTACCCCTTCGAACAGAGGGTAAAAGCCTGTCAATCACTCATCACAAGCACTGAAACCAACCCTTGGTTTCTCAATCTCCCCCTTGATGAGTGCATTGACAACCAACTTCCAGTTCAAGAAAATTTAAAAATTTCAGCACACAAGTGACCATAAAAACTCAGAAAAGAGCCAAATCACGTCACTTGACAGAAGAATTTCCCCTCCCTTTTTCAAAAGAGTAAAAGCCCCTTCGGCAATAAAAACTCCCTCTGAGTTAAGTTTTCCCCCTTTTTTGGCAACAAAGAACCTTCTCCCCCTTTATGTCAAATTTTCTCCCCCTTTGGAAATTATACCTCCTTGCGGCAAAGAACGAAGCAAGTCTCTCCCCCTTTGGCAATGCAAGCATCAAGGAGCATTCAAAACGTGCAAAGCTTCGAAATGGGCCGAATTGCAAAGACATATAACGCAAAAATATGCCAATATTAATACCAATTATCATGTGCTCAGCTCAAATTAACATTCTCTAAAAACATGATGAAGCATGTGATTGGATCATTTTTGAAATAAAAGCATCACCACTTAGTCAAGGAAACTAGACAAGCAAAAGCAAGGACTGCGCAAAGCTAGTCAATTTCTACTCTAAACAGACAAGTCCAGTTCAAATGGAGCATGAAAAGCAAACTTGATAATCAATGAACTTTTGTTGTTCTTTTCTTAGTGCCAGGGGTTATTTGTTTGTCCACCTTATACTTTCCAATCAGGCCAAGCCTAGGCATGAAAACCATAAGGAGCTTAAGGCAATGATTTTGGCATACACTACACTATTCCAGTTTAGAACAAAGTGCAATGGAAAGCAGTCTAGAATAGAGTAGTGCGACAAACAAACCCACCTAGATCTTTTCACTTAAAGCATGCAAATCATGGAGTTTTTTATTTTAACTTAGTGAACCAATTGTTTGGCACTTTATGAATATCTATGAAAATGTAGAACAATTTTTCAAGTTGCAATTTTTAGCATCCAATGAACAGTGTCTAGCTATCAAGCAGATAAAAGATAGCTAAAAGCAGTCCTACCTAAACATGCTAGATTCAAGACTAAGCAGTGAGCACGATTTGATTTTAAAAAGAAAACATCATGCATATGAATGTTTCAGATAAATTAAAAAGAGCTGAGCTGTTATGATGTCATGGAGTATAAACAGGCATATAAGTGCAAAAGATGTAAATGCAATTTCAACACAATTAGCAAATGCACATCCATCTAAATCTGCTCCCCCTCACAAAATGCCGTAAGGGTGACAAATACCAAGTTCCCCATGCAAGTAAGCAAATCGAGAAGCATCGAGGGGTTTTGTGAAAATGTCGGCAAGATGGTGTTGGGTATCAACATATTGAAGTTCAATATCACCCTTCTCATTGTGATCTCTGAGAAAATGATACCGCACATCAATGTGTTTGGTTCTGGAGTGCTGAACCGGGTTGTTCGCAATACAAATAGCACTAGTGTTATCACAGAAAAGTGGAACACTCTTATAATCTAACCCGAAATCCCGTAAATTGGATGCCATCCACAAGATCTGAGAGCAACAGCTAGCTGCAGCAACATATTCAGCCTCAGCCGTTGATTGTGCAACACTAGACTGTTTGCGGGAAGACCAGCAAACCAAGGAGGTACCTAGAAAATGACAAGTACCAGAGGTACTCTTCCTATCAATTCTACACCCAGCAAAATCCGCATCGGAATAACCTCGAAGACATAAAGATGAAGATGCTGAATACCATATGCCAAATTCAAGGGTATGTTTCAGATACCTGAGTATGCGTTTTACCGCTTGGCGGTGCGAAGCTCGTGGTGAAGCCTGAAAACGAGCGCACAGACACACCGCGAAGTGTATGTCCGGCCTCGTAGCAGTCAAGTAGAGGAGGGAGCCGATCATGCTTCGGAACTCCTTCTGATCTACGGCTTCTCCATCTTCGTCAGGATCCAATGCTACAGATGTAGCCATTGGAGTGGCGAGGGGCTTCGCATCGGACATGTCAAACTTCTTGAGCAGGTCCTTGGTGTACTTCGTCTGGTGGACGAAGGTACCTTGTTTGCTTTGCTTGATTTGCAAACCAAGGAAAAAGGTGAGTTCACCCATCATTGACATTTCAAATTCCCTGCTCATGGTATCTTCAAACTCGGCAACCAAAGCATGAGAAGAGCCACCAAAGATGATATCATCCACATAAATCTGATCCAGGAGGAAATCTTTGCCATGCTTCAGAGTAAACAATGTTTTATCAACAGAGCCCATCAAATACCCTCGCTCAAGCAGAAAAGACTTAAGTCTGTCATACCAAGCCTGAGGGGCCTGCTTGAGTCCATAAAGAGCCTTATGAAGTTTAAGGACTTTATGTGGGTACTTGGGGTTTTCAAAACCAGGGGGTTGTTTTACATAAACATCTTCACCTATGAAGCCATTAAGAAAAGCACTTTTGACATCCATTTGATAGAGTTTGAATCCCCGGGATGTCGCAAAGGCAAGCAAAATCCTAATGGCCTCAAGGCGAGCAACAGGTGCAAAAGTTTCAGTAAAATCAATCCCTTCTAGTTGAGAAAAGCCCTGAGCTACAAGTCTAGCCTTGTTTCTAATTATAGTCCCATCCTCCCCTTGTTTGTTTTTGAAAATCCATTTTGTTCCAATGAAATGAACATTAGGTGGAGGATCAACTAAAGACCAGACTTGGTTTCTCTCAAAATTTTCAAGCTCCTCATGCATGGCATTGATCCAACTAGAATCAGAAAGTGCATGACTAACATCTAAGGGCTCGAAAGAAGCAACAAAAGCGGAATCAATGAAATGAGCATGCGAACGTGTTACCTTTTGATCAAGCTCACCAATGATCTGCTCGGGAGGGTACATCCTTTGAACATGATGTGGAGCCTCGCGGCGGGATGCAGTCTCCCCCTCAATTTGTGCGTTGGAGTGGTCCAAGATGACCGATGTTGAGGTAGTCGCTTCGGGACCTCGTGCCGAAGTAGTCGAAGCGGGGTCAGCTTCGAGGGTTGATGTCGAGGGTAGTAGGGGTTCATCCTCGAATTCTCCGGGATCTTCTTCTTCAAATAAGGTATGTTCCATGTCGTGTTCATTTGCCTGTTCAAAAGTAGAACTAACAGAGGGGGTTGATTCATCAAAAGTCACATCACATGACTCGATGACAGTGTTAGTTTCCAAATTATAAACACGATAAGAATGACCATGAGTTGTGTAACCCAAAAAGATCCCGTCAGAAGATCGCGACTCAAATTTATCCAAGTTACCACGTTTTAGGATAAAGCAGCGACAGCCAAAAACTCGAAGATGAGTGACCTTGGGCTGTCTCCCAAAACGCAGCTCATAAGATGTCAGATTTAAAATTGAGCGCAAGAATATGCGGTTTGAGATGTAACATGTAGTGTTCATGGCCTCAGCCCAGAATTTTCTAGGAGTCCTATGCTAATCAAGCATCGTCCTAGCCATCTCAACCAAAGTGCGGTTCTTCCTCTCAACAACACCGTTCTGTTGAGGAACCCGCGGAGCAGAAAATTGATGTTCAATGCCATGCTCAATGCAAAAGTCAACAAAGAGACTATTTTTGAACTCAGTGCCATTATCACTTCGAATGAATTTCAATGCACCTGGGAGTTCAGTAAAAAGTCTCAAAGCCAAGCTCCGAAAGTGTGAAAACACTTCATCCTTGCTGGCAAGAAAGAAGACCCAAGAGTAGCGAGAGAAATCGTCGACAATGACTAATACATACCACTTGCCGCCTAAAGAACTAACCCGAGAGGGACCTACAGTGTCCATATGGAGAAGTTCTCCGGGTTGTTCAGTCATCACTGTGGTGACTGGCGAATGCGAAGCAGCAATCATTTTTCCATGTCGACAAGGAGCGCAAACTAAATTCTTCTCAAACTTGAGCTTGGGCAATCCTCGGATCAGGCCTAGAGCGCTCAGACGAGCGTGCAACTCAAAGCTCATATGACCTAGTCTCCTATGCCACTTCCAAAGCTCAGAAGTCGAATGAGCAACAAGACAATGAGAAGAACCAGATGACTCTGAAAAATCAGCTCCAAAAACTCTCCAAACCCTAAAGATCTTACACACCACAACTCAGACTCATGCATACCTAAAGATGGGTAATGCATGTCCTGGTAACTCATCGCCTGAGAGCGTCGCTCATCCTTGATGCGACGAAAACAGAACCCAACCAAATGACCCGCCCGCTGACAGTAGGAACAATGAAAAACTCTCCTGGGGGCACTCTCATGGGTCACAGGAGCAACTCTCACAGGCTCCTTGGGCTTCTTCTGAGTAGTTTTCCTTGGAGGATTTTTCTTGGCAGGAGGACTGGTTTTCTTTGGTGGTCGGGTAGGCTTTTTGGCAGAAGGGGTGTCTAACAGAGCTCTCTCTTTCTCTAGGGTAGTGGGAGAGGTAAAAACAGTTTTGGTCTTACTGTCTGAAGGAATCCTCTCAAAACCCAAACCTAGAGCTACCCCTGCTCTGTCAGCACACATCTTGGTCTTGGCCAAGAGCAAATCCATCCTACCCTTTCCCTCAGTGCATTTATTAACCACATAAAGAAGGTATTCATTTTCTGACATGAGGTTTTCAGCTCGCTCTCTAACAGTGCCTAGCTGGTCCTTAAGGGTGATACAAGTGTCACACACAGGCTGCACATCCTTATAACTACCGGCCCTCTCCAGTCTAGCATCTAAATCATGAACATGTTTATCACGTAAATTAATGCTCTCGCGTAATAAAGAACAGTTCATGCAATCAATAACATCATGAGGTCTAGAATCCACCTCCAAAAGCTGCTTCTGTGCAGTCTCAAGCTTAGATAGAGTTTGAGCATGAACAGAACGCAACTGAGCAAGCTCACCCATGACAGTGGTACAAGAATCACATTCAGTATCATTAACTTTAGACTTAAGCATGGCATATTCAGTAGAAACAGATTCTAACCTAAGTCTAAGGTCTTTTCTTTCTATAGCGGCTTGCACAAGTAATCTATCCTGACCAAGAACTACTTCATTCAGCTCATCTAGTTTAATTAATAGCTGGTCAGATGATAGAAGTACCTCAGATGAGTCAAGCTCATCGTCGCTGTGATCGCTGTCGGCCATGAAGCAAAGGTCGGTGAAGTCTCGTCCCTTCTTGTCCTTCTTGTTTGGGGACTCCTCCTCCTTAGAGCTCGACTCCTCAGTTGAGGAAGTGTTGATGTCGCTGAGAGCAGCAACGAATGCTCTGGAAGCGGCTTTGGCTACTTTCTTAGCCATCTTGCCGCGCTTGCCCTTCACAAAAGGCTTCCTCTCCTTTTTGTGGTATTTGGGGCCCTCACTCTCATCTCTCTTCTTGAGCTTGGGGCAATTAGCCTTGATGTGAGAAGTGTCGCCACACTCAAAACAACCACTAAAACCACTTCTCCTCTGATCCCATCTCTCATGATGAAAACGGGTGAACCTTTTGGCAATGAGAGCAAGCTCATCATCATCCAGAGTGTCCACCTGCTCCTTTGTGACGGAGACCAGGGAGGACAAAGCAAAACCATCTGCAAGAACACAAGTTCCGGATGTGCTTGGTTCTGCAGTGGTGCCACGGCTAGTGCTAGAAACCAATGCCAATGGCTGTGGCAAAGAGCTTCTGTGCACTGCAAGAGATGCCTTGGCAATCTCTGTGGACTTCAGCTTGCTGAAGAGCTCATCACAGGTCAATGTGTCATAACCTGCAGACTCCTCAATGCTGGATATCTTCACTTCCCATATGCTACGGTCAAGAGCATAGAGAAGCTTGATAGCCCTGTCATGATCATTGTAAGCAAGCGTCCCGTTGGATCGCAAGTTACTCACTATCACATCAAAGCGAGAAAACATGGCATCTATAGATTCACCAGGTGCCTGCACAAACAGTTGATACTGTTGATTGTATGTGCTCTGGCGCCTGGCCTTAATCTGAGTAGAGCCCTCATGAAAAATAGTGAGTGTTGTCCAAATTTCCCTAGCAGTCCTAAGGTGGGAAACGGCGACCAGAGGGGGGGTGAATGGGAGCTTTTAAAATTTCAGGCTAAAAACTAGCCTTCGGTTTCAGTCCTGTCTTCTGCGGAACAGGCTTCGAACACTACCTTCGGAGGTCTGGTTCGGAGGTGCTTTGATAGCTCCGAACACAGGCTTCGCAGGAGCAAAAGTTCGAAGCCAAGAAGACTTCGCTCCACTAACAACCCTCGAAAATCTACTCTGCTAAGTCAGTGCAGGCTCCGCACACAGGGTGCTTCGAGCAGGCTTCGCACTTCACCCTTCGCAAGAGTGGACACCCCACTGAGGACTTCGACCATGTACTTGGCAGCAGCAACTGGTGCTGGGCTTCGTACTGCGAAGGTCTAAACGCACACTATGAGGACTTCGCTAAGGACTTCGACACAAGAAGCAAAACGGGCTTCGAACAGGGCTTCGCTAGTAAGCAGTGAGGTCTAACCTCCTGTCACACAGAGCGAACGCACACATTAAAACACACTTCGCACAAAACACCCTTCGCCTAGACAGGCTTCGGTGAACTACAACTAGCGAGGTATGTAAAGCGAGCTCAAGCAAAAAGCACACAGAAGCAGGGCTTCGCCGCTTGAACAAGGAACACAGAAAATGAACTCTCTGGATGAATACAACGAAGTGTGTGGCTACAGGAGCTCAACAGTAAATACTCAAAGTGTTAAATGTTACCTACCGAGCCCCCATATTTATAGCCCATAGTTCACCCAAAGGAAATGACTACTTTACCCCTAGGGTTTACACCAGTTTTGTTTCTACAGAACAGAGGGGTACAAAAGGTAGTCCAACCTTATTCTGGAGGCTTCTCTGTCAGCTTTGCAGAGGGGACAGCGTCAGCTTTTTGCAGAGCAGACAGTGTCAGCCTTTGCAGTCTTTGACCTTCTGGAGCCTCCCTTCGCACGCGAGGGTGCGGTAGCTTCGGCGAGAAGCCTTGAGCCTGGTGGCCTTCGCTTCGCCAAAGATAGCCTCCGATATAGTGACGATTTTGAGCCGAAGCCGTAAAAGCCCTTGGGCCTTCGCACCAACACCTCTGGAGTGGACCACCACAGCTTCGCAGCTTCCGCCCAGCTTGAACTCCGTCAGTCCGTGTACCGAAGCAATGCAGGCCGAAGCACCTCAAGACAACCACACTCCGGAGCTAGCCTCGCTCCGAAGCCTTCCACACTCCGAAGCCCCACCTTCGGAGTACCACCCTTCGAAGTCCCTCCTTCGTCCAAGGCCTCCGCATGAAGCATTCCATGAGCACTTCGTCGCAGTGTCTCTCCCCGAGCACACTCCTCGACGAGCCTCACCCGGACCATGCCTTCGATGCGCCTCGACTTCTGAGACCTTCGTCGGGCACCTTCAAATGTCTCCCTCCGGAGCACACTTCGAACACCTTGCCTCCTCAGAGGACTTGATCCACCATACTCCGAAGTCACTCCATCCGGAGTACCTTCAAAGTGCCTCACCTCCGAGGACTTTGTCTCGGAGTACCTTCAGCCGGAGCCACGCTCCGCACTCTCTGCCTTCACCTGGCACGCCTCGACCCGAGGACCGACCCAGACCCCCTTCGCAGCCACCGTGACGGAGCTCCCCGCTCCCCTAGCATCAAGCCTCCCGCTTGACCCAGGTTCACCTGCTACGAACCTTGTCCGTCGCCTCCGAAGTCCCTGCGCACCACAGACAAGCAGACAAATGTATCCAGTACTCCGGAGACCTCTCCGGGTTAGCAACCTCACTACAACAAAACAGGCAACTTCCGTCGGCCAGAGCCGACGGAAGTTAGCCCTTTCCCGACGGAAGAAGCCAACTTCCGTCGGCAAAACGCTATCTTCCGTCGGCCTTTGGCCGACGGAAGCGCGGCGACGGAAGTTAGCTAACTTCCGTCGGCGGCCGACGGAAGTTAACTAACTTCCGTCGGCTTGACGTGGCCGATGGAAGTTAGCGCCGAACACTGCCACGTCACCAGGGGGACTTTAACTTCCGTCGGCTATGGTCAAAGCCGACGGAAGTTACCTGGTATTTTTTTTTTATTTTTTCCTGGTTCCCCTACTCACACTCACATCCAACCACAATTTCACATACATTCACAATACACATCCAAAATCACATTTCACATCCAAAATCACATTCAAACTTCACATATAACATCCAAAACCACATCTCACATCCAAAATCACATCCACACTTCACACATCACATCCAAAATCACATAATATAACTGAATTCACATCCAAAGTCACAGTAAACATCTGAATTCACATATAACATCCAAACTCACATACAAATTCACAAAACACAGCGAGAGCCACATACAAAGTCATATTTGTCCATATACTCACTGATCGCCCACATTTGGGTCGTGGGCGCCGCCGCTGCCTCCTGCTTCGTTCACATTTGCCCCGGAGGCTCCATCCTGGCCAGGCGTACGGAAACACTGAAGAAATAGACAAAATTAGAAACGAACTCAACTACACTTCTAAACGCTAACTTAGGTATTTAGGAGGTACCTCAGGTGATGTAGGAGATAGTGGTGGTGGCGGGGGAGGTAGTGGTTGGAACATAGACATGTCAAATCCACTGTTTTGCTGGGCTAGTTGCTACACATGTTGTAATGTAATCAGTTAGTTCTAAACCTATTTCTGAATACTTTTGAACTGCAACACTCTAAAGTAAGCTTACTTGGATCAACGCATGTTGTTGTGCTAAGCAGGCGGTATAGTACTCTTGTTGTTTCCTGTTGTGCTCGTTTACCCGCCTCAATTCCTCCCTCATCCGAACCATCTCCGGGGTTTCTTCTGAGCGACGACGGCTGGAGCCAACTCCGACGGAGCTCTGCGACGATTGAGCTGACTTCTGAGCTCTCACCGCTCTCGAGTCAATAACTCCATTGAACATGGAGTACCTGCAACATTAACAGGGGTTAGTTACCATCACAATACCATACACAAAACATTAATAAAAACATTGTCTCACCGTCCATGGCTTTTGCCACCTCCGCTGGAGTACACGGCCATTTGGTCCACAGGTTCTCTCCGACAATCATAGTTCTCTCCATGGAGTTGAACCATGTGTTCACCATACTGCGCCTGCAAAAAACATGTCCGATTAGCTAGACGCAGAAAAATGAAATTACGTGAACTCTTAATAACATCTCACCAAATGGTCCGTGGCTGTCTGGCTACACAAGACATCTGGCTGTGCCGGATCGCTTCCTTTGTGACCAGAGGTATACACCTCTATGTCACTTGGCACGTTGCCAGATTTAGCTTCCTGTGCATTAGAAATGAGTTAGTCGCATTACAATGTATCTATAGCTAGAGAGTGACAGATCGGTCTTACCAAGCGTTTAGCGTGGCGAATATGTCCGTCGGCACCATATCTGTGCTTCGGATCCGTCCCGCGGCATTGTCTTTTCTGCTCGGAAGTCTTCTTAAATGCTGCTGAAGACCAAATCTTGCAGAATTCAAAATAGGCGTCCTCGCGGTTTGCCAACCACGGAATCCTCACCTGAACAGAGATGCTATTTGTATTATATGACAACAAATCTCAACAATCGAAGAGGTAAAAAGTTAGAATTGTTTACCGAACGGTATTCTTCTTCAGTCAAATAGACTGACGATGAGCCCGTCGCCTTGCTCATTCGTTGCCCTAGCTTCTCCTTGTAGTAA
This sequence comes from Zizania palustris, assembly GCA_019279435.1. NCBI lineage: Eukaryota > Viridiplantae > Streptophyta > Magnoliopsida > Poales > Poaceae > Zizania > Zizania palustris. Next base: position 75,298,146 of record JAAALK010000289.1, on the reverse strand, counting down.
GCATTGTTCGCTTGAATGCGGGCATACGAAATGGCGTCCTTCACCACCTTATGCGCATTGTTGTTGAAGACTACAAGCGCATGGTTATGGTGATTGCCGACTTCTGGCAAGCAAAAGCGTAACTGCAAAAATAATGATTAGTATAGTGTTGTAACTCGAAAATTCTAAAAGAAAATTGAAAAAACACTTGCATACCCAGAAGTCATGAGACATCGCCCCCTGAGCAGTTCCGTGTCGCCCGTCAGGAGCGAACCGGTACTGGTCCCATGTTTGGCATAGAACCCGCTCACCGGTCGGCATTGTCAGCATCCCTGGGTAGTGCAGACGGCACAGGTTACCCAATATCTGGTTAACCTGTCTGACCCTCGAAGTGCCGTCGAACCGAGAGTCAATCCAAGATCTAGAAATACATAATAAATAAAGTTAATCAGTTTAGTGAAAGAAATTTTTTGAAAACAAAAGCAAAACAACAGAAGAGTATTACACTTACCCGTCACCAACAGGCGTAATCTCGATCTTGGCTCCACCGGAAGAGACTACTGGTGGAGCGACCAAGTGACTCGTCCTGAAAGTTACCGAGGACCCGCCGGCAGCCTCAGCACCTTCCTCCTGACCCGCACCCTCCGGGAGATCCCCCTGCCCCGCACCGGCCTCTGGGTCATCCCCCTGCCCCACACCCTCTGGGTCATCCCTCTGTGCCGCACACTCTGGGACATCCCCCTCTTGCCCGCCACCCACCGGCCGATCATCCTCATGACCCGCACTCTCCAAGTGTTGTTCCTCCTACAAAACAGTATTGAAACAATTAGTAATAGTTTATAACTGGCATAAAAAACAATCTGAAAGTTACCTCCTCATCTAGTTGAAATGCAATAGGCCGACCAATTAATGTCGGATCTATGCATCTCAGGAGCTGCTCTTGACGACGTCTGTTTGAAGAAGAGGAACTACCCTGGAATAGGGTGTCCTCCTGACTCTTCGGTGTACTCGCCGGAGTACTCGCCGATGAACTCCCCAAGCGGAAGAGCTTCCTCGTGACAGTCTTCTTATTTTTCGACATCCTGTTCAAAATAAGCACAAACAAGCATTTATTAGTAAAGAAGGTTTGTACATATGAAAAAACATGTAATATGAAGTATATTGCATATCCATGTATCAAAACAATTACTTGTCAATTGTCATCAAAATCAGGATCAATTTGTCCTTTTCTCCCCAAAGCACGCCATGTTACTTTTTTCTTCTTATGTTGGTGTTTCCTTTTCTCGGGAACTGCCACATCATTAGAATCGCCGAGAAAAGAATCTGTCGACGATTCTGACTCTACATTAAACGAAGTCGGCAATTCATCATCTTGATAAACCTCATCGACCTCTTCAACCTCCAATTGATAAGCGTCATCACTAGGGGTTTGTAGACGTTCCCGAGGATTCACTTTGTAGACTACCCACCAAGCACTTAATTTTTCACATGGGTAGGGCATATAATACACCTGCTCGACTTGATGAGCAAGGACAAAATTGTCGCAACTAGATAATCGTTCCGCGTGTTTGACTTCAACCATCCCAAATTGGTTTTCACGAGTACCATGTTTAGGGTCGAACCAATCACAATCGAAGAAGACTACTTTAATCTCTTTATTCCCGGCAAATTTGTACTCGATTATATTTTTGATGATTCCATAATAAATAGTTTCGTGTCCTTGTCCATCAACGACCCTTGTAACAACACCAGTATTAGTTGTTGCCGCTAGAGGTCGATATGCTTCAAATATAGTTGAACGGAAGCGGAAACCATTAACATCGTAGCGACCGTAACTTTTGGCACTAATACTCCCGTAAGAGAGCTGTCGCAAGTCTATATGTACATTGTACGCGAAATATTGTTCCATCTCTTCCATATTTGAGTACATGTAGAGCAAGGCATTTGTTCGTTCTTCCTGAGTTACATAATATGTCGTGGAAACACCAACAGTTATGCCCTTCCACCCAAATATTTGGAGATCACTACAAGGATGGTCTTCATCCATATGGTACCGTGTAGCAGGTGTGTTGACATTGTGATGCTCAGCGAAGTATACACTAGTGAAGTATGCTATCTCTTTCAATTTAAATTCTTCTGCGATGCAACCTTCAACTCTGGCCTTATTACCAACCATCGCTCTAAGCTTCTTTAGGGACCTTTCAATATGATACATCCACCTATATTGCACAGGGCCACCTACCTTAGCTTCATATGGCAGATGAACCAGTAAATGTTGCATTGGATTGAAGAACCCTGGAGGGAATATTTTTTCCAGTTTACATAAAAGTACCGGGATCTCTTTCTCTAGCATCTCCATCATATCTTTCTTAATTTCTTTCGCACAAAGTTGTCTATAAAAATGGCTCAGCTCAGCTAACGCCTTCCACACATCATCATTCAGGTACCCACGAAACATTACAGGAAGGAGTCTTTCCATTATTATGTGGTAATCGTGACTTTTCAATCCATTTAATTTCCCTGTCTTCAAGTTCACAGCTCTTCTAAATCCTGCGGCGTAACCATCTGGGAATTTCAAATTTTTCAACCACCTCATTACTTGTTTTTTTTCTTTAGGTTTTAAACAAAATGGGGCACGTGGCTTGCCACCACTATTCGTCAACTCAAGGGTTGGTCGATTACAAATCTCAGCTAAATCTCTTCTCGCCTTTACATTATCTTTTGTCCTGTCAGTAAAATCCATACATGTACTTATAATGCTTTCACCAACATTACGTTCCTGATGCATAACGTCAATGTTGTGCATCAGAATTAGTGATTTGACGTACGGCAGTTCCCATAAACCACATATGTGAGTCCAATTATGTTCGGTTCCGAATCCTACAAATCCATCCTCATTTTCATTAAGGACCAACTCATTCAGCATATCAGCGATTTCTGTACCATTTAAACGCCTTGGTGGTCCCTTTACAACAATGTTGTCCTTCTTGAAATTGTTCCTCTGTAACCTAAATGGGTGATTCATGGGCAAAAAGCATCTATGGCAATCAAAGTAACAAATCTTTCCCCCGAAGTTCAGACGGAAACAATCTGTGTCCTTTGCACATATCGGGCATGTCAACCTTCCATGACAACTCCAACCAGAAAAAATACCGTATGCCGGAAAATCGTGAACCGACCACAGATACGCAACTCGAAGATTGAATTTTTGTTTCTGGTCATAGTCATATGCTTCAACTCCTTTCCACAATTGTTTCAACTCTTCAATTAAGGGCTTCAACATCACGTTTAGTCGTGTTCCAGGATGATCTGGACCGGGTATAATGAGACACAGGAACATAAATTCATATTTCATACAAAATGAAGGTGGAAGGTTGTATGGAATAGCAAACACGGGCCAACAAGAGTACGACGATGCCGTTACATTGAAAGGCGTGAATCCATCAGTTGCCAACCCGATGCGAACATTCCTTGCATCACTAGCAAAGTCTGCATCAAAATCATCTAGAGCCTTCCATGCCGCACCATCAGATGGGTGCACCATTACTTCATTATTCTCACGTACACCTTCTTTATGCCATCGCATATGTCTAGCGGTTTTCTTTGATAGAAACAATCGTTTCACCCGAGGTGTAAGAGGCATGTAACGAAGTTGCTTATGAGCAACCTCTGTCGTCACCTTCTCTCCGTCTTCATTTACGACCTCTACGAATCTCGGTTTACCACATTTTAAGCATTTCACCTCATTACTATGTTCTTTCCAGAACAGCATACAATTATCTCGGCACACATCAATCTTCTCATACTCCATACCGAGAGCAGAAAGCATTTTCTTTGACTGATACATGTCTTTCGGCACCTTATGGTTCTTAGGAAGGATATCGCTGATCAGATTCAAGAGCTCCTTATAACAATTGTTTGAAAATGCAAACTTTGACTTAATAGCCATAATACGAGTCACGAAAGCGAGAACGCTTACGGTGGTGTGCTCATGCAATGGCTCTTCTGAAGCTCGAAGGATGTCGAAAAACTTTTGAACCTCCGGTGTTAGAGGATCCTCGGGGTTTGATTCAAACTCCGGTCGTATAGCATCAACCATCTCATCCATCCTATCGTCAGCAACGCTATCATCTTCTTCTTCCACTACTAATACCGTTTTTTCAAGGCCTGTCTCGCCGTGAAAAGACCAAACTTCATAACCTGGCACGAAACCATATTTGCAAATATGCAATGACAACGTCCTCTTGTCTTGCCAACGAGAATTTCTGCACTTCATGCATGGGCACCTCGCGCCAGTGTTTGTTGTCAAAGCGAATGCACGATCAACAAATTTCTCAGCGTTGATTACCCACTCCCTCGTGTGAGCTCCACTTTTCATCCAACCACTATACATCCACCGTCGGTCGTCCTCAGCCATTCTATATGCAAAACATTCATTCAATCAAGAAGATTCACGCACTGTCCGCTATAAAAGGGCTCGCAACATACACACACCCTGGCCACCCCCCGCCTCCGCCTCCGGACAACGGAGGGGAAGCAGAGGCGGCCGGGCGGCTGGCGACGCAAGGGGAAGCAGAGCCCGCGGCGCAAGGGAACAGGGTTAACCGAAAGGCCTGTGCCACACCTTAGACACTACCACGGACCCTAGGCGCCCGCCCAGACACGCCTGATGGCGATCGCGATTCACCATGACATCCGGCGGTGACCGCCTGGACGTCTAGTCGGCGCAGGCGACGCCATGGCAACCATGGTCTATAGGAAAAGATAGGTCCTAAACCCACCCAAGAGTGACCGACAAAACGTGGTATTTATGACGAGCCATGAGTCCGAACGAAATTTCAGCAACATAACCCCGCTGTTCTCCAATTGCACGCCTGATAGTGGTGCAATGGAGAACAACAAGGTTATGTTACTGAAATCCCATTCGGACTCATGACTCATCATAAAACCACGCTCTGTCGCCCACTCCGAGGCTGTCCAAAAAGGGACAATTCCGGACCTACACATCTCACACGCATGACACGTGTGAGACATGTTGGTCCGAAACGGGTGACGCATAGGTTTCGTTACACTATCTACGTTGTTGTCAAATAAAAAATTGCATACGAAAAGAAAAATATATAAGAAAGTATATATAGATATAATACTAATCACCCAATGAAATCATAAAAAAACTATAAATTAATAGAATAATATAATTAGAATCATATATACATAATATCACAACATATATTGCATATTAAAACAAAACATCACATATGAAACATATTTAAAAGCGTGAAACATACATAAAATCTCAATATTAATACATGACAAAATTCATATATGTAGCAAAAAATACCAAGAAGCAAGTCATACTAAAAAACATCTAAGAAACCTTTATAAAGCAAGATGCATACTACTATCATTCCACATTTCAATATATTGCAATCCAGTACAACGACAAAATTCAGAAATAAGTTAACTTTCAACTATACTAACAATATCATATCATGCACAAATAAAAAGCGAAAAAAATTAAAGCCGAAAAAAATTACTTAATCGTCGGGCGGCGACGAGTGGTGGGTGATGGTGTCCGGAGGCCGGCGGTGATCACAGTGGCACCACGCGACGGATGGCGATGGCCGAATTGGGGGCGGCGGTGGATCCTGAAAATTCACACATCTGATCATGCAAATTCAGAATTCCTAAAAATTATTCTAAATGACAACACTATTCCTTATCCGACCACATCCAATACAAAAAAGATTTTAACTGCATATATACTTTCAGACTTCAAATTTCAGACACACAGATTGAATGGCCAGGCGAGCGCCCAACTCCACCAGGCGAGACTATAAATCAACATTATGGTGCTTTTAGAAGCCTAATCTGGTGCCCTAACCTACCATCCATTGATTTTTGTGGAATCAATCTAATCAAAAAATCTGTGGGAGATAGAGAGGGGGTTTACCTGTTTCAGTGGAAGCGGAGGCCCTGGCAATGGAAGCAGCGGTAGAGTCCCGTGCAGCAGAGGTGGGTGGGCGGGCGAGGGGGTGGGCGGCAGAGACGCGGTGGAGCCCCTGGCAGCGGAGGCGGGCGTGCGGCCGAGGCGGCGGCCGGGCGGGCGGGCGGCCGAGGCGGCGGCCGGGCGGACGGCGGCCGGGCGGGCGGGCGGCCGGGCGGGCGAGGGCGGCCGGGCGGCGAAGCGGCGGCGGCGGGCGGGCGGCGGCCGAGGCGGCGGCCGGGCGGACGGCGGCCGGCCGGGCGGCGAAGCGGCGGCGGCGGGCGGGCGGTGGCCGAGGCGGCGGCCGGGCGGACGGCGGCCGGGCGGGCGGGCGGCCGGGCGGGCGAGGGCGGCCGGGCGGCGAAGCGGCGGCGGCGGGCGGGCGGCGGCCGAGGCGGCGAAGCGGCGGCGGCGGGGAACGGGCGGGAGTGCGCGCGTGTACAGGGAGTTAGGGCTCCCTGTACGCGCGCGCGGTTGGGTGAAAAGCCCCATAACTTCCGTCGGCCAGCATTAAAGCCGACGGAAGTTAGCTAACTTCCGTCGGCTTTAATGCTGGCCGACGGAAGTTAGGGGGATCCGGGCGGCCGCGGAAAAACCCCCGATAACTTCCGTCGGCCACTGTCAGAAGCCGACGGAAGTTAAGTTAACTTCCGTCGGCTTGTGGAGGCCGACGGAAGTTATTTAACTTCCGTCGGCTTGCCCAAAAGCCGACGGAAGTTAACTTGGCCGACGAAAATGTTCTGTTTTGTTGTAGTGCCTCCGGCACACCCTCTGGTGTACCACCCAAAGTACCGAAGCCTTCGGTACACACCCAGTCATCGTGTACTATCGGACCCCTTCGACACGCACACTCCGCTGCAACAGCTGCAGCAACCAACCCACCGAACACACTTCGGTGAAACCACCTCCGAACACCCTTCGGAAAAACCACCTCCGAACACCCTTCGGAAAAACCACCTCCGAACACCCTTCGGAGGTCCAACCTCCGAACCCCTTCCGGAGGTACCCCTTCGAACAGAGGGTAAAAGCCTGTCAATCACTCATCACAAGCACTGAAACCAACCCTTGGTTTCTCAAAATCTTTATGTCCAAAGAAGACGTCTATAAGACTGCCTTTCGATGCCCTGGTTTTGTCGGTTTGTTCGAGTGGGTCGTCATGACTTTTGGTTTGAAAAATGCCGGCGCCACATATCAGCGCGCTATGAACTTGATCTTTCATGACTTGTTAGGAGTCATGTTAGAAGTTTACATCGATGATGTTGTAGTAAAATCGGACGCTATGGGAAACCATTTAGCCAATTTAAGGTTGCTTTCGATAGGATGCGACAGTATGGGTTTAAAATGAACCCACTCAAGTGTGCTTTTGGTGTGTCGGCGGGTAAGTTCTTAGGTTTCATGATTCACGAGAGAGGCATAGAAATTGATCCTAAGAGACTTGAGAAGATTAGAAACATTGCGGCGCCGACGTGCAAAAGGGATGTACAAAAATTTCTAGGTAAGATGAACTATTTGCGTCGCTTTATATCCAACTTGTCCGACAAGATTGATGCATTTGTCCCCATACTCCGGCTAAAGAATGAAGCCGAGTTCACCTGGGGGGCAAGCCAACAAAGTGCTTTCGAAAAGATCAAGGAGTGCTTGTCATCACCGCATATGGTGAGAGCACCTAAAGCCGGGATTCCATTTCGGTTATACATCGCCGCTAAAGATAGTGTGATTGGAGTCATGCTAACACAGGAGGTAGAGGGAAAAGAGTACATCATCACATTCTTGAGCCACTGCCTGCTGGACGCCGAAACCAGGTACGTGTTTCTAGAACGATTGTGTTTATCACTTTATTACGCGTGCACCAAATTGCGCCATTATCTTCTCCCTACTACATGTGTTGTCGTTTGCCAAACCGATGTTATCAAGCACATGTTACAGAAGCCGATCCTAAGTGGAAGAATCGGAAAATGGGCTTACGCGTTGATTGAGTATGACTTGGCCTACGAACCCCTAAGAGCGATGACAGGCCAAATCGTAGCCAACTTTATAGTTGATCACCACATAGATGTCAGCTGGAGTGACAGCATTGCTCTAGTTGAGGTAGTGCCATGAAATCTTTATTTTGACGGTTCGGCTTGCAAGAGTGGCCAAGGTATTGGAGTGGTTCTCATAGCGCCTAATGGAATGCACTTTGAAACTTTGGCCCATCTAGAGTTTTCTTCCACCAATAACCAAGCCGAATACGAAGCCTTATTGCTAGGTCTTGAATTGCTAGAATCTGTATGTGCTAGACATGTTCACGCATATGGTGATTCTTTATTAGTAGTACAACAAGTAGCTAAGAATGCTCAATGTTTTAATGGCTTGCTGAATAGTTACTTGGACAAATGTCTAGACATAGTTGCTACTTTTGATGATTTCAAAATATCTCACGTGTCAAGAGAAGCCAATTCAGTCGGCAATGATTTGGCTCTGCAAGCATCTGGCTCCCAAGACAGGAGAGGAAAATTTTCTGTATTGGAGAAGCCGATGTTTAGTCTCACTGTCGAAGCCAGTAATAGTGGGCAGGCACACCCTCTGGATCTAACCCCTCTAGATGTCGAAGGTCACTTCGCGCCAAGGATCCCAGATCGGAGTATCCCGCCGACCGAAGGAGCTGGTGCGCCGAAGTATGTAGGCCGAAGCCTCCTACACGCAGAACGCTCCCCAGATTCCGAACCCTCCGGAGGGCTTCGGCCCAGCACACTTCGAACGACCACCCCGGCAAGGCTTCGGTAGGAGCTGGAATGGCTCGGGGGGCACCCCGAAGTCAGTAATTTAGAATTTTTTGCAGAGGGCGGGCCGGCGAGACCCTCTGAAACCTATAAGGGTGATTGGAGAGTCGCAATCATCCAATATTTGAGAGACCCTAGCCAAACGGTTGATCGGAAAGTTCGGCGACAAGCGTTCAAATTCGTGTTGATAGACGACACATTGTATCGCCGAACCATCGACGGAGTACTATTGAAGTGTTTAGACCATGAGAAATCTCAGGTAGCTACAGGAGAAGTCCATGAAGGGATTTGCGGCACTCATCATTCGGCCCAAAAAATGAGTTGGATGCTCAAAAGAGCGGGGTTTTATTGGCCGACTATGACTGAAGATTGTTTCAAGTACTATAGAGGGTGTGAGTCATGTCAGAAGTTTGGCAATATCCAGTTAGCTCCTGCCTCATTGCTCAATCCTATTGTCAAGCCATGGCCGTTTCGAGGTTGAGGTTTAGACTTCATCGTCTAGATTCACCCTCCTTCCTCAAAAGGGCATCGGTTCGTGCTGATGGCGACGGATTACTTCACTAAAAGGACCGAGGCCGTACCTCTCAAGAACATGACTCACAATGAGGTACATGATTTTATTTTAAAGCATATCATACATAGATTCGGTATTCCTCAAACTCTTACTACAGACCAAGGTAGTTCATTTGTCTCTAGAGATGTAACGGACTTCGCCGAATACTATGGTATTAAGTTGATAAACTCTTCACCATACTATGCTCAGGCCAATGGTCAGGCCGAGTCTAGTAATAAAATCGTGATTAATCTTATTAAGAAGAAAATTTAAGAGTTTCCTAAAAGGTGGCATGGAGTGCTTTTCGAGGCGCTATGGGCTTGTAGAATTGCAAAGCACGGTGCTACCAAGGTCAGTCCATATGAGCTGGTGTATGGACAAGAAGTCGTTCTACCCGTAGAGGTAGATTTTGGATCCTTAAGAGTGTTAAAACAAGATGGCTTATCAGTCGACGAGTATGAAACTCTTCTAAAGGATAATCTAGAGGAAGTGACCGATAAGAGACTAAGGGCTTTAGAAGCCATAGAAGTAGACAAGAAGAGAGTAGCTAAAGCCTACAATAGGAAGGTTAAACCAAAATCATTTCAAATAGGAGACTTGGTGTGCAAAACGATTTTGCCCTTAGGCACGAAGAGTCCCAAGTTTGGTAAATGGTCACCTAGTTGGGAAGGCCCTTATAAGATAGCCGAAATCGCTCCCAGCAACGCATACGTGTTGGAATGCCTGCAGGGAGAGCGGTTTCGAAGAGCTTTGAATGGTAGATATTTGAAAAGGTATTTCTCAAGCGTGTGGCAAACAGCATAAAAGGTGTCGAAGAGCCAATATGGATAGTATCGTCTTCAGCTCATTGTGCTTTTAGTTTACTTAGTTCACTAAAAGGAAGGGGGCATGTGTTGATAGCAAAAAATGGCATTAATGGCTAGATTGTCAAAATATCAATTTTGGTGATTTGGGCCGAAAATACACATGTCCAGGGTCCGTCCGAAGCCCTACAGGGCTGAAGTCCATTGAGCTATGGGCTCCGAAAGCCTCTAGCCAGCCCATGGGCTTCGGCCGGGAAGCCTTCGGAGGCCCACGCCACCGAAGCTTCGGCCCGAGGAGCAGGCCTCGACGGGCCTGGCCGAAGCCCACTTCGGCAGAGGTAGAGTTGTATGCGTTTCTAGCTCAATTTTTATCTCTATCTGGCTGGGTTAATAGCAGATTAGATCAAAGATTAAGCCCCTATAAATAGAGAGGTGAGGCCAGCGTAGAGGCCCCCCAACTCAAACCAAACCAAAGCCCTAGCTTTGATCGTATTTACTTTACCTTTATTTTCCTGTACCTCTTCGTGGGTTTGCCTGGAAGCCCTCCGACGGCCACTATGAAACAGTGGTAACCCTTGTTACTTCGCTTGTGAGGTATCCGTTAATCTACGTAATAGATTGCTATCGCCTTGTTACTTTGCCTGTGAAGTATCCGCTAATCTGCATAACAGATTGCTACCTTCGCTACTAGTGTGACACTTAGCAGAATTCGGTCCTCGGGCCGAATTGGTACATCGAATTCTCTTTGTTGCAGGTTCCCGCGTTCGGAGCTACTTCGTCGGAGGTGTCCGGAGCTGAGAGATTGGGTTCGGAGTTCACTAGAACACCCTTCGGTGAGACTGCAAGCTCCGGCAGCAGGCTTCGCCAGCATACTTCGTCAAGACAGGCTTCACCACGACCATACTCCGCACTGGACGAAGTTACACTTGCGCGCGGCCCTCATGATTTTATTCCGTAGTGTGCTGTATCAGAGACCTCACGCTGAACCCTGTTGTTCGGAGGTGATCATCGCATCCAGATCCGTTCGGAGTCCATCTTCGGCCAGATCAGTCCGAACGCCGAAGCACCCTTCGGCGGTACACATTGCACCAGACTCTGAAGGTACCCTTCGGTGACCCCTTCGCATCAGACTTCAAAGCAAACAGGCTCTGACCGGTTTGCTGATTTTATTCTGTTTAATCTATTTCTTTCGGCTAATTGGGTTATTTTGTGTGATCTGATTGCCTGGCGACTCCACCCCCCTTATCATGACTAAGGGTAGTCGGAACGCGACGTCGGTGCTGCGTCACGCTTAGGCTTGTCCCTAAGTATCCGCACACTTTTGGATCGTCAAACTGACCCAAGTGCGGGGGCACGTTTCCGTGTCAACACACTTTTTGGTGACTCCGCTGGGGAAGGCTACGCCAACATGACAAGTACATCTACATCGGCCACTGGTACATCTACGTCGACTACTATGTCTACACCACCGATGGACATAATAGGAGGTGCGGATATCGACAACCACAACATCTTGACACCTACACTTGAAGATATCCCCACAAAAGACCGAGTAGAGACATGATGCTTGGGAGCTACGTCAAGACAGGTGCAAGCTTCATCAAGCGCGACATCGTCACCCCCGACATCGCTCAGGTCCAGGTAACACCTGTATCGCCTCATTTATCTTCTTTAGAAATTGAGCAAAAAATAGCCGCATCAGTAGATCAAGTCGTTAGCGCTTCGCTAGCCAACCGTTTAGATTCGGTAGTCAGCTCCCATGTTGAGGCAACTCTTAGAAGATTCGGCTTTACTGAGGTCATACACCCGGTTCCTATTGCTAGTACAACTCCAGCAAACCACATGTACGGTAGAACTAACGACAGCACTGGCACAATCATGTCTCCGGCCTCAACACTTATGGCCGAGACTAATCATTACACCTACAGTCAAAACAACACTGCGTACCATGCACCACCACCTACGCCGGTACCTACGCTGCCCACACCACACCCGCAGGCACCCGGACATGAGCACGTCATACAGATAGCGCGCAGGGAAGAGGACCATGGCCGACACGCCGATATCCCACCGCGTGTCGCGCCCCCACATGAGAGACATGCACAAGCAACATGCCAAGATGACATAGAGGAGCGGGTCAGCGCACTATTTAGGGAGTGTGTCGGCTCGTTCCCAAGGGACGGGTTAGGGTTTACCGTAAACCATACCCCGACCACCTTAATAGAGTACCCTACCCCCGCGGCTATAGAATCCCTGAATTCACTAAATTTGATGGCGAGGGTAGCAAGACTACACTAGAGCACATTAGTCAATTTTTGGCGCAGTGTGGAGAAGTTAGCGGGATAGATGCTCTAAAGGTTAGACTATTTTCTCTCTCGCTATCCGGCACCGCTTTCACTTGGTTTTCGGCGCTCCGGCCAAACTCCATCTAAACGTGGGATGATTTGGAGCAAAAAAACCATGATTACTTTTATACGGGCGAATATCAACTTAGGCTTTCGCATTTGACATCAGTTAAGAAGAAATCTAGTGAGAACGCCTCTCAGTACATCAAGCGTTTTAGGGATACTAGAAACCGATGCTTTAGCCTTAATATTTCATAAAGGGTCTTGGTGGAACTAGCTTTTAACGAGTTGCGTTCCGAAATTAAAGAAAGGTTAGATAACCAAAACCTTTTAGAAGTTAGCCAAGTTTTACAGCAGGCTCTGGTCCAGGAAGGCCGAGCCAAAGATAAAAGGTTTATTAAAACGTTTAGCAAGCCTGGGGCTGAAATACACATCATGGAACGCTCTGATGAGGAGGAGTCATAGCAGGATGATTCAGCCGACATGTACGCGGCCGAATGGGTTTGGAACACTAAAAATAAACCTATCACCTGCTCTGAGTTACGGCCATCCCCCACAAAGAATCGACTTAGTGAGGTCAAGTACTCGTTGGATATAACTAAATGTGATAAAATATTTGATTTTCTCTTAAAAAGTCAGCTTCTCAGGTTACCTAAGGGTCATGTCATTCCACCTGCCGATGAGTTAAAGAAGCATCCATACTGTAAGTGGCATGATTCACATTCACATAATACTAATGATTGCAATGTTTTTTGACGGCAGATACAATCGGCCATAGAAGAAGGACGATTGAAGATAGACCATAATCCGAAGATGAAGGTGATAAGAAGGTGTTGATTCGACCAGTACAAGCTTAGTCAGCTAAGGGAAAGGATGTAATTATTGGAGAGCCAGGCACTCACACGCTAATACCGAAGAACCCCGAGGTAGGAGTGTGGAAGCAGAACATTAATACCCCTTCGGCTAAGGCTCACAAGAGGCCGAAGGTAACATACAACATGCTGTTGAATAAGCATCAAAGAAGGGCCAAGGAAACAGGTCCACACACTAAGAAGCTAAAGCAGCTGAAGGGTTGGGGGCTCTCAGAAGGTAGCTTCGGACCGAAGCAGGCGAACCCTCCGCACGGAGGCTTCGGGCCACGTTGGCCTGATACTCCACACGGTGGTTTCGAGCCACAATGGCTGAATTACCCACACAGTGGCTTCGAGCCCCAGTGGTCGGGCCGCCTCTGCAGCAACTTCGGACCCCAATGGTCGAACCCCACACCGTGTTGGACTACGGCCTGGCAGGACCCTTCGCTGGTGTGGTCTGAGACGCCGTCAACTCTGTCGAACCCATTTCTAGGTAACGGGTTCGGCTCACAGTGGGTGAGTCTAGTAGAGCCGCCGATGCCTCTGTCGTATGACAAGGCGGGAACCCCGTGGGCTCCATATGACACAGCCCTCACGATATTATTCCGTAGTGTGTCGTATCAAAGACCTCACGCCGAACCCTGTTGTTCAGAGGTGATCATCGCATCCAGATCTGTTCGGAGTCCATCTTCGGCCGGATCAGTCTGAATGCCGAAGCACCCTTTGGCGGGATACTTCGCACCAGACCCCGAAGGTACCCTTCGGTGACCCCTTCGTATCAGACTTCGAAGCAGACAGGCTCCGACCGGTTTGCTGATTTTATTCTGTTTAATCTATTTCTATCGGCTAATTGGGTTATTTTGTGTGATCTGATTGCCTGTTGACTCCACCCCCCTTATCACGAATAAGGGTAGTCGGAATGCGACGTCGGTGCTGCGTCACACTTAGGCTTGTCCCTAAGTATCCGCACACTTTTGGATCGTCGAACTGACCCAAGTGCGGGGGCACATTTCCGTGTCAAAACTAGCTAGCCGAGCTATGTTCTAGGAAACTCAAGAGCCCTATTGTGGCAGCTACAGAGTAAACTTATCTGCCACGCTATATAAAGCACTGCTCCAAGCAAGAAAATCAAGCCCCTAGAAACTAGCTTGTCAGCTAGAGTAGCAGCTATTAAATAAAAATATGGCTGGAAAAACCATTCACATTAGGAGAGAATAAACATGACATATGCTGGAGATTTCAAAGCAACGAGATAAAAACTTTGAGAATAAAAACACTTCTCCCAGTATGAGTGATTATGTTGGCAATGTGGAGAGTGACTCCCGATGACGAATCCAGAACCGAAGAACAGGCAAGACACGCAAAACGAGGCAACAGAGCAATAACTCCATAGTGTGACGATTTAAAACTGAACGAGGAATAACAGAACCTGATGTAGCAATATTTCCTATTGGCCTGAGAAGCAGATCAACCAATCACGTGATGAACACAAGGAATAGAAACTCGCCGGCGACGCAAACGGAAGGAACGGAGAAAAGTGACCCAATCTTTTGGATTAGTTAAGTGATTTCAGAAAGGGTAACCCTAACCCTAGGGATTGGGGCCCTATTTATAGGCAGCCCAATAGTCTAGTAAAAATACCAAAAGACCCTTAGGGTTTTTACAAACGTTGAAATAAAATGGAAAAGACCAAAATGCCCTTAGGATATTTTTACATACTCGACTGACAGACTGTGGGCCTAAAGTAAAATAGTAAACTCCTTAATACAGATGACTTATCCTGAAGCAGAGCTTTCGTAGCGACTACGGCTTCGCCTCAGAACGGTTAGATCCAAGATCAGCGATCGTCAGTTTTGCACTGAAACTGACTAAGCGTCCATCGTCTTTGCATCAGATACCCGGATTGGGCCGGCCCGACTCCGCAGCTCTCTCTGCCAGGCAATCGCTCTCCGCCCGTGTACCTGAGTCAATCCCGATCAACAGCCCAATGGATCCTCTGCTGCTCCTAGCCCATGTACCCGGATTGGGCTAGCCCGACTTCGTGGCCCCTCTGCCCGACAGTCACTCGCTGCCTGTGTACCTGAGTCACATGCAGCCCAGATACAGCAGGTCTTCTCTTCTCTTCGTGTCCTCTTTGACTTCCGTTGACAATCACTCATCACATCTAGAGCCATGAGGCCCATACTATTCAGCATGGCTCCTCAATCTCCCCCTTGATGAGTGCATTGTCAACACTTCTCTTTATCAGGTCTCCAATACCTGCAAGCACACGTGGAAACAAAAAAACAAAACACAAGAAAACAGAAAAGAAGAAAATAAAAGTTTAACCCTAATGACTAAAAGCCGATCAGAAGCAGGAAAGCGGTCATTATAGTTAACCAAAAATAAAGACTGAAAATGAGTGCAATCTAAGAATTATCAACAAGGATATCCAAAGAGTAAGGACAACCAGGACAAAAACTCCCCCTGAAACATATCCCAGAGAAAGCCAAAACTCCCCCTGAACTCTTCGAAGAGAACGAGTAACCCAAAATTTCTCCCCCTTGTTGACAATTGGACTCATCAAGTGAGACTAAATGCACTCTAAAGAGACACAGACTCCCCCTGAAATGCAGCTCCCCCTCAAAATATGTAATGAATGCAACTAGGGTGCAGGTGGAGTGTAGAAAACATGCTTCTCAGATATGATTGACTACAATTACAACATCTAGCAGGTATAGCAAAAGACATATTGTCTAAGACACATGGCATGATCAGTGCAATAGATAGTACATGTTGGCATAAAAGATTACGCTAACAGGTTCTCTAAGATTAAGAACTCACAAATAGTGGATTTGTGTTGAGAACTATCTCAAGCCTCCTAATTGGATAATATCTTAAGTAGTCCGAAATTGTGTATTGAATAGCTGAGTATTCGATGCCTATTACAGGGTAAGAAGGATGTTATTTATAGGCAAAAAGTCTAAGGAAAAGACCTATTTACCCCTCAATTACAACCGACATAGTGGAAACTATTCGGTACCCCGAATAGGGTTAAAATGGTAAAATCTACCTGGAGTAGGAAGATAAGGCAAACATCATATCAGTCTTGCTGTTTTCCACCGAAGCTTCATAGCATGCGGAGGGTACCTTCGAATTGTAAGCCGAAGCACCTTTTGGCTTAGAAACTTCACCACCTTCGGGCATAAGCAGGAGCTTCGAAGCCGATAAGTTATCTTTGACTGTCAATCTCTAAAGTCCTGAGGGTGAAGTATTTTCCCCCAACAGTAGCCCCTCGAATACGCTTCTCCGATTTTAACCTGTATAGTAGGAAAGTAGTATACACAAGGAATATTTTAATATTCAGAAACTTAGAGAAATTTGAAGGCGTTACAACTATTCCAAGGGTATTTGACCCTGAAGTATTCCCGATGAAAGCCTTGAACCGGGACTGCTGTGTGAACACTTCATGAGAAAGAGAACCGTTGCGGAGGTAAAACGTCGTGAAGAGCCGTTAATAGGGAACCGTTACTCTTCAAGTAGCTGTTATGCTCCCGAAAAGGTAACGGTCGAAATTTTACCGTGGACCCACACTATTTCGCTTCCTAGGCCCACTCACCAGCGACGGAAGTCGAACCTGCAATGTGAATGCAATCGAAGCGCAACAGTTAACGGGAGGCTATAAAGGGGGATCGGAATCCACCAAAAACTTTTACCGTGCCTAACACCTGAAACTTACTTTCTTCAGCCTCCCAACCTCCCAACTTTCTGAGCGATTGAGCCATGGCAAGGACCAGCCACACCGTGCCGACAGCAGCAAGTTCTTTTGTGCAGAGGCAAGCTTGGGCAGCTTTGGCGGCAGCGGCAATGGCGGGGGCTCTGGGAGATTTTTGGCCCAAGAATCCTCGAGAGCTCCGCCCTCCATCCAAGAAGAAGATCCCCCAAAGCTTCCTTATCGGCCAATCTACAAGCATCGCAGAGTCCATTGAGGAGGTAGTGGACGGGAAGCTAGGACCTTGAATGAGGACTCGGGTCCCCAGAACAGAGTCAACCCCAAGACCACAAAGCGGAGAAGTAGTAGTCTTCGAAGCGTTCTTCGAAGATGGTCTTGGGCTTCCTGCCATCAACTTTTTATCAGAGGTATTAGAAATGTTCCACGTTACCTTGCCTCAACTATCCCCCAATGCCATCACATGACTGGCTATCTTCGAATGGGCACTTCGAGCTGAAGGATGTGAAGGGCGATCGGAGGTCTTCGCTGCCACCCACGAAGCTATCGGCTAGCCGAAACCACAAGATGGCCCCGGAGACACCAAAGTGATAACAACCTTCGGAAGTGTTAACTTCCAGCTGTGGAAGGAGCACGCTCAGCATTTTCCAGCGAAGGCCATCAACGACCGATGGTACACCAACTGGATCCTCCGGTGGTTCTACGCCGAGGTCAGAGAAGACTCCTGCTTTGCGGGGCCACTTCAAGAAATCTGGTTTCAGAAGGAGGCAGAAGTCACCCCGAACCCGAGCTTGCTCTCAACGCGGCTGGGGTTACTTACATTGATAGCCAGCCGCATGAGCATGCGGCACCTGGCCGAAGAGTTTATTGCGCTCCGAATTCCACCTCTTGGAGCCGACTGGCCGATAGCGTTCCAAAACGCTTCAGAGGGTGAGCTTCAAAGTATAGGTAAGCCTTCGATTCTCCTGCAATAATATGTTAGAAGAGAAATAACATACTTATAATATGCTACCTTTTTTCAGCGGCTCCTCTGGTGTTAGCTCCGGAGCAGATAACGAGAGCCACCGAATGGGTGCTCAGAGCCCCTACGGTGGCTGAAAGACAGAAGAGGATAGAGCTAGTGGGAAGCTAGGAACGCTCCAACAGAGTGTGGAGGGCCCTCAGAATGGTGCCTCCACCTCTACCAGACATCAACCCGGCCGGAGCGGCCCCTCGGAAAAGGAAAGCCGCCAGCGAGCCCTCGAAGAAAGCTGGCAAGACCCCAATCAAGAAGGGGAAAAAAGTAGCCAAGCCTCCTCCTCAGCTGACTCCGCCGTCCTCTACTTCATCCCTAGACATTCGGAGCTTGTCCTCGGAGGCCTCCGGAAACAAAGGTTCTGAAAACAAGGGCTCCGATGTCCAAATGGGAAAAGCCCTCGAAGATTATCTTCTCGATGATGGCGAAGATGAGGCGGTGGACACCGGAGTTCCTGCTCAAGAAACTACGGAGGCAAACACCGCGCGCTCTCCTTCGCCCGCCGTTGCGAGTTCGGAGTTGGAAACAGTTATCCCCAACTCACCCATGGCTGGGGTGATAACAACGGAGGTCGAGCCGCCTGCAACAACTACACCGGAGAGGACTTCGGGGGACGACCTCGACGAATACCTCCGGTTGTACGAAGTACTAGATGACACTACAATTTTATCTCAAGGCGCCACCGAAGGTAGACTTCGAAGCTTTTGCCTTTATCATTTCCTGTGATAGTTATTACCCACAAATATGCATCAAGTACCTTAATGTTGTAGGTGCGTCGAAGGGTAGCGCAGCTCCAGCCACAGATGGAGCTCCAACTTCTCTCGTAGTTGCAGCTCCGATGGACACAACTGCTCCGACAACTGGAGCTGTCTCCGTCGAAGCGGTTCCAGCCAAGGGGACACCGGTCGAGGGAGGATCTACCTCCGCCGAAGTCGCTCCTCTGGCCTTTGTACCAGGAAGGGGAAAATGCATGACGAGTCTTGGACTCCCTCCTGCCCCGATGACGACGCCTTCTTCCAACGACCCCTCGTCGAGTAACTCGGAGGAGGAGGTGACCGTAGATGACCGCCAGGCTTTGTCCTGGCTCCCTTTGTTGGCTTCCTTCTTGGAGCAACGAATGCGCCTCCGGGTGCTTCTGGAGCCCTTAGCGGAGAAAGGCCAAGAAGTCGTAAACTCCGACTTGGTCTCCGTCTTGAGCGAGGAGAGAGCTTCGGAGCTTAATCTAGCCCTCGAAAGGGCTGCCCTTCAGGTATACAAAGTACCACAAGTACCTTTAATTAACAAATGGAACTACTTAGTACTTACTTGCTCTTTTTGCAGCAATTTGTCCTTGCTAGAGCGACAACGACTTCCAATGAAGTCAAAACCAATCGGCTCAAGAGGAAGGTTACTACTCTCCAGTCCGCACTCAAAAGCTCCAAAGAAAAAATGCTTCAGCTGGAGGAAGAGCTCCTTGAAGAACGGAGGGCTAGGGCCGCCACTGATGAAGCCATCCAAATCGAACGGCAAAGCAGCAGTACACTCCGAACTTTGGCCCAAGAAGCCGAAGCCGAATGTGTGGTGCTCCGAGCGGAGGTGGAGAAGCTTCGGCAAGCGGTAGCAACTTCGAGCGCACAACTTGTAGAACTCCAAGGCTCGCTCAAACAGGTGATGGCGCAGAAGAGCACCTTGCTGTCCAAAATGGCTGAAGTATCTGCTGCTGCTGTGGGGCTGGAGGTGGCAGAGACGAAGAATACTGAAATAGCGGAGCGTACCTTGGATGCCCTTCATGGTACCTTGGAGTACTTCGGCACCATGTGCCCTTAATCTTCTACTACAGTGAGTGAGCCCCTCGACCGGAAGCTAAAGATGATTCAAGTGACGACAAAGCTGGTGATGGGCCCCAGTGTCCGGTACGGAGAGATCTCTGGACAAGTTGCTGGAATCGAAGTCCTCCGTCATCTCGATGCTCTTGGGATTTCGGTCACTTCAGTTGGGTGTTCGATGCCAGCAAACTTTGCCGACGAGGCCTTTTTGTGTCCTTCGTAGGATGTAGCTTCGACCTGGGAAGCTTTCTGGTCAATCTGGAAAACAGACCACAAGGCTGCAGCCAAAACTTGGATCGATGAGGCTCGCTGGTAGAAGCAAGCGCAAACAAGGCCTCCGCTTCTAGCTTCGCCAGCTCCAACACCTCCTGCTCCGCCAACCAACCCTCAGGTCTAGTCCTATAGGGCTCTTAAATGTGTACAAGAAATCTTGTAAAGCCCCTTGCATTAATGAATGAAAAGTTTATAAACGAGGAGCTTGTTTGGATGTTTATTCTTTTAGGTTTTGCCATGTCCTTCGGAGCTTGACTTCAAAGTATTGGAACTTAACGAAGAGCACTGTCGGCAGTGGACAGTCCTCAAAAGCTTAAGGCCTCATCGACGCTCACGCTTCTCTGTTCCTCGTGGAGATCAAGGGGAGATAACACCCGAAGTTCGCCGCGAAGTCTTAGCTTATATCAAAGAAGAGGAAAAGGAAAAAACATCTTCATCCTCCGAGTACGTAGATTGGTCTGACTTGGAGTACCAAGCCGAAGACCCTGTAGAGGCTAGCTCCGAAAGGCTTCTGACTTGGGCTGAACTTCAAGAGGAGTAGAAAAAAACTACGAGCTTCGAAGAAGAAAAGAAGCACTCGAACTAAGAAGACAGTCCCGATGGCTTCGAGCTCCGAAGGGTGAAGTAGCCTTAGAAGTAGTTCTAGAGGTCGGATGGGTCTCCGATTTTATCTAGGCTTAGACCAAAATTTCTCTTGATGTAAAAGTATGATTATTCAATTAATATAAATTGCTTTGAAAGCATCTTGTTATTCCTTACTCCCCTACCCCTCCTTGTGGGTGGGGGACCGTACGCATTGCGATAGGGTCCATCGGACACAATGATTTGTATAACAATCTGATGCTTCGCACAACACTTAGTAATCGTACTTTACTTTTTCGTAGAGTTCTTCGAACTATGCGTTCGTATTATGATGTTTATAAGTTTTGGAGCTGAGTTTATACTTGTAAGCTCCCATAGTAGTCGCTTAGGACTTTAAAAGTGTTTCATTATCCAGAGCCTTGAAACCTTATTGCTTGGTCACCTTCGACTCTTTTACAGTTGCTTCGAACCCGGAGGCCGGAAATATGTTCTTTTAAAGTCCTTAGACTCTTCTACGGATCCTAACAAGACGGAGCCTGGAATCCGTAGGCTGGCCACCTTCGGCTCTTTTACAGATGCTTCGAACCTGAACGCTAGAAATCTGTTCTTTTAAAGTCCTTAGACTCTTCTACGGATCCTAACAAGCCGGAGCCTAGAATCCGCAGGCTGGCCACCTTTGGCTCTTTTACAAATGCTTCGAACCTGAAGGCCGGAAATCTGTTCTTTTAAAGTCCTTAGACTCTTCTATGGATCCTAACAAGCCGGAGCCTGGAATCCGCAGGCTAGCCACCTTCAGCTCTTTTACAGATGCTATGAACCCGAAGGCCATAAATCTGTTCTTTTAAAGTCCTTAGACTCTTCTACAGATCCTAACAAGTCGGAGCCTTTAATCCGCAAGCTGCCAACGGAGTCCTTGAACCAATGGTTCGAAGGCCGTTGTCCGGGTTCTTGGAAAGATGCTTGACTCTACAAGCATCTCCGTTCTCCTGATGTGTCCACCAGGAGTAAGGGATATTCGAAGAGCAAACACGATTCAAACCTCCACTTTTATTTAGAAAGGAACTTTTACAATTGATTACAAGGAGCCCCTAAGCGTAATAACACTTAAGGTGCTCTGCATGCCATGCATGCTTCAACTCTTCCCCTTCTAAATCAGCTAATTTAAACGAGTCGGGGCGCCCTGAGCGTAGGATAATATATGGTCCTTCCCATTTATTTCCTAGCTTCCCCGGAGCTATTATACTTCGCACAACTAAATGACCTAGTTTAAGCTTGTTCATCTTTATCTTCGGGTCATACCATGTTTTTGTTTGGTCTTGGTACTTCGTCAAATTAGCAACAGCTCGAAGCCTTGTTTCTTCTGACAAGTCCAGTGAAGTGCTTCTCTCGTCTTCAACTCCAGGTTCTACTACGTGAAGGGATCCACCCTTGAGCTCCATAGGAGTCATGGCCTCATCTCCGAATACCAGCCTGAATGGAGTAAAACCTGTGGACCTGGCTTGAGTGGTCCGAATAGACCATAGAATCTTGAGTTCTTCGGTCCACAGCCGCTTGGCCAACATGACAATCCTTCGATTCAGACCGGCAAGAATATTCTCGCTGACTCACTCGACGGCTCCGTTGGATTGTGGATGGCGAACTACTGTGAAGCATAACTTGATGCCCAGTTCTTCACAAAATTCTTTAAAAGTTTTGGCTTCGAACTAGGTTCCATTATCCACAGTTAGCTCCATTGGCACTCCAAACCTGCATATGATATTTTGCCAGAAGAATTTTTGCACAATTCTTGAAGTGATAGCAGTTAGGGGTTCGGCTTCAACCCACTTAGAAAAATACTCAATTGCTACCACTGCAAACTTCAAGCTGCCTTTTGCCATTGGAAAAGGGCCGATGAGATCCATTCCCCATCGTGCCATTGGCCATACTGGGGCAATAACTTGAAGTGGCACTGGTGGACAGTGGCTCCGTCTTCCCATCCACTAGCATCCTTGATAGGTTCAAACCAATTCCTCCGCATCTCTTACAATTGTCGGCCAGTAGAGCACGGGGGCAAGGTGGCTTCCACATAAACCTTCGTGAATGTCCCGAAGTATATCTTGGCCTTCGGGTTGGGAGATGAACTGGAGTAGGGGAGAACAAACTCCAGCTTTGTATAACATTCCATTGACAAGCTTATAATTTCGAGCCCTTGCTTACAACCTTTGGAAATCCGGACCTTCCGACGAAACTGCGATGCTTTGCAAGACATCCATTCTCGGAGCCCGCCAATTTGTAGTTGGGATGCAAAGGACATCTATGGAGGGTAATTGATTTACTGTAGGTTGATGTAGGACCAAAAGTAGTGACCAGAGGGGGGGGGGTGAATGGGCACCTAAAAATTCTTTCGAATCAATGGCCTACTCCCAAAACCCAACGCACCTCAAAAGACTAAGCAGCAAAATGTAAACAGATCACCGAAGCCTAAAAGTATCTAGCCTATAAACGACCGGTGTCCTAGACAAAGAAACACCAATATAGTGCTAATAGGCAGATTAACAGGACATTCAAAACATGGCACATCAAACTTCACAGAAACAAATCATCACAATAATTGATCTAAGTGCACGTAAAATGATGAAGCCTGCTTCGAAGTGTCGAAGCCTGCTTCGGTGTTCGTTGAAGAAGGTTGACGAAGTCTATCGTGGAAGTGCCGAAGGTTGATGGAGTCTGGTCTAGTTCGATGGAGAGTGTAGCAAAGTGCGAGGCATGCTTTGGTGCGAAGTTCCTAGTGCGAAGTATGAAAACTACCAAAGCCTACTTTGAAAAGTACACTTCGAAGCTACGAGGCTCAATACAAGAAAAATAAACTTCGTAGCCAAGAAGATAACAATCGAAGCCTGTGACACAACCTTCGAAGTTAGATTGCTCGAGGTATGACTACCGGAGTAGTGACCTTCAAAACACAGACAACCTTCGAAACGGAGTCCCCAGGTGTTCTCGCACAAGAAACCGAAGCCTAGAAACACACTTTGAACTCACAAACTGAGACTCACAACAACAGAAAGGACAACAGCCAGAAACCTCAGTAACACACCCCGAGTGAAGCCAACCAGAGAGACAAGCTTCGAAGCTTTGTAAAACAGCCGGAGTACTACTTCAAAAACTTCGGAGCCATCAGAAATCGATTGTTACAGAACAGTGAGAAGCCTTGCATCAAACCCCGTTTGAGAAGCCCAGAAAAGTTCGAAGCATGCTTCAAAAAACAGAAGGACTTCGAACAAAGTATGGGGCTTATCTAGGAACAACCAGAGACATTCTAGTCCTTATCTTTACGATCAAAAAGCCATGCCAGGAAAAGCAAGGCTAGAAAACTAGCATACTGTAGCTACAGGAGACAGACAAAAACGTGACCTAATCCTTGATTAAAAAGTGATTTCTGAAAGGGTAAGCTAACCCTAGGGATTGAGGCCCTTTTTATAGGCACCCCAATAGCTAGGAATATTCCACCAGGCCCTTAGGGTTTTTTTACAGACGCTTAAATAAAAGGAAAAGACTAAACTGCCCTTAGGATATTTTTACAGATTTGACTGACTGATTGTGGGCCTAAGGACAAAATAGTAAACTCCTATTTACAGATGACTTATCCAGAAGCTAAGCTTTCGTAGCGACTACGACTTCTCTTCTGGACAGTCCGATACAAGATCAGCAGTCGTTAGTTTTGCGCCGAAACTGACAAAGCGTCCACCAGCTTTGCACCAGGTACCCGGATTGGGCCGGCCCGATTCCACGGCTCTCTCAGCCCGGCAATCGCTCGCCGCCTGTGTACCTAAGTCAATCCTGGTCAACAGCCCAGTGGATCCTCCGCTGCTCCTAGCCCATGTACCCAGATTGGGCCAGCCCGACTTCGTAGTCCCTCTGCCCGATAGTCGCTCGCTGCCCGTGTACGTGAGTCACACGCGGCCCAGACGCAGCAGATCTTCTCACTCTTTTCAGTCCTCTTTGACTATCGTTGACAATGACTCATCACTTCTGGAGCCATGAGGCCCACGCTCTTCAGCATGACTCCTCAGATGACTAGTTCTTCATAGAAAGCACCCTCCGAGAGGTCCAATGCTCCGGCTGCAGCCTTCACTAGAATGTCTGCAAGTTGATTATTTGCTCGAGGGATACTTCGAACAGAAAATCCTTTGAATATTGCTTCTGTCTAGCGGATTTCTTCCAGATACTTTTCCATATGTGGGTTCCTTGCTTGAAAGTTTTTGTCCACATGCCCTGCGACTACTTGGGAATCTGTTTTAATTATTGTCCTTGCTGCTCCAAGTGCCTTTGCCTTTTGGAGGCCTAGCAGGATTCCTTCGTACTCTGTGATATTATTGGTGGTCTTAAAGTTGAGCCTCGCAGAATACATGGCCTTTTGCCCTGACGGCGATATTATTACAGCTCCAGCTCTGACACCAGATGCCTGATAGGCTCCATCAAAAAAAATTGTCCATAGACCTTTGGAGGGTTCTTCCAGAGCCCAAACAGCAGATGGAGTCCACTCTGCTACGAAGTTAGCTATGATCTGAGATTTGATAGTTGTTCTCACCATGAAGGAAATTCCGAAGAGGGCTAGCTTGACAGCCACTTTTCTGATCCTACCCGTAGAATCTTTGCTCCGAAGCATATCACCAAGGGGATACGATGTAGGAACGATTAGGTTATGTGCTAGAAAGTAATGCCTTAACTTCCGCGAGGCCATTACTAAAGCATAAGCAAATTTCTCGAGCTCAAAGTATCTTGTCTTTGCTTCGGACAAAGCTTCTAAGACGAAATAAACTAGGTTTTGCACTAGCTTTCCCTTAAGCTCAACTTCTCTAACCAATATTGCACTTACTACGGAGCCCGTTGCTGCAAGATAAAGAAGGAGAGTTTTTTCTGGGAGGGGCACAGTAAGTGTCGACAGGCTTCCTAGGTACTCTTTGATATCATCGAAGCTCTTCTGGCACTCCGGCATCCAGTTGAAACTTTCGGACCCCTTTAGAGCTTTGATATCATCAAACGTGAGAATATGGCTCCGACATTCCGCAAGCCAAAAGGCATTCTTACATAACAAAATACTCCGGATGGGGTTATGAAACTTGTCTTGGCTTCGTCCTCGCGCTTTAGCCAGACTTGATGATAACCAGAGTAAGCATCCAAGAAACTCAGTAATTCGGAGCCAGCCGTAGAATCCACCAGCTGGTCTATTCGTGGCATAGGGTAGGGGTCTCGCGGGCATGCTTTATTTAATGATGTAAAATCAATGCACATGCGCCATTTGTCGGAGCCCTTTTTCCTGACAAAAACAGGGTTTGCCAACCACTCCGAGTGCGCTACTTCCTTGATGATGCCAACCCTTAACAATTTTTCCACATCTATCTTGGCAAGGTCTGCCCTCTCTACAGACAGCTTATGGAGTCCCTCGCGTACTGGCCTACCTTCGGGTTGACAAGCAGGCTATGCTCGATGATACTCCAGTCAACCCCGGTGATGTCTTCGTTAGTCCAAGCAAAGATGTCCAAATTTTGCTTGACTACTTCCAACGAGGCAGCTATCTCCGAAGATAGCCCCTTGCTGAACTGTATTGGGTATTCTTTGCCATCTTCAGAATTATCTTCGTGACGACATCACCTTCCGGGCTTGGCTTGAGGGAAAGGACCTTCGAGGAGTTCGAGGACTCTGGAACCTCCTCCGTGTGCTCCGTCACACTATGTACTTGCTGAGGGTCCAATGGCTGGTGGTGGCCATAATCCATTCTTCGGGCTACATCTTGGTCTCCTGATATAGTGAGAACTCCACCTTGCGTGGGCATCTTGAGACATAGGTAGTTGTGATGTGCTATAGCCCCGAACTGGTTCATCATCACCCGTCCAAAAATTGCGTTGTAGGCATATGGGGTGTCGACGACGTCGAAGATCACCTCTTCCACCCTGGCCAAGGGCCCCTCTCCGAAGGCAACCTCGAGGCCTATTTGGCTGAGAGCATCGAGAGGCAGACCTATGAAACCTTGAAGTGGGCGGGCTGCCGGAAGTAAATGCCTCCGAGGAATGCACATCTGATCGAAGGCCTGGACAAAAAGTATGTCTACGGAGCTCCCGCCGTCCACCAGGATCCTTCGAACTTCCACCCCAGCTATATCTGCTGAAATGACCAAGGGGTCAACATGGGGGAACTTCACCCCCGCAGCATCATTGGCAGTAAAGGAAATAGGTACATGAGACCATTCGGGCATTCCCTCCGCTGAATTCGAGGTCCCTATGTGTCCTACTTCGCGGACATATTCTCGCTGTTGCCTTTTGGACATGTTACCGAGGGTTCCCCCTCTAGAGATGGGCAAGACCACTCGCTTGCAGTGGTCTTGGGGGTCTTCCTACTTCGGTGGTGGCATAATGTTGGCCACCGGTAGCTGCATGGGTGCTTCGGGGATGTCGGCTCGGGCCACGATTTGCACGGGCTCCGACCGTGCCGCTGGAGGGCTCGATCCGAATTATTCACCTCGAAGGGTTAAAACCTCCTTACAATCCTTCGTGTCATGGCTTCTATTCTAACCATGCACGCAGCAGAAAAAGCTCTGGCGCCTGCCAGGTATTCTTTCTTGGGGGTTTGGAGCTCTAGCCTTGAAGCCTTGCGCCTGGTGAAAGTTGGCAGGTGCCTTCAGGGCAGAGGGTGCAATGTTCAACACCTTCGAGCGGAAGTGCTTATTTCCCCGCCTATGATCGTTGAAGCGATTGTCGTGAGGGGTTTGCGGAGAGGTTGAGGCTTCGGGCTCCGTCTTCACTTCCCAAAGGGCTGGTGCAGGTGTTGCGGCTCTTTGGAGGCAGCCTTCCTCCGCCTTGGCATACTTTTCGAAGTATGCCATCAGTTGTGCCACGGATGACACTGGTTTCCGATGAAGCTTGCTGAGGAGATCTGGGTTCAACACCCCTTCGCGGGCGGCGTCGACTACCGAAGAGGTAGACAAGCCATTAATCTGCGATTTGCTGTGGGCGAAGCGCGTGAAGTATTCCCGAAGCGTCTCCCCTACTCGCTGCTTCACCTGAAATAAACTCCCCGTCAA
Source organism: Zizania palustris (assembly GCA_019279435.1). Taxonomy (NCBI): domain Eukaryota; kingdom Viridiplantae; phylum Streptophyta; class Magnoliopsida; order Poales; family Poaceae; genus Zizania; species Zizania palustris. The sequence goes on along the minus strand of JAAALK010000289.1, from coordinate 75,270,426 downwards.
CATTGGGGCCACAAACCTACCTTGGAAGTTGCTTACAAACTTCCTCTTAACCCGCTCCCAGGATTTGATCGATCCTGGCCTCTGAGACTAGAACCATCGGAGAGCCACAGCTTCGAGAGTGAGGGGAAAACACTTCGCCATAGTGTTACGCACCCCTACGCTGGCTTCTATCGCCAGGGCATATGAGCGAGCGAATTCTCCGGGGTCAGACCCACCGGAATACCTGTGCAACTTTGAGGCTTTGAACCTGGGATCGAAGAGCACCTTTTGCAAGTCCGAATGCAGCGGAGACTCATCATCGAAGGATGCGTTCTCAGCCTCCTCCAGGACTTGGACAGCTTCGAGAAGGTTGCCAGCACCACCGTCTTGGGGCCCTTCTAGAGCCTGGGTGGAAGCTTGAGAGCGGAGTCGATCAGCGGCATCTTGCCTCCACCTAGCCACTTCTTCCTGAAGTTGTGCTACCTGAGTAGCCTCATCCTCAGGAAGGTCTTCATCTCCTTCGGAGGGGAGCTTTGGGTCTCGGGAACTAGCGTAGTCGGTTTGGAGCACCGTAGGAGCAGCTTGATGTAGGACCGAAAGTAGCGACCAGAGGGGGGGTGAATGGGCGCCTTAAAAAATTCTTTCGAATATATGGCCTGTTCCCAACACCCAACGCACCTCAAAAGACTAAGCAGTAGAAAATAAACAGATAGCCTAAGTCTAAAGGTATCTAGCCTAGAAGCTACTGATGTCAAACAGAGAACTATCAAAGCAGTGCTAATAGACAGATAAACAGTATTCACAAGACTAGGCAAGACAAACTTCTCAGTATAACACTCTATGTGCACTAAGAATGAAGTGAGAAGTTACCGTTCGAAATCTGTCTCCTGTTCGAAACTTGGCGAAGCCTGCTTCACTGGTCGAGGCTTGCTTCGCAGTGTCGAAGCCTGCGAGGCCTGATTCGGAGGTCGAGGCCTGCTTCGCTTGGTCAAAGTCTGGTTCGGAGGTGGAAGTCAAAGTCTGTCGAAGGTGTGTTTTCTATCCTAGGTCGAGTGTGAATGAGAGCGAAGTATGACAGAGTCGGAGCCTGCTTCGAAGTGTGTACTTCGAAGGCAAGGCTTCGAACACAGCTTCGAACACGCACACAGAGCAAACAACCTTCGAAAAGAAAAGCCAAGGCTGACACGCGACAGAGAAACCAAAACGAAGCCTACACTCTACCTTCGAACAGAACACAACAAGGACCTTCGAAGAAGACGGAAGCAAACACTGAGCGAAGTCTAACAGAAAGACAAGCTTCGAAGCCGACTTCGTAACCTGTCAAAGTATGGACTTCGAAGGGCTCGAGTCGGAGTACCTTCGCACAGATGTTCGAAGTATGAAATGCTGACAGTTCAAAAGGTACTTCGAAGCTAGCAACTCAGGACGCAACGAAGTTCGAAGTTCAAATGAAGCCTTCGAGTATATCAGATCGAAGCCTGCCTCACGGAGCTGAGGGGCTTCGAACAGAGAGGGTGGCTTTGCCAGAAAACAGTCAGAAAAGTTACTCAGCCCTGTCAACTTCGATCAAAAAGCTGCAAAGAAAAGCAAGGCTAGAGTACTAGTGTACTGTTGCTACAGTGTAGTACTACTTCTTGCTACAGTGTGCTAGAACTAGTACTCACGGAAGAACACAAACGATGCAACAGAGAAGCTTATGTTCCCGAATAAGACCAAGCTGTTCACGTAGGCCGAAGTGTTAACTCCACAAAACAAACACTGCACTTCGAATGGAATCAATAGGGAATAAAGATTCACAGCAACATGAAAAACAGCAAAGATGCAGTAATGGAAATGACTTGAGAATAAGCCTGGCGGCGCACAGCAAGAGAGAGAGAGACAAAATTGACCCAATAGAGTAGGAAATGATTTCAGCAAAAGGGTGACCTAAACCTAGGGATCACTACAGGAAAACGATAAACTTCCGTCGGCCAAATTAACTTCCGTCGGCTTTTGGGAAAGCCAACGGAAGTTAAATAACTTCCGTCGGCCTCCAGAGGCCGACGGAAGTTAACTTAACTTCCGTCGGCTTCTGACAGTGGCCGACGGAAGTTAGCGGGGATTTTTCCGCGGCCGATCGGATCCCCCTAACTTCCGTCGGCCACCATTGAAGCCGACGGAAGTTAGCTAACTTCCGTCGGCTTTAATGGTGGCCGACGGAAGTTAAGGCTTTAGGTATCACCAACCGCGCACGCGCGTACAGGAAACCTAATCCTGTACACGCGCGCGCCCCGCCGGCCCAATCCCGCCGCCGCAGCCGCCCGCCGCCGCAGGCCGCCGCCCGCCGCCGCAGGCCCGCCGCCGCAGGCCGCCGCCCGCCCTCGCCACCGCCCGCCCCCACCGTCGTCGGCCGTGCTCTCGGCCCCGGCCCAGCCCCCGCCGTGCTCTCGGCCCGGACCGCCCACGCGCCGCCGCCCGCCGCCGCAGGCCGCCGCCCACCACCGCAGGCCGCCGCCTGCCCCTACCGCCCGGCCGCCCCCGCCGTGCTCTCGGCCCGGACCGCCCACGCGCCGCCGCCCGCCGCCGCAGGCCGGCGCCCACCACCGCAGGCCGCCGCCTGCCCCTACCGCCCGGCCGCCCCCGCCACCGCCGGCCCCCGCCTTCGTCGTCGGCCCACGCCCGCCGGTCCGCCACTGTGATCTCGGACCGCCCACGTGCCGCCGCCCGGCCCCCGCCACCGCCTGCCCCCGCCGCCGTCGGAAGCCGCCCACCGCCGCGGGCCGCCCTTGCCGGTGCACGTCACAGGAATTTTTCAAGTAAGTTTTCCCCTCAAATTTTATGAAGTCAGTTGTGGTACTGAATCTGGTTTGATATCAATTAGTTTTGTTGTTCATGTTATGAATTGTTGCTCATGGAAGTGGTTCAAATTAGAACAGGTTTAGCACTGTTTAAATGAAATCAGTTCCTCTGGAATCATATTTGTTGTTCGGCTAAATACTTGTGTAGATGGAAGTTGAATCAGTCTTGAGTGTTAATCATCATTATTCTTGTTACAAGAGTATTCAGACTTTTAGTGTATTCAAGTTCAAACTTATGCTAAATCAATGTGCTGTCTACAGATTATTGAACTTTTGCTTTTGAACTGAATGTTGTATTCTGAAATAGAATTCTGAATTGAGGCTTGCTATTGTAGCTGTTTCAAAGTATGTACTGAATGCATTTGTATTCAGAGTTCATTTTGGCAGCAAGGTTTCAAAGTGCTGTCTACTGATTCATTGTGTTAATTTGTGGTTTGTTGATGATTTCATTACGGTGATTAGTATATTATATATATATACTTTATTATATATATTTCTTTTCGTAAGCAATTTTTTATTTTACAACAACGTAGATAGTGTAACGAAACCTATGCGTCACCCGTTTCGGACCAACATGTCTCACACGTGTCATGCGTGTGAGATGTGTAGGTCCGGAATTGTCCCTTTTTGGACAGCCTCAGAGTGGGCGACAGAGCGTGGTTTTATGATGAGTCATGAGTCCGAATGAGATTTCAGTAACATAACCTTGTTGTTCTCCATTGCACCACTATCAGGCGTGCAATTGGAGAACAGCGGGGTTATGCTGCTGAAATTTCGTTCGGACTAATGGCTCGTCATAAATACCACGTTTTGTCGGTCACTCTTGGGTGGGTTTAGGACCTATCTTTTCCTATAGACCATGGTTGTCACGGCATCGTCTGCGCCGACTAAACGTCCAGGCGGTCACCGCCGGACGCCATGGTGAATCGCCTCGCCTGGGTGGAGTTAGGCGCCCGCCTAGAGTTTCTAGGCGTCGCCAGCCGCCCGGCCGCCTCTAATTTTGTCTATTTCTTCAGTGTTTCCGTACGCCTGGCCAGGATGGAGACTCCGGGGCAAATGTGAACGAAGCAGGAGGCAGCGGCGGCGCCCACGACCCAAATGTGGGCGATCAGTGAGTATATGGACAAATATGACTTTGTATGTGGCTCTCGCTGTGTTTTGTGAATTTGTATGTGAGTTTGGATGTTATATGTAAATTCAGATGTTTACTGTGACTTTGGATGTGAATTCAGTTATATTATGTGATTTTGGATGTGATGTGTGAAGTGTGGATGTGATTTTGGATGTGAGATGTGGTTTTGGATGTTATATGTGAAGTTTGAATGTGATTTTGGATGTGAAATGTGATTTTGGATGTGTATTGTGAATGTATGTGAAATTGTGGTTGGATGTGAGTGTGAGTAGGGGAACCAGGAAAAAAAAATACCAGGTAACTTCCGTCGGCTTTGACCATAGCCGACGGAAGTTAGCTGGTTTCGGCCACGTGGGCAGAAAGGCTAACTTCCGTCGGCTTCGGCCCTAGCCGACGGAAGTTAGCTGCCCCTAACTTCCGTCGGCCAGGCTGGCCGACGGAAGTTAAAGCCCCCCTGGTGACGTGGCAGTGTTCGGCGCTACCTTCCGTCGGCCACGTCAAGCCGACGGAAGTTAGCTAACTTCCGTCGGCGGCCGACGGAACTTAGCTAACTTCCGTCGCCGCGCTTCCGTCGGCCAAAGGCCGACGGAAGATAGCGTTTTGCCGACGGAAGTTGGCTTCTTCCGTCGGGAAAGGGCTAACTTCCGTCGGCTTTGGCCGACGGAAGTTGCCTGTTTTGTTGTAGTGGATTGGGGTCCTATTTATAGGCTGCCCAACACTAGGAATATTCCACCAGCCCCTTAGGGGTTTTTTACAGACGCATGAATAAAGGAAAAGACTCTACTGCCCTTAGTAATTTTTATAGACACGACTGACTGACTGTGGGCCTAGAGATACAAATGCTTATCCGGAAGCTAAGCTTTCGTAGCGACTACGACTTCTCTTCTGGACAGTCCGATACAAGATCAATGGTTGTCAGTTTTGCGCCGAAACTGACAAAGCCTCCACCGACTTTGCACCAGGTACCCGGATTGGGCCGGCCTGATTCCGCAGCTCTCTCAGCCCGGCAATCACTCACCGCCCGTGTACCTGAGTCAATCCTAGTCAACAGCCCAGTGGGTCTTCTACTGCTTCTGGCCCATGCACCCGGATTGGGCCAGCCCGACTTCGCAGCCTCCTCTGCCCGACAGTCGCTCGCTGCCCGTGTACCTGAGTCACACGTGGCACATGAAATAGCAGATCTTCATTCTTCTTAGTCCTCTTTGACTATCGTTGACAATGAGTCATCACTTCTGGATCCATGAGGCCCATGCTATTCAGCATGGCTCCTCACTCGAGGGCCTCTGGGTTCTTGACGTCTGGCAACGCCTTCGGGGGTTGTCGAGATAGCTGAAGGTCCTACTCCGTTGGTCCAAGGGGACCTTCGGGGAGGATCCGAGGCTAGGCTCCACTTGGGAGGCATAGCTAATGGAGGTGAGGTCCGAAGACCAAGGACTTCGATTGGTTAGGGAAGGCGAGGAAAGACCTTCGAACTACACTAAGAAGCCCCTTACCGAAGGGTGCGCGGAATCTTGAGATTCCGAAGCTCCCTCCGCAAGTGCCCTTCGAAGTACAGTCAGCAGTAGAGAACTAGCTTTTAGAACTAGGATCTCCACGGACGGCGCCAACTGTTGGCGTAAAAGATTACGCTAACGGGTTCTCTAAGATTAAGAACTCACAAACAGTGGATTTGTGTTGAGAACTATCTCAAGCCTCCGAATTGGATAATAGCTTAAGTAGTCTGAAATTGTGTATTGAATAGCTAAGTATTCGATGCCTATTACAGGGTAAGAAGGAGGGTATTTATAGGCAAAAAGTCTAAGGAAAAGACCTATTTACCCCTCAATAACAACTGACATAGTGGAAACTATTTGGTACCCCGAATTGGGTTAAAATGGTAAAATCTACCCGGAGTAGGAAGATAAGGCAAACATCTTATCAGTCTTGCTGTTTTCCACTGAAGCTTCATAGCCTGTGGAGGGTACCTTCGAATTGTAAGTCGAAGCACCTTTTGGCTTAGAAACTTCACCACCTTCGGGCATAAGCAGGAGCTTCGAAGCCGATAAGTTATCTTTGACTGTCAATCTCTAAAGTCCTAAGGGTGAAGTATTTTCCCCCAACAGTATCTAAAGAAAGTCATTAGCACGCATTTTCAATTTTTTCAAACAAAAGAATCACCACATTTTCTAGTTGACAAGCAAGGTAAAGCATGATATGCAAAAGCTAACATATATCTACCAGGATAAGCATTGTCCAAAACAAAGTGCTTCAGCAAACTTGTTATCTTTTTAATTTCCGGGCTTTTTCTTTTTCCTTTTTCATTTTTGCCAGGGGTTATTTGCATGTCAAACCTTATGCTAACCGACCAAGTCAAGCCTAGGCCATGTTGGGGGAAAATACTTCATCCTCAGGGTCACTACTGTAACAAGACAGAGGCAGACTATTCAGTCAAAGGTTTCCAGCATCTAACTTTGGCTTAGTACTGAGACAAGTTCGAAGGATTGAGGCGAACTCTAGTTCGGGGTATATCTTCGAATGTAGACTCTTCAGAGAACTTCCTTGCCAGCTAAGATGGAAGACTTATCTTCTTTCTCATTAGATTAGTCTTTTACCATTTTAGCCCTATTAAGGGTACCGAATAGTTTCCACTATGTCGGTTGTAATAGAGGGGTAAAAATGTCTTTTCCTTAAGGTTTTGGCCTATAAATACCCCCCGTTTTACCCTGTAATGAGGATCGAATACTGAGTTATTCAATACACATCTTCAAACTATTTTGAGCTATTATCCACTTCGGAGGCTTGAAATAGCTCACTTCGCAAACACTTCGTTTGTTAGTTTCTAATCTCTAGAAACCTGTTAGCGTAATCTTTTGCACCAACAGTTGGCGCCGTCCGTGGGGAACCTAGTCCGAAAAACTTCGTTCTCTACCAAGTTCTCAAACCATGCCTCCCAAGCGGAGTTCAGGTGGTAGTCCTACTCGGAGGTCCCCTCGGACCTCCGGAGTAAGATCTTCGAACACAGTCGAGGTTGGAGGATCTACGGCAATTCCTCCACCTCAGACTCCCGAAGAGATTCCCCTTCCTCGAGCATACGGAGTTCCTCCCCAACTCCATCTATACTTCGGCTAGCTGGAGTCCCCCTTCTAGCTCAGATTCCGCTTCAAATTGATACGTACAGTTCTCAAGACCCGGAAGGCACTTCTGGAGGAGATGAAGATGGTCTTAGCGACATGGCCTCCCAAATGGCTAGTCTCCAAGATGAAGTGGCGAGGTGGAGGCAAGAAGCCACAGATAGGCTTCGTTCTCAGGCCACCCCGGTCATTCCTGAAGTGCCCCAAGAAGACGAACTTCCTTATCTCGAAGCCCCGGAGAACGCTTCCCTCGATAGCGAGTCCCCGCTGCATCTTGAGCTACAGAAAGTGTGCTTCGATCCTAAGTTTAAAACTTCGAAGCTCTGCAAATATTCTAGAGATGAGGACCCTAGGGAGTTCTCCCGTTCTTATGCATTGGCAATTGAGGCCGGTGGAGGACTGCGAGACACCATGGCCAAATGTTTCCCTCTAGCTCTTGAAGGGGTGGCTCTGCGGTGGTTTTGGTCCCTGAAGCCAGGGTCAATCAGAACCTGGGAGCAATTAAGGAAGATGTTCATAAGTAACGTTCAAGGTACCTTCGTACCCCCAATGTCTACCGGAAGTATTTTCCATGTGAAGCAGCTTCCTGGAGAAACCTTAAGACAATTTTTCAAGCGCTTCGCCCATACGAAGTCGCAAATTCGAGGGCTGACTACATCCTCCATAGTTTATGCAGCTCGAGAGGGAGTTACCCATGCGGGCCTCCTTGATAAACTTCATCGGAAACAAATATCTTCTATTGCTGAGTTGATGTCTTATTTTGAAGAGTATGCTAGGTCAGAAGAAGGGTGGCTTCGGATAACTGCTTCAACTCCATCAATCCTACAAGAAGTCAAGTTGGAAGTAAAGACTTCAACACCTTCGCAGGGACCTAACTTCGAAGTCCAACATGACAGGCGTCGGGGGCAAAAGAATCCTCGTTCAGAAGTCTTGAACATTGCACCTCAGCAGAAATTTGCCTCTAAGACTTCACAAGCTTCGGGAGTCAAGACCAGCAGCTGGAGGCCGCCAGGGAATCCGGCTGGCAAAGCCCAGGCCTTCTTCTGCTGCGTCCATGGTGAGAATCGAAGTCATGCAACTGATGCGTGCAAGTCTATACTCGCTTTAAGAGGCGAGTACCTCGAAAGAACCTCGGGTCGAGGCACTACTGACCGAGTTCCTTCCAAAGTGCATCCGGAGCCTGTCCATGTTGTGGCACGTATAGACAACTTCGACCCTGCAAGGCAACCTCCGGTGGTCAATATTATGCCACATCCGAAACAGGAAGATGGTCAAGATCGAGGGAAAATACTAGTCCTCCCCATTTACGGAGGAGGGACTTTTGGTACTATGTCGAAGAGGTAGAGAAGAGAATATGTCCGAGAGGTGGGCCATATTGGAACTTCTTCGTCCGCAGCTACCATGCCTGAATGGTCCCATGTGCCGATATCTTTTTTCGTAGATGATGCAGCTGGCATAAAGTTTCTGCATGCAGATCCACTTGTCATCACTGCCGACATAGCAGGGACTAATGTCCGGAGAGTACTGATTGACAGAGTGTGTTCAGCAGATATTATCTTCGTCCAAGCCATCGATCAGCTCTGTATCTCCAGGAAGCATCTTCTCCAGCAACTCGTCCTTTGCAAGGCTTCGCAGGACCCCCTCTTGATGCCCTTGGCCAAATAGGCCTAGAGGTCGCTTTCGGAGAGGGGCTACTGGCCAGGACGGAGGAGGTGATTTTTGATGTTGTGGATGCCCCGTATGCATATAATGTTATCTTCGGGAGGGGCATGTTGAATCAGTTCGGAGCCATGGCGCATCATAATTATTTGTGTATGAAGATGCCCACGCAAGCGGGAGTGCTGAGGAGCCATGCTGAAGAGCGTGGGCCTCATAGCTCCAGATGTGATGAGTCATTGTCAACGGTAGTCAAAGAGGACTGAAAAGAGAGAACACCTGCTGCGTCTGGGCCGCGTGTGACTCAGGTACACGGGCAGCGAGCGACTGTTGGGCAGAGGAGCCGCGAAGTCAGGTTGGCCCAATCTGGGTACATGGGCTAGGAGCAGCAGAGGATCCACTAGGCTGTTGACCGGGATGGACTCAGGTAGACGAGCGGCGAGCGATTGCCGGGCTGAGGGAGCTGCGGAATCGGGCCGGCCCAATCCGGGTACCCGGTGCGAAGACGGTGGACGCTTTCTCAGTTTCGGCGCAAAACTGACGACCGCTGATCTCGGATCTGACCGCTCTGAGGCGATGTCGTAGCTGCTACGAAAGCTCCGCATCAGGACAAGTCATCTTTAAATAGGAGTTTACTATTTTTCCTTTAGGCCCACAGTCTATCAGTCGAGTCTGTAAAAAATCCTAAGGGCATTTCGGTCTTTTCCATTTTTATTCAGCGTTTGTAAAAAACCCTAGGGGTATTTCTGCATTTTTCCATTTAATGGGCTGCCTATAAATAGGCCCCAATATCCTAGGGTTAGGGTTACCATTTTCAGAATACACTTTACTAATTCCAAAAATTTTGGGTCAATTTCCTCCACGGTGTCCACCCTCTCCGCCGCTGGTGTTTTCGTTTGGCTCTGAAAAACTTCGCCGCCGTGGTTCGACTTATCTTCTCCCGAAGCACTTTTATTCTCCGGCTCTTTTCTGCACTTCGTTCTGTTCTTCCAACGAGGCCTGTAGCATCTAGCGGCTTGAGCAGCTAGCATAGTAGCGCAACAGCTAGATTGCCTCTAGGGCTGAATGCTAGTGCCTAGCCACTGCGTTTGCTGTGCATGGTCAGAGCAGCAGTTGCAGCTAGCTAGGCAAGAATCTTGCTCATGGCACGACGACACATGCAGCCCATCCAGAAGTTTGCGTGAAGAAATTTTTGGTGTGGGCCCCGGCCCATGCTCCGTGCGGCGTGAACTGCAGCAAGTAGCCAGCGCGTGAACACAGCGGAAGCTTCGGCGTTTGGGCGGAGAAACAACGGACCAAGCAAAATCATCGTTAGTACTAATTGTGTTTCTCAATTTGCGTGCTAGTGAAATATTCTTGTTTTGCCTTGTTTCACGTGCTGTTAGTATTATTTCATTTCCTTCCGTAATATCCGATTGCGTGTGATGGCATACTGCTAAGAAGTAATTTTTTTCATGAATATATTTCATCTGTTGATTTAATCTTTGTGTTGTCATTATATCTGTTCGTTCATCTGCTGTTTTGATTAAATGGATGATATTGAATCTGGTGTTTTAATCTGTGCACTGTTCTATTTCGGTTAGAACATCATAGTTTATCATCTTCATGTGTGTTGGTTTGATTTAATGCCTGAGAGTTAATTAATCTTTTAATCTGCCTTTAAGCACTGTGTTGGTGTCTTTTCAATTAGGACACCGGTCGTTTTTAGGCTAGATTATTTTTAGCTCTGTTGATCTGTTTTACTTTTAGCTGTTTATTTGTTGAGGTGCATTGGGTGTTGGGAGCAGGCCATTGATTCGAAAGAATTTTTTAGGCGCCCATTCACCCCCTTGGTCGCTACTTTCGGTCCTACAAGTGCTCACTGTTTTCAGAGATCAGGCCACTGCGCGAAGAGCAGAATATGGTCATGGCCCCCCTCTTGACCCGAGACAAGTGAACAATGTGCAAGGCAACCCGGAGGATATCTCTGCTTCAGGTGAACCTTTGAAGAAGTCCTTCCCAAGACCAAGCCCGGAAGGAGAGATTATAACGAAGGTTATTGGTAAAGACGACAAAGACTATTCATTTCAGTTCGGCAAGGATTTGCCTCCAGAAGTCGCTACTTCGTTAGAAAAAGTAGTTGAAGAAAATTTAGATGTCTTTGCATGGTCTGATGAGGACATTACCGGAGTCAGTAGGGATATTATTGAGCATAGTTTACTTGTAAACCCGAGGGTTCAGCCTGTCCGACAAGGACTCCGGAAGTTATCTGCGGAGAGGGCCATCCTTGCTTAAGTTGAAGTGGAAAAGTTGCTGAAGGCTGGGATTATCAGAGAAGTAGCTCATACGGAGTGGCTAGCCAACCCAGTCTTCGTTAGGAAGAAATATTTCGGGAAGTGGCGCATGTGTATTGGCTTTACATCTTTTTAATAAAGCATGCCCCTGTGACCCCTATCCCATGCCCCGAATTGACCAATTGATAGACTCCAGTGCTGGTTCGGAGTTATTAAGCTTCCTCAACGCATATTCTGGCTATCATCAAATCTGGTTAAAGCACGAAGATGAAATCAAAACAAGCTTTGTAACTCCTTCGGGGGTTTGCTGTTATGTAGGAATGCCTTTCGGCTTAAGAAATGTCGGGGCAACTTTTTCGAGGTTAATTGCTAAGGCTCTAGGTCATCAAATGGGCCGCAATGTAGAAGCCTATGTGGATGGCATTGTAATAAAGAGTGCTCTAAAGCACCAATATAACCTAGACTTAGCAGAAACGTTCAATAGCCTTCGGCGTGTGGAGTCCGTCTCAACCCCGAAAAATGTATCTTCAGGGCTCGGGATGGAAAATTGTTAGGGTATCTAGTTTCAAGCAAAGGGATCGAAGCTAGCCCTACTCAAATAACTGCATTGCAAAGGATGGCTCCTTCAGAAAATTTGAAGCAAGTGCAAAAGCTAACTGGTCGCCTTGCAGCACTTAGCAGATTCCTTGAAAGGTCTACGGAGAGAAGTTTGCCCATTTTCAAAGCATTGAAAGGGTCCGAAGATTTTGCATGGACACCGGAGTGTCAAAAGAGTTTTGACGATATTAAGAGTTATCTCAGTAACCTCGCTACACTCACGGTGCTTGTTGCGAACAAAACCCTACTCCTCTACCTTGCGGCTACTGGCTCCGCTGTCAGTGCAATCCTTGTCAGAGAAGTTGATTTCAATGGGAAGTTGGTACATAATCTAGTCTATTTTGTATCTGAAGCATTGTCTGGAGCAAAAACAAGATATGATGAGCTTGAGAAGTTCACCTATACTCTGATAATGGCTTCAAGGAAGTTAAGGCATTATTTCCTAGCACATAATGTGATTGTACCAACCTCGTATCCTTTAGGAGATATGCTCCGAAGTAAGGATTCTACAGGAAGAATTGGGAAATGGGCCATTAAATTAGCACCCTTCGGTATCTCCTTCTTGGCAAGGACAGCAATCAAGTCACAGGTGTGCTCTTCTGGGCCAGCGCTTGTTGGACTGAGTCTTGGAGCTCCACAAGTTGTGCGCTAGAATCTGCTGCTGCTTGCCGAAGCTTCTCGACCTCCGCTCTAAGCACCACACACTCGGCCTCAGTCTCTTGGACCAAAGCCTTGAGTGCAGTGTTGTTTTGTTGCTCTGCCCGGAGTGCTTCCTCGGTGATAGCCCTAGCCCTCCGCTCCTCGAGGAGCTCCTCTAGCTGTAGTGTTTTTCCCTCGAAGACTTTGAGGGTGGACTGGAGGGTAGTAACCTTCCTTTTGAGCCGATTAGTTTCAAGCTCATTGGAAGTCGCTACCGCTCTAGCAAGGACGAATTGCTGCAAAAAAGCAAAGTAAGTACCAAGTAATTTTATTTATTAATTGAATACACTTGTTGTATGTTGCATACTTGAACGGCAGCCCTTTCGAGGGCCAAATCGAGCTCCGGTGCTCTGGCTTCGCTCAAAACAGAGACCAGTTCGGAGCTCGCGACCTCTTGGCCTTTGTCCGCAAGGGGTTCCAGAAGCTTTCGGAGCCCTGTCCGTTGCTCCAAGAACGGAGCAAACATAGGAAGCCAAGATAGGGCCCGACGATCATCTACCGCAGCCTCCTCCTCCGAGTTGCTCGCCAAAGGGTCATTGGAGGAGGGCGTCACCATCAAGGCAGGGAGGGGGCTGAAGCTCGTCATACTCTTGCCCCTCCCTGGCACAAAAGTTGGAGCTGGTACATTGGCTGGAGTAGATCCTCCTTCAATCGTTGCCTCCTCGGTCGGAATTACTTCGCCCGAGACAACTCCGGTCGTCAGAACCACTACATCAGCCAGAGCCTCAACTCCAAGTGAAGCCGAACCTCCACCAGTGGTCGGAGCCATGCCGCTCCTCAACGCACCTACAAAAATTAAGGTATTTAGTGAATATTTGTTGTATAATAATTATTGCAAGAATTTCAAAGGCAAAAGCTTCGAGGTATACCTTTGTCCAGGCCTTGGGGGAGAATTGTGTGGTCCTCCAGGACTTCGTACATTCAGAGATATTCTTTGAGGTCATCCCCCGAAGTCTGCTCCAGTGCAGCTGCTATAGACGTCCCAATCTCTGGCACTATTACCCCGACCATGGGTGAGTTAGGAATTGCTAACCCAAGTTCCGAGCCAGCTGTGACAGGCTCAGAGGATTGTGCTGCATCAGCTACCGCAGATTCCCGAGGAGGGTCTCCGGCTACACATGGGGACTCGCCCTCGCTACCTTCCAAAAGATAGTTTTCAAGGACCTTCCCCATCTGGACATTGGAGTCTTTTTCTTCTGAGCCCTCCGGAGAGGAGCTCTGAATATCCAGAGAGGAAGGCGAAGACACCATATATGCTTGAGGAAGAGGAGGCTTCGTCGTCTTCTTCCCCTTATTGATGGGGGTCTTGGTAGCTTTTTTGAGGGCTCGACGGTGGCTTTCCTCTTCTGAGGGGCCACTCTAGTTGAGCCAAAGTCTGGTAGAGGGGGAGGCTCCATCCAAAGAGCACTCCACATCCTGTTGAAGCGCTCCCAGCTTCCCACCAGCTCCACCCTTCACTGCTTCACCACCGTAGGGGCTCCGAGCACCCATTCGGTGGCTCTTGCGATCTGCTCCGAAGCTAGTGCCAAAGGAGCCGCTGAAAAGAGGTAGCATTCCATTAAGTATGTTATCTATTTTCTAATGTGTTAATGCAAAAAATGTGAAGAATTACCAAGGCTTCGAAGCTCCCCCTCCAAAGCGTTTTGAAACGCAATCGGCCAATCGGCTCCGAGAGGCAGGATCTGGAGGGCGATGAATTCCTCCGCCAGATCACGCATGCTCATATGGATGGCTATTGAAGAAAGCAACCAAAGCCGCGTGGAAAGCAAGCTTGGGTTTGGAGTAACCTCGGCCTCCTTCCGGTACCAGATTTCTTGAAGGGGCCCTGCAAAGCTAGAGTCCTCTCCGACTTTGGCGTAAAACCACCGGAGGATCCAATTAGTGTACCACCGGTCGTTGATGGCCTTCGCCGGGAAATGCTGCGCATGCTCCTTCCGAAGTTGCAAGTTAACACTTCCGAACGCCGTCAACACCTTGGTGTCTCCGGGTCCGTCTTGTGGCTTCGGCTGGCAGGAGGCTTCGTGAGTGGCGGCGAAGACCTCCGATCTCCCTTCGCACCCTTCTACCGAAGTGCCCATTCGAAGATGCCCAGTCTTGCTATGGCGTTGGGGGACAACTGCGGCAAGGTAATGTGGAACATGTCCAGTACCTCTGACAGGAAATTAATCATAGGAAGTCCCAGTCCGGCTTCGAAGAAAGCCTCGAAGACCACCACTTCCCCACTCCACTGCTTCGGGGTCAACTCTATTCTCTGGACTTGAGTCCTCATTCCGGGGCCCAGCTTCCCTTTCACTGCCTCCTCGATGGAGTCCACCGTGCTCATCGATTGCCCGAGGATGAAGCTCTACGGCAATGTCTTCTTGGATGGTGGGCGGAGCTCCTGAGGATTCTTTGGCCAATAAATCCCTAGAGCTCCTGCCATGGCCGCCGCTGCTAATGCCACCAATGCTTGCCTCTGCACCAGAGTTCCTGCAACGGCCGACACCATTGCGCTGGTCCTCGCCATTGGTTGGTTGCTCAGAAGGTTGGGGAAAATTAGGAGGTTGAAGAAAGGAAGCTTAGAAGTCAAGCTCTGTAAAAAATTTCGATGGGCTTCGACTCCCCTTTTTATAGCCTTTCCGCTAGTTACTGTGTTTCGAACATGCATTCACATTGTAGGCTTGGCTTCTGTCGCTGACAGGTGGGAACAGGAAGTAAAAAGGTGTGAACCCACGGTAAAGTTTTGACCGTTACTTTTTCCAGGAGCCTAACGGCTACTTGAAGGGTAACAGCTCAAAATTAATGGATCTCCACGATGTTTCACCTCCGCAACGATTCTTTTCCCTGCAAAGCATTCACACAGGAGTCCTAGTTCGAAGCTTTCATCGGACATGCTTTGACATCAAAGACACTTCGAATAGCTGTAATACCTTCAAATTTTTCTAAGTTCCTGAATATGAAAATATTTCTTGCGTATACTGCTCTCCTTCTACACAGGTTAAATTGGAGACGCGTATTCGAGGTGCTACTGTTGGGGGGAAATACTTCATCCCCATGGCTTTGAAGATCAAAAGGCAAAGACAATTCATCAGCATCGAAACAGAAGTTCATCTCCATGTTGATGAAGTTTCCAAGCCGAAGGGTACTTCGAATCTTAGTTCAAAGGTATCCTCCGAAGGCTCCGTCTCTACAGTGGAAAACAGCAAGACTGACGAGACGTCTGCCTTATCTATCCTCTCCGGCTAGATTTTACTATTGTTGGGGGAAATACTTCATCGTCGGGGTCACTGCTGCAACAAGATAAAGGCAGGTCATTTAATCAAAGGTTTCCAGCATCTAACTCTGGAAGTGTACTGGAACAAGTTCGAAGGATAGAGGCGAACTCTAGTTCGGAGTATATCTTCGAACAATAACCCTTCAGAGAGGTTCCTTGCCAGCTAAGATGGAAGACTTATCTTCTTTCTCATTAGATTAGTCTTTTACCATTTTAGCCCTATTAAGGGTACCGAATAGTTTCCACTATGTCGGTTGTAACAGAGGGGTAAAAGAGTCTTTTCCTTAAGGTTTTGGCCTATAAATACCCCCCGTTTTACCCTGTAATGAGGATCGAATACTGAGTTATTCAATACACATTTTTGAATTACTTCGAGCTATTATCCAATTCGGAGGCTTGAAATAGTTCACTTCGCAAACACTTTGTTTGTTAGTTCTAAACTCTAAAAACCTGTTAGCGTAATCTTTTACGCCAATAGTTGGCACCGTTCGTGGGGAACTTAGTTCAAAAAACTTCGTTCTCTACCAAGTTCTCAAACCATGCCTCCCAAGCGGAGTTCACGTAGTAGTCCTACTCGGACGTCCCCTCGGACCTCCAGAGTAAGATCTTCAGACACAGTTGAGGTCGGAGGACCTTCGGCTTTTCCTCCACCTCAAACTCCGGAAGGGATTCCTGTTCCTCGAGCATACGGAGTTCCTCCCCCAACTCCATCCATACTTCGGCCCACCGGAGTCCCTCTTCCACCTCAGATTCCACTTCGGACTGATGCATACAGTTCTCAAGACCCGGAAGGACCTTCCGAAGGAGATGAAGATGGTCTTGGTGATATGGCCGCCAAAATGGCCAGTCTCCAAGCTGAAGTAACGTGGTGGCGCAAGAAGCCATAGACAGGCTTCGTTCTCAAGCCACCCCGATCATCCCCGAAGTGCCCCAAGACGACGAACTTCCTTATCCTGAAGCCCCGGAGAACGCTTCCTTCGACAGCAAGTCTCCACTTTATCCCGAGCTATAGAAAGTGTGCTTCGGTCCTAAGTTTAAAACTTCGAAGCTCTGCAAATATTCTGGAGACGAAGACCCTGGGGAGTTCTCCCGTTCTTATGCATTAGCAATTGAGGCCAGTGGAGGAGTGCGAGACACCATGGCCAAATGTTTCCCTCTAGCTCTTGAAGGGGTGGCTCTACAGTGGTTCTGGTCCCTGAAGCCAGGGTCAATTAGAACCTAGGAGCAGTTAAGGAAGAAGTTCATAAGCAACTTTCAGGGTACCTTCGTACCCCCAATGTCTACAGGAAGTCTTTTCCAGGTGAAGCAGCTGCCCGGAGAGACTTTAAGGCAATTTTTCAAGCGCTTCGCTCATACGAAGTCGCAAATATGAGGGTTGATGACATCCTCCATAGTTGATGTAGCTCGAGAGAGAGTTACCTGTTGGGGGAAAATATCTCATCTTCAGGGTTATTGCCGAAGATGCATGAAGGCAGTCAACCAGTTCGAAGATTCTCCGAAGATCATCTTCGAAGATACCCGGAACCCCGTTCGAAGCCCGAAGACAGGCATTGGTTCGAAGTATGTCTCCGAACTAAAGCCCTTCAAGATCTTTTCTGCCAGCTAAGATGGAAGACTTATCTTCTTTCTTATTAGATTAGTTTTTTACCATTTTAGCCCTATTAAGGAAACCGAATAGTTTCCTTAATGTCGGTTGTAATAGAGGGGTAAATAGGTCTTTTCCTTAATGTTTGGGCCTATAAATACCCCCCATTTCACCCTGTAATAGGGACCGAATACAAGTGATTCAATACACACTTTCGAACTATTCTAAGCTATTATCCTTTCGGAGGCTTAGAACAGTTTGCTTCACAAACACTTCGTTTGTTAGTTTCTTTTCTACAGAAACCTGTTAGCGTAATCTTTTACGCCAACAGTTGGCGCCGTCCGTGGGGAACCTAGTCCGAAAAACTTCGTTCTCTACCAACTTCTTACATCATGCCTCCTAAGCGGAGCGCACCTCGCAATCCCACTCGGAGGTCCTCTCGGATCTCCGGAGAGATACCCTTCGACACAGTCGAAGTCGGAGGGTCTTCGACTATCCCTCCACCTCAAACTCCGCAAGGGGCTTCTATCCCTCGAGGATACGAAACCTCTCCGCCAACCCCTTCCATACTCCGACCGCCCGGAGTCACTCCGCCACCCTCCATCCCGATTCGAACTGATCATACCAGTTCTCAAGACCCGGAAGACTCTTCCGGAGGAGATGAAGATAGCCTTGGATACATGGCCACTCAAATGGCCAACCTTCAAGCTGAGGTAGCGAGGTGGCGACAAGAAGCTGCGAACAGGCTTTGCTCTCAAGCCACCCCAGCTATCCCCGAAGTGCCCGAAGACGACGATCTTGGTTATCCCGAAGCCCCGGAGAACGCCTCTTATGACAATGAATCTCCGTTGCATCCTGAGCTGCAGAAGGTTCGCTTTGATCCAAAGTTTAAAACCTCGAAGCTCTGCAAGTATGCCGGAGATGAAGATCCCAGCGAGTTCGCGCGTTCTTATGCCCTAGCAATTGAGGCTAGCGGCGGAGTCAGAGACACTATGGCGAAGTGCTTCCCGTTAGCTCTTCAAGGACTGGCGTTGAGATGGTTCTGGTCTTTAAAGCCAGGATCAATCAATTCGTGGTCACAGTTGAAGAGGAAGTTTATAAGTAACTTTCAAGGCACCTTCGTGCCCCCCATGTCAACAGGAAGCCTTTTCCAAGTGAAACAGCTCCCCGGAGAAACATTGAGACAGTACTTCAAGTGCTTCGCTCATACGAAGTCGCAAATTCGGGGGCTGTCCACATCCTCAGTGGTTGATGCGGCTCGGGAAGGCGTCAGTCATCAAGGCCTTCTGGATAAACTGCATCGGAAGAGCATCACCACAGTATCACAGCTGATGTCATACTTCGAGGAGTATGCGAGGTCAGAAGAGGGTTGGCTTCGGAGGACTACTGCTACTTCGACAGTATTGCAAGAAGTTAAAGCAGAGGTGAAGACTTCGGCACAGCCGCAGGAACCAGTCTTCGAAGTGCAACATGATCGAAGAAGAGGGCAAAAGCACCCTCGCTCTGAGGTCTTGAATATTGCACCCCCACAGAAGTTTATACAGAGAGCTCCACAGTCTGCGGGGAACAAGTCCAGCGGCTGGAGGCCGCCAGGAAAAACGGCTGGCAAGGGCCAGACCCTTTTTTGCTGTATTCATGGAGAGAATCGAAGCCATGCAACTGACACTTGCAAGGCTATCCTTACCCTAAGGGGAGAATACTTGGAAAGAACTTCGGGTCGAGGCAGTACCGACCGAAGTCCAGCAGCAGCGCGCCCAGACCCGGTCCAGGCTGTGGCGCGGATAGAAAATTTTGATGCTGCAAGGCACCCTCCAGTGGCCAATGTTATGCCACCTCCGAAGCAAGAGGAAGGGCAAGATAGAGGAAAGAGAGTAGTTCTCCCTATCTCCGGAGGAGGTACCCTCGGAAGCATGTCCAAGAGACAGCGAAGAGAGTACGTTCGGGAAGTAGGTCATATTGGGACTTCGTCATCTGCAGCTGCAATGCCGGAGTGGTCTCATGTTCCAATATCTTTCTCTGCGGAGGATGCAGCTGGTATTAAGTTCCCGCATGCAGATCCATTGGTTATCACTGCTGATATTGCAGGGACTAAAGTCCGAAGGGTGCTAATTGACGGAGGTAGTTCGGCAGATATTATTTTTGTGCAAGCCTTCGATCAGTTATGCATTTCCCGAAAGCATCTCCTCCCAGCGGCTCGTCCTCTGCAAGGCTTTGCAGGACCTCCGCTTGATGCACTCGGCCAGATAGGCTTGGAAGTAACCTTCGGAGAAGGTTTACTAGCCCGAACTGAAGAAGTTATCTTTGATGTGGTAGATGCCCCGTATGCTTATAATGTCATCTTCGGACGGGGCATGTTGAATCAGTTCGGAGCTGTGGCGCATCACAACTACTTATGCATGAAGATGCCCACACAAGCAGGAGTCCTGACAATCTTCGGAGATCAAGCCATGGCTCGGAGGGCAGAATATGGTCACGGTCCTCCTCTTGATCCGAGGCAAGTAAATAGTGTCCAAGATAATGAAGAAATTTTTTCAGCCTCCTCCGAAGCTTCGAAGAAGTCGTTTCCGAGACCAAGTCCCGAAGGAGAGATTGCAACGAAGATCATTGTTAAAGATGGTAAAGAATACACTTTTCAATTTGGTAAAGATTTACCTCCTGAAGTTGCAACCTCCTTGGAAAAAGTCGTGGAAGAAAATTTGGATGTCTTCGCTTGGTCTGACGAAGATATCACCGGAGTCGATCGGGATATTATTGAGCACAGTTTGCTTGTAAACCCGAAGGCCCGGCCTGTTCGACAAGGGCTCCGGAAGATGTCCGCAGAGAGAGCTGCTCTAGCTAAGGACGAAGTTGAAAAACTGTTGAAGGCTGGGATTATCAGAGAAGTGGCCCATACAGAATGGTTAGCCAACCCAGTCTTCGTCAGGAAGAAGTCTTCCGGGAAGTGGCGCATGTGCATTGATTTCACATCTCTGAATAAAGCGTGCCCACGTGACCCCTACCCCATGCCCCGAATTGATCAACTAGTTGACTCCACTGCAGGTTCGGAGTTACTAAGCTTCCTTGACGCGTATTCTGGTTATCATCAAATATGGTTGAAGCGCGAAGATGAAATCAAGACAAGCTTTGTAACTCCTTCGGGAGTCTTCTGCTATGTAAGAATGCCCTTCGGCCTAAGAAATGCCGGGGCTACTTTTTCAAGATTAGTTGCTAAGGCTCTAGGTCATCAACTAGGTCGCAATGTGGAGGCCTATATGGATGATATTGTAATAAAGAGTGCTTTAAAGCACCAACATAGCCTAGACTTAGCAGAAACATTCAATAGCCTTCGGGCATGTGGGATCCGTCTTAACCCCGAAAAATGTATATTCGGAGCTAAGGCTGGAAAGTTGTTAGGGTACTTAGTTTCAAGCAGGGGAATTGAAGCTAGCCCTACTCAAATAACTGCGCTGCAGAAGATGGCTCCTCCGGAGAATTTAAAGCAAGTGCAAAAGCTGACTGGACGTCTGGCCGCACTTAGCAGGTTTTTATCAAGGTCTGCGGAGAGGAGCTTGCCAATATTTAAAGCTTTGAAAGGGTCTGAAGATTTTGCATGGACACTGGAGTGTCAGAAAAGCTTCGAAGATATTAAAGATTATCTCAGCAATCTTGCTACACTTACGGTGCCTATTGCGGACGAAACCCTACTTCTGTATCTTGCAGCTACAGGTTCAGCTGTCAGCGCAGTCCTTGTCAGAGAAGCAGATATCAATGGGAAGTTGGTCCAAAATCCTGTCTATTTTGTATCCGAACCATTGTCAGGAGCAAAGACAAGATACTCCGAACATGAGAAGTTCGTTTATGCTCTGATAATGGCTTCGAGGAAGCTAAGACATTATTTTTTGGCTCACAATGTAATTGTACCAACTTCGTATCCTTTAGGAGATATGCTCCGAAGCAAAGATTCCACTGGAAGGATTGGAAAGTGGGCAGTAGAGCTAGCACCCTTCGGCATATCTTTCCTGGCAAGGACAGCTATCAAATCTCAAGTCCTAGCAGACTTCGTAGCAGAGTGGACTCCACCTGCGAAGTTGACTCCAGAGAAATCAGATGACGGAGTTTGGATTATTTACTCCGATGGGGCTTTCCAAGCATCCGGAGCAGGCATTGGGGCAGTATTGATTTCACCGTCAGGGCAAAGAGCAATGTACTCCGCAAGACTCAACTTTAAGTCTACCAATAATATAGCGGAGTACGAAGGGATTTTATTGGGACTCCGGAAAGCACGTGCTCTAGGGGCTACAAGGATAATTATAAAAACAGATTCTCAGATAGTAGCAGGGCACGTAGACAAAAGTTTTCAAGTCCAACGTCCACAGCTTGCAAAGTATTTAGAAGAAATCCGCAAGATCGAAGCACACTTCAAGGGTATTTCCATTCGGAGTATACCAATAGCTGAAAACGTGCAAGCGGACATTTTAGCGAAGGCTGCAGCCGGAGCTGTGGATGTGCCTGAAGAAGCTTTCTATGAGGAGCTCAATATACCTTCGGTGCCACAAATTGCCTCTGCGGAGATTCTTTGCATTCCTAGTGCAGATTGGAAAGATTCAATCATAGAACTCTTGCAAGGAGGAACAAATTTGTCCGAAGAGCCCCAGTTGTCAAGATTAAAGCTCAGAGCAAGAAACTATCAGTTAATCAACGGTATATTATACAAGGCCGGAGTATGTTCCCCTCTACTCCGATGTATATCTCAAGCCGAAGGCCAAGAAATTCTTCGAGAAATTCACGAAGGCCTTTGTGGAAGCCATTTAGCCCCTAGAGCTCTGGCAGGAAAAACACTTCGCCAGGGGCTTTATTGGCCCACAATAACAGCTGATGCGGAGAGCTTGGTCCCCACTTG
The DNA here is from genome assembly GCA_019279435.1 of Zizania palustris. Taxonomy (NCBI): domain Eukaryota; kingdom Viridiplantae; phylum Streptophyta; class Magnoliopsida; order Poales; family Poaceae; genus Zizania; species Zizania palustris. The sequence continues at coordinate 75,248,426 of JAAALK010000289.1, read as the reverse complement.
TCAAGGATGCCAGTGGATGGGTCGACGGAGTCATCGCCCACCAACAGTTGATAATGGAACACAGTTCGATGCAGAACCCTTCAGGAAGTTTTGCGAAGACCTAGGCATTCAACTATGTTTTGCTGCAGTGAGACATCCTCAGTCGAATGGAGCCGTAGAGCGAGCCAATGGAAATATTTTATCAGGGCTAAATCGAAGAATAGTAGGATTGTCAAAGGGACTGTGGACCGAAGAGCTTCCGAAGATTCTGTGGTCCATTCGGACTACGCAAACAAGGTCCACATGTTTTACTCCGTTCAGACTACTATTCGGAGATGAAGCTATGACTCCAACGGAGCTCAAGGGGGGATCATTTCGCAGCACCGAACCGGACATTGAAGAAGAAAGACAAGCTTCGTTAGATTTATCAGAAGAAACAAGACTTCGGGCTGTAGCTAATTTATCAAAGTATCATCAGCAGACGAAGACTTGGTATGACCCGAAGGTTAAGCTCAGCGAGTTAAGGCCGGGTCATCTTGTTCTACGAAGCATTATAGCACCAGGGAAGTTAGGCAATAAATGGGAAGGTCCATATCTAATTGTCCGCTCAGGGCGCCCTGGTTCATTTAAATTAGCTAATTTAGAAGGTGAAGAGTTAGCACATACTTGGCATGCGGAGCACCTAAAGCGATACTTCGCATAAGGGCTCCTTGTAATTCGCTTGTAATCACCTCTAAATTAATAAAGCATACACCCTGATAGTTGCCTTCCCCTCATAGACTTCCAGCTTCCCGAGCGAACGCGCTGGAACCGTGAGGTCGACCGAGAGGGAAGTGTCATTAAGCTGGGCTGTATTTCCGGACTTCGTACCCATAAAGTCGAAGCCTCCGGTGTGGTGGCTGAAATACATCCGGAGCCCAGGCCACGGCTTGTAGGCATCCGTAAAAGAGCCAAAACCACATTCTACGGAGTCCAAGCCATTGGCTGGTAGACTTCCGTAAAAAGAGCCGAAGGTGGCCAAAATCTACGGAGTCCAAGCTGCAGCTTGCAGACATCCGTAAAAGAGCCGAAGGTGGCCAAATTCTGCGAAGTCCAAGCCATTGGCTGGTAGACTTCTGCAAAAATAGCCGAAGGTGGCTACAATTATACGGAGTCCAAGCCATTGGCTGGTAGACATCCGTAAAAAGAGCCGAAGGTGGCCAAATTCTGCGAAGTCCAAGCCATTGGCTGGTAGACTTCTGCAAAAATAGCCGAAGGTGGCTAAAGCAAAACAGCATTTGAGCCATGAGCTTCGAATGTCTGTTAACATAAGTCCAAAGTGACAAATTTCTTAAGACACTAAAGTGTCCTGGAAGTTATCTCAATTGATTTCTTTCGTTAAACAAAGGTACCAAGTTACCATTCTTCTGACTACAAAAGTCGAAGGCATTTCATAAGATTTCAAAAGATCTTTAAATGACAGAGGGGCTCCGAACCCCCAAAAAATTGTACTCCGAAGTTTTTCTTTGCGCATAACCATCTTTGAATACATTTCGAAGTTGCTTATACCCAAAGAGGGGCTAGTAAATATGGAGACAATTTTAAATCGGCATTCATTATTGAAATAAATGTATTTACAGATTACATTATGAAAAATTGGTATCTATACCAAGAAGGAATCGGAGACCTCTTCGGTCCCGAGAGCTAGGGGTGGAACGACTAGTTCCAACATCGGAAGTTCTAAGAACTTTACGTTTAACTCTCTTCCTTCCCCTCGAAGCTCTAAAATCCTTCTGCTCTTGTTGAAGCTCGGCCCAAGTTCGAAGCCGCTCGGGGCTTCTTTCCCAGCTTCTAAGATCTTCAGATCTTTTATTTTGGGCTTCACCTTCGTCTTCAGACCAATTAGTGTCTTCAGAAGACGAGGTGTTTGCGTCAACCTCTTTATCTTCCTCTTTAATATAAGACAATACGTCTTTGATTACTTCGCGCGCAATTACGCCGGAGTCATCTCGAGGAATAAGAAATCGAGGACGCTTATAACTCTTTAGAAGTTCGAAGGTGTTCCACAATGAGCGAACTTCGCTGTTAAGCTCTAACACTTCGATATCTTCCATAAGAGGCAAAGCCTAAAAATATGACAAACAAGACTTTCATTGATAAATGTTTACAAGCATGAGCTTTACATAATCAAAAAATCCTAAGTAATTCCTAAACCTGCGGGTTCGGAGGAGGCTGACTGCTCGAAGCTTGGCTCCGAACTTGCTTCTGACGTTGGCCTTCGTCAATCCAAGCCTTGATCGCAGAACGACCTTCGGCTCTCCATGAAGTTTGAAAGGCTCGCCAGGCGGCAGTCACGCCTTCGGAAGGATTCAAAAGTCTTGCGTCGTCGAAGGTGATGGAGCCCTCTACGCTCGGAGTGATTGTTCGGCCCAAATCCTCGTAGTAACGAAGTAATCCAAGGGCAGACACTTGTCCGGAGAGTTCTCCATAACGCATGCCTGCCGTCTTCATTTGCTTCGCTGCTCCTTGGATCCTCTTTAACCGGCGCAGCAGAGTCACATTGTCATCCGAAGGTAGTGATCCAGTAGTACCGAAGTACTCCAAGACACCTAGCATCTGCTCGATGACCTCTGAAGCCACCTTCTCAGACTTAAGCCTTTCCTCAATAAGCGCATCCTTGACCGAAGTCGTTTCTGCTAGAACTCCGGAAATTCTAGCATTCTCCGTAGTCAAAGTATTCTTTTGAGTCAGGAGTTGGCTAGCCTCTTCTTGGACCCTCACAAGTTCGGACCCCTTAGCAGCATCCTCCTTCCGCAGTCTTTCAATTTCTGCTCGAAGCACAATTCTTTCTACTTCGAGCTCTTTCTTCGCAGCCTCCAAGCTTTGCCTGGCCCTTCGCTCTGCTAATATTATATTATCCATCTGAGCTACTCGACCTTCGGAGAAGTTAAAATTTCTTTGAAGAGCTTTGTTTTCTTCCCGAAGTTGAGCAATTTCATTTTCGCCCGATAAAGCTGCAGCGCGGGCCAAGACTGCTTGCTAAGAAAAAAGAAAAACTGAAATAAGAAATTATTCATATATAATTTGCTATTTGGTTCGAAGATGCTTTATACCTGATAAGCTGCTCTTTCTACAGCAATGTTAAGCTCCGAACTTTTCGCTCTGCTTAAAAGGGCTACCAGTTCTGTTTCCCCGACTTTGCGACTGGCTTGACCCAAAGGTTTAACCAAAGTCCCAAGTCCGGTTTTCTCCTCCAAAAAAGGAGTTATGAGAGGAAGCATTACTGAAGCCTTCTGATCAGCTCTGCTTAGCGAAGGTCCGGAGAGTTCTTCCGAGGCCCTTGGAACTTCTGAAGATGGCCCCCCCTCAGTTGATTCACTTTCATCTGTTGACTCAGATGAAGTCGATCCTTGAGTAGGGAGAGGCTCTATGTGTCTTTTACCTCTTCCAGGCCCCTGTTGAATAACCTCCGGGTGTGGCTCCGAAGTTGTCGAAGGCCTTTGAATTGTATCTTCGTGAGGTACTTCGACAACAGGAGGCTCTGAAAAAACAAAAATATTATACATTGTATAATTTTGCATAAATTGATATGAATTATGCGAAATCTACCTTCGACATTCTCCGGGAGATCGAGCACTGGACTGATCGGAGGATCAAAAATGAAGTCATCATCCGAATCAGCCGTTAAATCTTGGACTACAGGAGCATCGTCCTGGGCAGTCCTCGTTGCTTCTTCGAGAATCGAAGCCATAGTGACTTCGACCCCACTTTCATTCACAGGAACTCTGTCCTGAGTTGCATCTTCTTGAACTACCGAAGTCCTTGGTTGATCAACATTATCTCCGGACTCCGGTACGTTCGCAGGTACTTCGGCTTGTGCGGCCCTTTGAGTTTCATTTTCTTCCATCAGGTGCACAAGCAATCTCCCCGTTTCTTCTTGGGAGTCGGAAACCGAAGCTCTTGAGCTCGAAGGTGCAGGATCTGAAGGTGCGAGGTTCTTCGGCTTCCGAGCCACCTTCTTCACCGGAGTTTTTGCTGAACTTGAAGTTCCAGCTTCGGCTTTCCTTTTCTGAGGCCCTTTCTCCAAAGGCGCCCAATCCATCAGAGGGGGAGGAGTGAGTTTCAGCATTCCCCGTACTCTGTTAAATCTCTCGCAACTCCCAACCAGTTTAATTCGCCACTCTTTCTTAGTCGGAGTTGGAGCACCCAAGATTTTTTTCCGAAGCCCTTATAATCTGTTCTGAAGTAACAGGGGCTGAAGAAACTGCAAAATAAATAATTCAAGTTAGTTTTTTCTTCGAAGTAAATATGTTTAATGCATGTTGGTTTCGAAGTTACCTGTAGGACTTGAAGTCAAGTTAATTTTGCGAAGACCGCCTTCGGAGTCATCTTCGAAGATGATAGGCCAGTTGGCCATCAGTGGAGGAATTTGAAGACCAATGAATTCTTCAGCCAAGTCTCGCATACCGAGCCTTCGGCTAACTTTTTCAAGCAGGTTCAGACGGGCTTCAAATTGGCCTTCGTCGGGTCGCACCAAAGCTTCCTTTCGGAATTGGATTTCTTTAAGCGGTCCAGCCAGAGGATTGCTTGCCCCAACTTCGGCATAGAACCATTTCAGAATCCAATCGGTGTACCATCTGGCGTTGATAGCTTTAGCAGGAAAGCGAAGGGCATACTCATCCCGAAGTCTAAAGTTGATACTGCCAAAAGATATTACTACTTTTTCACCTCTGGGAGTTACGAAGGTTTTCGGCTGGCAGGTTGCTCTATGTAATGCAGCGAAGATTTCAGCCCTTCCATCACATCCTTCGGCTCTCAAGGCCCACTCAAAGATAGCTAATCTAGCTACCACATTCGGAGATAGTTGGGGGAGGGTTACATGGAATAGGTCGAGTACCTCCGCCAAGAAGTCCACTGCAGGGAGACCCAAGCCTGCTTCGAAGAAGGCTTCGAACACTACCACTTCTCCGGGTCTTGGCATTGGAATTACTTCTTTCCACGGCTTCCGAATCATAACTCCCGCACCGATATTCCCTCCTACTGCGATTGTCAAGGACTCTCTTTTGCAGGTCGAAGGCCCCAACTGGAAGGACTGATCTAAATACTTGGTTGACGGGGGGCACAAACCTTGGTCAGCAGAGATTTGGGGGTTTCCCCCTCCAGCCGCCATAGATGTTGCTGCGGCCACCGAAGGTATCGCCGCCAACGTTGCTGCTGCCGCCTGTTGCCGAGCCACAATCGACGGAGGCGCTGATCCCTTGGTCTTCGCCATTGCAATCTCTGGATCGCTTTGGAGGAACTAGAGGCTAGGGTTTAAGAACTCAAGGGGCTCATAAATCTTTTGATTGTGAGAAAGCGGTGAAAAGGTAACCGGGTAACTTCTAAGCCCTTAATTTATAGCCTAGACTTCACTTTCTTACCGTTAATCCATGTCATTTCGCATTCCTGCCGTTACTTCTTTCGCGAAATTAACGCCTGCTACAGTTTCCGTTGTAAACAGAAACTAACGGCTATATCTTCTAAGTCTAAAAGACTTTCGAACTTCCTGAGTCAATTCTAAGATAGTTCGAAAAGTAACTACCTTAAGACTAATTCGAAGTTCATATCTTCATGCATTTCGGAGATAAAATAAAAACCAATAACCCCTATGATTGGTTATCTTTTCTTTCCGTATACTGCTCTCCTAACGTTACAGGTCGAACGGAGAAGCGTATTCGAGGGGCTACTGTTGGGGGAAAATATCTCATCTTCAGGGTTATTGCCGAAGATGCATGAAGGCAGTCAACCAGTTCGAAGATTCTTCGAAGATCATCTTCGAAGATACCCGGAACCCCGTTCGAAGCCCGAAGACAGGCATTGGTTCGAAGTATGTCTCCGAACTAAAGCCCTTCAAGATCTTTTCTGCCAGCTAAGATGGAAGACTTATCTTCTTTCTTATTAGATTAGTTTTTTACCATTTTAGCCCTATTAAGGAAACCGAATAGTTTCCTTAATGTCGGTTGTAATAGATGGGTAAATAGGTCTTTTCCTTAATGTTTGGGCCTATAAATACCCCCCATTTCACCCTGTAATAGGGACCGAATACAAGTGATTCAATACACACTTTCGAACTATTCTAAGCTATTATCCTTTCGGAGGCTTAGAACAGTTTGCTTCACAAACACTTCGTTTGTTAGTTTCTTTTCTACAGAAACCTGTTAGCGTAATCTTTTACGCCAACATTACCCATGCGGGCCTCATTGATAAACTTCACCGGAAACAGATATCTTCTGTTGCTCAGTTGATATCTTATTTCGAAGAGTATGCAAGGTCAGAAGAAGGGTGGCTTCGAAGAACTGCTTCAACTCCATCAATCCTGCAAGAAGTCAAGTTTGAAGTGAAGACTTCAACACCTTTGCAGGGGCCTAGCTTTGAAGTTCAGCATGACAGGCGTCGGGGGCAAAACCACCCTTGTTCAGAAGTCTTGAACATTGCACCTCCGCAGAAATTTGATCCTAAGACTTCGCAAGCCTCAGGAAGCAAGACCAGCGGCTGGAGGCCGCCAGGGAAGTCGGCTGGCAAAGCCCAAGCTTTCTTCTGTTGTGTCCATGGTGAGAATCGAAGTCACGTAACTGATGCGTGCAAGTCTATACTCGTTGTTGGCGTAAAAGATTACGCTAACAGGTTTTGAGAGATTAGAAACTAGCAAACGAAGTGTTTGTAAGTAAACCGTTTCAAGCCTCCGAATTGGATAATAGCTTAGAACAGTTTGAAGATGTGTATTTACTAACTCAATCTTCGGTCCTTTTTACAGGGTAAAACGGGGGGTATTTATAGGCCCAAACATTAAGGAAAATACCCTTTTACCCCTCTATTACAACCGACATAGTGGAAACTATTTGGTACCCTTAATAGGGCTAAAACGGTAAAAGACTAATCTAATCAGAAAGAAGATAAGACTTCCATCCTAGCTGGCAAAGAAGCTCTCTGAAGAGTGTAGGACCGAAAGTAGCGACCAGAGGGGGGGTGAATGGGCGCCTAAAAAATTCTTTCGAATTAATGGCCTGCTCCCAATACCCAACGCACCTCAACAAATAAATAGTTAAAAGAAGGACAGATCAACTGAGCTAAAAATAATCTAGCCTAAAAACGACCGGTGTCCTAAATGAAGATACACCAACTCAGTGCTAATAGGCAGATAAGCAAGGCATTCAAAACATGGCAGATCAATTTTCACAGAAACAAATCATCACGGCAGTTTGATCTAAGTGCACGTAAATCGAGATGAGAAGTTATTGTTCTACGTTGTCTCCAGTAAGATACTTGACGAAGCCCACTTCGAAGTACGCAGTATTAATGCCTGTGGTGCACGTCCCGAAGCCTCCGAAGCTTACTTCGTGAGAAGCCCTGCTCCGAAGCAAGTAATCTCCGAGGGCAAAAACAATGAAGTACCTCCGAAACTCACTTGAAGTGAAACTCAACTTCGAAGCATTTAATCTCCGAAGGCAAACACAGCGAAGTACCTCCGGAGCTTACTTGAACCGAAGCCCAGCTCTGAATCGGAGGTCACACTAAAACAGGAGACACTTAAAAATTCGAGGCCTGTAAAAATTTTGAAGCTCACACAAAAAACATCAATGTCTGATGGCTTGGACAGAAAGGCTTCGGAGTACAGGAACAAAACTTCGAACTTGTATTAGTACTTCGACAAAATCACAGCGCAGATTTCTCACAGAGGCTTCATTTCACTGATCGAAGCAAACTATGCGAAAAATACAGGAAACCCAAAAAGTGTTGCCACTGTTAAGGCAAACAATCAGCGAAGTTTGCTCAAGTAAATGTGGGGCCCACGAATCAAAATGACAGATACTAGAAGCTAGAAGCCAGTACTTGTTTTCATACACATGCAAGTGAAGAAACGTTTCAGCCGAGTGATGAACAATATGCAGAAAAACTGGTCTAGAACAACTAGCTTCGCAGGCTAGGAACAAAAACCTACAGCTGGGCAGCAAGTTGTCTACGGCTAGGCACAAGACATTGAAAACAGCAAGCCTAAAACCAGTAGCTGCAGATGCTAGCTAGATGCATAGGTACTAGTTAGATGCATAGGTACTAGCTAGATGCATAGGTACTACTTTCACAGCCAAAAACCAGAACTGTAAGCCAGCAATAGTTACCGAGAAACTCAATAGAGAAAACACAGTAGAGAACTATTGTAGATTCAAAAAAAATTTCGCACCAAAAATATTAATCCAGGCGTGCATACAGAGGAACCATATCAACCAGATCCATAGCAATGCATGAAGAGAAACAAACAGGATGAATAAAAACTTGGATGCAGAGATTTCGGGAAGAACACAGATGGCGGCGCACAGCACAGGAACAAAATTAGGAAAGTGAACTCAAGTTCGTCATTTAGCTGAGTTAACCCTAACCCTAGGGATTGGAGCCTATTTATAGGCAGCCCAATAAATGGGTAAAATCCAGAAATACCCCTGGGGTTTTTACAGACGCTAAATAAAAATGGAAAAGACCGAAATGCCCTTAGGATTTTTTACAGACTCGACTGACAGACTGTGGGCCTAAAGGCAAAATAGTAAAAACCTAAATAAAGGTAACTTGTCCTGATGCGGAGCTTTCGTAGCAGCTACGGCTTCGCCTCAGGACGGTCAGATCCGAAATCAACGGTCGTCAGTTTTGCGCCGAAACTGACAAAGCGTCCACCGTCTTCGCATCGGGTATCCGGATTGGGCCGGCCCGATTCCGCGGCTCCCTCAGCCCGGCAATCACTCGCCGCCCGTGTACCTGAGTCAATCCCGGTCAACAGCCCAGTGGATCTTCTGCTGCTCCTAGCCCATGTACCCGGATTGGGCCAGCCCGACTTCGCGGCCCCTCTGCCCGACAGTCGCTCGCTGCCCGTGTACCTGAGTCACACGCGGCCCAGACGCAACAGGTCTTCTCTCTCTTTTCAGTCCTCTTTGACTATCGTTGACAATGACTCATCACATCTGGAGCCATGAGGCCCACGCTATTCAGCACGGCTCCTCAATCTCCCCCTTGATGAGTGCATTGTCAACACTTCTCTTCATCTGCTCTTCACACACTGTGGAAACACGAAAAGAAAGCACAAGAAAACAGAGAAGAAGAAAATAAAGTAAAAGTTTAACCCTAATGACCAAAAACCGAACAAAAGCAAGAAACGGTCATTCTGGTTAACCAAAGGTAAAAGCTCAAAACGAGTGCAGTCTCAGAAACATCAACAAGGATATCAAAAGAGTAAGGACAAACGGGACAAAAACTCCCCCTGAAACAAATCCCAGAGAAAGCCAAAACTCCCCCTTAAACTCTTCTCCCAAAATTTCTCCCCCTTGTTGACAAGTGAACTCATCAAGCACTCTAAAACGACACTGACTCCCCCTGAAATGCAACTCCCCCTCAAAATATGCAATGAATGCAACTGGGGTGCAGGTGGAGTGTAGAAAGCATGCTTCTCAGATATGATTGACTGCAATTACAACATCTAACAAGTATAGCAAAAGTCATACTGTCTAAGACACATGGCATGATCAGCGCAATAGATGATATCTAAAGAAAGTCATTTGCACGCATTTTTTTTAATTTTCTCAAATAAAAGCATCACCACATTTTCCAGATGACAAGCAAGGTAAAGCAAGAGATGCAGAAGCTAACTGATATCTACCAAGATAAGCATTGTCCAAAACAAAGTGCTTCAGCAAACTTGTTGTCTTTTTAATTTTCAGGCTTTTTCATTTCCTTTTTCATTTTTGCCAAGGGTTATTTGCATGTCAAACCTTATGCTAACCGACCAAGTCAAGCCTAGGCCAGAACTGGACCATCAGAAGCTTAAGACATTGGTCTTGGCATACACTACACTGTCCTAGTTCATACCAAAGTGCTATGGTAAGCAGTTCAGAACAATGCAATGCGACAAGGCAAACCCACTTGGATCTTTTCAACTCAAGCATAAAAAGGCATGGAATTTTCATTCATTTTTTATTTTTATCATTTTTATAGCACAGTTTCCATGTTAAAGCAGAAAGATGTCCAAGTTGCATATCTGCATCTATGTGAGGAACTAGCTACAAGGCATATAACAGATAGCAAAAGCATTCAGCCTACACATGCTAGTTACCAGAAGCAATGGTGATTAAGTTTTCAAGTTTAAAGCATAAAAGCCATGCATATGACAGATATCAGACATATCAAGTGAACTGAACCAAAGCATGATCATTGACAAGTAATCAAAAGCATGTACCAGCTAGAATAAGTAAGCACTTCAATCATATAACAGAAGCAGGCTCAAAAGTGTGATATGTGAATATGTATGATATGAACACACACGAAAAGACTTAAGAAAAGAGTAAAGAAGAAAGAAAACTGACGCAAAATATCCTAGAAAGGATACACAACACCCAAATCCCCTCGTAAACGCTCAAATGTAGACTGATCTAGGGGTTTGGTGAAAATGTCAGCCAACTGATGATGGGTATCAACATGAACAAGGTCAATGACACCTTTCTCATATTGATCCCGCAAAAAGTGAAAGCGCACATCAATGTGTTTGGTTTTTGAATGGAGACATGGGTTTTTCCCTACACTAATTGCACTAGTGCTGTCACAAAACAAGGGAACTCTGGTAGGAAAGAACAACCCAAAATCTCGCAGAGTGGAAATCATCCAAACCAACTGTGAGCAGCAGCTAGCAGCAGCTACATACTCAGCCTCAGTGGTCGAAAGAGCAACTCCAGATTGCTTTCGAGAAGACCAAGAGACAAGAGAAGAACCAAGAAACTGGCAAGTACCAGAAGTCGACTTGCGATCCAACCGGCACCCACCGAAGTCAGCGTCCGAAAAACCAGATAAATCAAGAGATGATGATGCTGAATAGTAAAGACCAAGATTAGGCGCATAGGTAAGATACCTGAAAATACGCTTGACAGCTTGCCGATGAGACGCGTGTGGTGAAGACTGGAAGCGCGCGCACAGTCCCACGGCGAACTGTATGTCTGGCCTCGTCGCCGTCAAGTACAGAAGCGAACTGATCATCCCTCGAAACTCTCTCTCGTTGACCTTGACACCGCTTTCGTCCTTGTCCAGACCCCCAAAAGTGCCCATTGGGGTCATCTGAGGCTTCAGCTCTCCACCAAAGTCGAATTTCTTCAACATGTCTCGAGTGTACTTACCCTGGTGGATGAAGGTGCCGTCCTTGGTCTGCTTGATCTGGAGCCCTAGAAAGTACTTGAGCTCACCCATGAGGCTCATCTCAAACTCACTGTGCATCTGCTCAGAAAACTTGGACACAAGATCGTTAGTAGTACCGCCAAAGATAATATCGTCCACGTATATCTGAGCGACTAAAAAATCTGAAGCATCTCTGAGCAAGAAGAGAGTCTTATCCACAGAACCCATCACAAAGCCCTTCCCCAACAAAAACTGCTTTAACCGGTCATACCAAGCCCTGGGGGCTTGCTTCAACCCGTATAAAGCTTTTTGCAACTTAAAAACATGTCGAGGAAACTTGTGGTTTTCAAAACCGGGGGGCTGCCTAACATAAACCTCCTCCTCTATGTACCCGTTCAGAAAAGCACTCTTGATGTCCATTTGAAAAAGCTTAAAACCCTTCGAAGCGGCAAAAGCTAAAAGAATGCGAATGGACTCAAGACGGGCAACAGGGGCGAAGGTTTCTTCAAAATCAATACCTTCCTTCTGGCAGAAACCCTGGGCAACTAGTCGAGCTTTGTTGCGCACCACAACCCCATCTTCACCTTGCTTGTTCTTGAACACCCACTTGGTGCCTATTGGGTTGCATCCTGGTGGCAGCTCTACTAGTGTCCAAACCCGATTGCGGACAAAATTTTCAAGCTCTTCTTGCATGGCATTAATCCAGTTTGAGTAAGAAAGAGCATGAGAAATGTCTCTGGGCTCAAAAGATGCAACAAAAGCAGATTCATCAAACACAGCAAGAGAGTCAACAGACGAACGCAAAGTTCTTGAAGACACATCACCGATGATGAGCTCTGAGGGGTGATCACGCTGAACAGCTCGGGATCCCTGGTGATCTGAAGTCACCTCACCGGAGTCAGCAGCTGGCACCTCTGGACTCGATTGAGGGGGCTCGATCGAAGTGGAAGAAGTGATCAGAGGTCCGCCCTCGTCCTCAGTTGAAGTCTCAGAAGGTGTGGGCTCTGCAGGAGGTGCAGAAGGCCCACCCTCATCAGCAGCTGGAGTATCCTCATCTTCCTCGAAGATGGACTCTCCGAGCTCACCATCCCCAGAAAGCTCAAAAGAAGGATTCAAAGAAGGCAAGGACTCATCAAACGAAACCTCACAAGTCTCGACAAGCTGCTGGGAGTCGAGGTTCCAAACACGGAAGCCTCGAGAATGCAAAGCGTAACCAAGAAAAACACCATCCCAGCAACGAGACTCAAACTTGTCCAAATGCCCTCCCTTCTTGAGCACAAAGCACTTGCAGCCAAACGCTCGCAAGTGGCTCACCTTGGGCTGTCTGCCAAACCGCAACTCATATGAGGTCTTACCTAGGTAAGCTCTAAGAAAAATGCGGTTGGCCAGATAGCAAGCTGTGTTCATGGCTTCAGCCCAAAAGCGCCTAGGAGTCCTGTGCTCATCGAGCATCGTCCTGGCCATCTCGACTAGCGTGCGGTTCTTTCGTTCCACAACGCCATTCTGTGGGGGAGTGTAAGGAGCAGAAAACTGATGGTCAAGACCCTGATCACTACAAAAGCTGACGAACTGAGAGTTCTTGAACTCAGAGCCGTTGTCGGAGCGAATTGCTCGCATACGACCATTGTTCTCATTCTTCAGCTTCAAAATCAGGTCATGAACAAAATGAAAAGTTTCATCCTTAGACTCCAAAAAGAAAACCCACGAGAATCGAGAAAAATCGTCAACAATCACAAGTGCGTACCACTTCCCACCGACTGAGCGTACCCGAGCTGGACCGACAGTGTCCATATGTAATAGCTCGCCCGGATACGAAGTCATCACCTGAGTCACAGGTGCGTGAGAAGCGGCAACCATTTTCCCGTGACGACAGGGATGGCAAACCAGATCCTTCTCCATCTTAAGCTTGGGCAATCCTCGGATGAGGTCCATAGAGCTCAACCTAACTAGCAGGTCAAAACTCAAATGGCCTAACCTCCTATGCCACTTCCAGAGCTCAGAGGAGGATCCAGCAATCAAACAGCGAGAAGGGCCAAAAGAACTAGAGAAGTCAATCCGAAAAACCTTACCGAAAGGTAAGATCTAGCAAATCAAAGACCCTCTAGAATCAAACACAGAAGAATTGCCCTTCTTAAACCGCACCTCCAAAACATCCTCAAGAAGTTGCGAAACAGAAATCAAATTGAAGTTCAAGTTTCCAACCAAAGCAACGTTCTTCAAAGAAAAATGGTCTGAAATGCGAATTGAGCCAATACCACTTACTTTCCCTTGACCACTGTTCCCGAAGGTGATGTACTCTTTGGAGCTCGGGGGAGTGAGACTGGAGAACCATCTGCGATGTCCTGTCATGTGGCGAGAGCATCCTGAGTCCATGATCCAAACGTCCTCCAATCCCCGATCCTGCACAATCAATGGTTGTAAGTGGGAGCAAATGGTCCGGCACCGGGTTTAGCAAAAGAGCTAAACCAGTGTCGATCAATCTGCTCAAAAGACGGAAAGCAGAAATCATCAGAAAAGTTTGGACCAAAACGCGGCTCAAAACGCGGTCCTCGGTTCTGCCTAAAGCCTTGGCCACGAGATCCAGGACCGTAGCCAAAACGGTCTGGAGCTCTGCCGGAACGACCACCACCAACTGGAGTACGAGCAAGAAAGTCGTCTCCTCTACCACCACCTACACGACGCGGCCTGGCCTCCAGCCTCTCCCCACGTCGAGGAACACGCAGTCTACCACCCTGCTGGTAGAACTGCTCCTGACCACCACGAGCTCTCTCTGCTCTCTCAACCCGCTTCCTCCTGAAGCAAAACTCCGCAAGATGCCCGTCTCTCTGACAATACTCACAATGATAGGTGGGCTTCTTGGGATGTGGTTGAGGCTTGGGATTCTTGGGCTTAGTGGTGTTCGGTGTAGTCTTCTTGGGTTGAGAGGGTCCAGGAAGAGAGTCTAGAGAAGTGTGGAGGAGTTTGGGCTTTGGAATCCAGATGGGTTTCTTGGGTGGAGCTTTGGGTGGTTCATGGATCACTCCATCCTTGGGCTGACAAGCCTAGGAAGACTCAGTGGAATGGGTCTTGGGATATCTCTGCTCTGGAGTCATTTTACTCCACTCCACTGCCCGGCTAATGGCACTCTCAAAGTCAGCCTTGGTGTAGGTATAACCTACCCCAAACCCATCCTGCCTCTTGAACTGCTGGATCATCATGCCGAGCTGTGGCTCCCTGGCACTGATCCAACTCAGGATAGACCGGAGGTAAAAGTTCTCATTCTGAGAGTCAGCTAGCTCCTCTCTCAAGGATGCTAGTACCTCCACCTGAGACAAGCAGGTCTCACACTCACTATCTACCTGGACAGACTTCTCGGCTTTTAGCTTAATCAACTCAAGTCTAAGAGACAGACAGTTTTCACAGACACTGGGTGGAACTGACAGTGTCTCAAGCTCTAGCCTAGTCTGCGCAAGCTCAGCTCTCACTCTCTCCAAATCACCCAAATGCACATCGCCCTTGGCTTTCAGCTCAGCTAAGACAGCTAGATGAGATGGGCACTCAGCACAGGGTGCGACGACAGTGGCTTGAGCATCTTTCAGCTCCAGCTGAGCGCTTTCAAGCTCAGTGGCCAGAGCGTCCCTCTCATCAACCCTTTCTGTGTACCTGGACTTCAGAGTCGACAGGTCACACAGAAGCACCTCACACTTTGGGCACTCACTGCTATCACCCAAGCAAGGGGAAGAAGATAGACTCTCAATTCTGCCGTTGGCCACGGCAAGCTCACTCTCTAACTCATCTATCCTCTTCTTAGCCCCCCTAAGAAGTTTTTCCCGATACTTTAACTCCCGACGATTGCTCTCAAGTAAATCAACAATTTCTCGTTCATAGGATGATACCTTGTTGTCGTCGTCGTCAGAGTCATCGGAGGAGCTCTTTTCTTCCTTATCCCCAAGAGCCATTTAGCAGAAGCTCTTGCGAGATCTTCGGCGCTGGTGTGAGTGGCTCTTCGGTCTGTCCCCGAAAGCCATGAAGCAAAGGCCCGCTGGATCGTCCTTGTCCTTCCCATTCATGATGATGATCTCCTCATCGCTTGAGCTCGATGAAGAGGAAGAAGACGTGGACCGCTTGGAGTAGCTCTTCTCCATCTCAGCAAAGAAGGCCTTGTCGCGCTTCTTGTTCTCTCGCCGGTAGTCCTTCAGGGCCTTTTTGAAGAATCTGGTCTTTGGCTTGCCCTTGTTGAAGGAGGAGCTGTCGTGCTTGCCGGAGTCGTGGAAGCCACCACCGGTGCCCTTCTTGTGGCCATTGCGCTTGGGGCAGTCGGCGATGAAATGTCCTGGATCACCACACTCAAAGCACCCAGTTTTTGTGCCGTGTCTCTTGAACATTCTTTTGTCATAAACACGACGCACCCGGTTGTTAAACAGACACAAATCATCATCTCCCAAAGACTCAAGCTGGTCCTCAGTGATAGACATCAAGGAGAACCCAGCACAGCTCACAGAAGAGGGATCAACAGAAGGTGTAGCAAGGGCCAGAGACTTTGATCCAGAGCCAGTGAGATTTGATCTCAACTGGGTATCAACCTCGGTGGCCTTCAGCTTGCTAAACAACTCAGAAATGGTCAAGGTATCATAAGATGTGCTCTCAATGATAGAGGATACCTTGATCTCCCAAATCTTTGGGTCCAAGGTATGGAGAACCTTGAGGGCCTGCTCGTGATCTGAGACTAACTGAACACCCTCACCCTTGTTGTCCCGAAGCTTGTTGATGATCGACTGAAAGCGACCAAACAAGGCTTCAACAGATTCACCCGGCTTCTGTGTGAAATTCTCATATTCACGCCGGTAGGTCTGATAGAGACGAGCTTTGACCTGAGCTGTCCCCTCATGGTGTGCCTGGAGGGTAGCCCAGATCTCTCTCGCAGTGGAGAGATGGCTCACACGCTCAAATTCAGTGGGACCTAAACCAGAAAACAGAATATTCACCGCTTTGTTGTTGTTCTGATGTTGGGCAATGATATCCAGAGAATCACGCTCATCAACAGGCAACACTGTGAAAGTAGCGTGAATACAGATGTCCCAGATGTCCGAGCTTTGGCTCATCAGATAAGCTCGCATGCGAGTCTTCCAATAATTATAGCCATAAGCTTCCAAGGACGGGACCTTGCCAGGAGACGTCATGATCACTACTGGGGTTTACAACCGGTTAAGGTATGGAAAACCCTAACCAAGCTCTGATACCACTTGTAGGACCGAAAGTAGCGACCAGAGGGGGGTGAATGGGCGCCTAAAAAATTCTTTCGAATTAATGGCCTGCTCCCAATACCCAACGCACCTCAACAAATAAATAGTTAAAAGAAGGACAGATCAACTGAGCTAAAAATAATCTAGCCTAAAAACGACCGGTGTCCTAAATGAAGATACACCAACTCAGTGCTAATAGGCAGATAAGCAAGGCATTCAAAACATGGCAGATCAATTTTCACAGAAACAAATCATCACAACAGTTTGATCTAAGTGCATGTAAATCGAGATGAGAAGTTACTGTTCTACGTTGTCTCCAGTAAGATACTTGACGAAGCCCACTTCGAAGTACGCAGTATTAATGCCTGTGGTGCACGTCCCGAAGCCTCCGAAGCTTACTTCGTGAGAAGCCCTGCTCCGAAGCAAGTAATCTCCGAGGGCAAAAACAATGAAGTACCTCCGGAACTCACTTGAAGTGAAACTCAGCTTCGAAGCATTTAATCTCCGAAGGCAAACACAGCGAAGTACCTCCGGAGCTTACTTGAAGCGAAGCCCAGCTCTGAATCGGAGGTCACACTAAAACAGGAGACACTTAAAAATTCGAGGCCTGTAAAAATTTTGAAGCTCACACAAAAAACATCAATGTCTGATGGCTTGGACAGAAAGGCTTCGGAGTACAGGAACAAAACTTTGAACTTGTATTAGTACTTCGACAAAATCACAGCGCAGATTTCTCACAGAGGCTTCGTTTCACTGATCGAAGCAAACTATGCGAAAAATACAGGAAACCCAAAAAGTGTTGCCACTGTTAAGGCAAACAATTGGCGAAGTTTGCTCAAGTAACTGTGGGGCCCACGAATCAAAATGACAGATACTAGAAGCTAGAAGCCAGTACTTGTTTTCATACACATGCAAGTGAAGAAACGTTTCAGCCGAGTGATGAACAATATGCAGAAAAACTGGTCTAGAACAACTAGCTTCGCAGGCTAGGAACAAAAACCTACAGCTGGGCAGCAAGTTGTCTACGGCTAGGCACAAGACATTGAAAAACAGCAAGCCTAAAACCAGTAGCTGCAGATGCTAGCTAGATGCATAGGTACTAGTTAGATGCATAGGTACTAGCTAGATGCATAGGTACTACTTTCACAGCCAAAAACCAGAACTGTAAGCCAGCAATAGTTACCGAGAAACTCAATAGAGAAAACACAGTAGATAACTATTGTAGATTCAAAAAAATTTTCGCACCAAAAATATTAATCCAGGCATGCATACAGAGGAACCATATCAACCAGATCCATAGCAACGCAAGAAGAGAAACAAACAGGATGAATAAAAACTTGGATGCAGAGATTTCGGGAAGAACACAGATGGCGGCGCACAGCACAGGAACAAAATTAGGAAAGTGAACTCAAGTTTGTCATTTAGCTGAGTTAACCCTAACCCTAGGGATTGGGGCCTATTTATAGGCAGCCCAATAAATGGGTAAAATGCAGAAATACCCCTGGGGTTTTTACAGACGCTAAATAAAAATGGAAAAGACCGAAATGCCCTTAGGATTTTTTACAGACTCGACTGACAGACTGTGGGCCTAAAGGCAAAATAGTAAAAACCTAAATAAAGGTAACTTGTCCTGATGCAGAGCTTTTGTAGCAGCTACGGCTTCGCCTCAGGACGGTCAGATCCGAAATCAACGGTCGTCAGTTTTGCGCCGAAACTGACAAAGCGTCCACCGTCTTCGCACTGGGTACCCGGATTGGGCCGGCCCGATTCCGCGGCTCCCTCAGCCCGGCAATCACTCGCCGCCCATGTACCTGAGTCAATCCCGGTCAACAGCCCAGTGGATCTTCTGCTGCTCCTAGCCCATGTACCCAGATTGGGCCAGCCCGACTTCGCGGCCCCTCTGCCCGACAGTCGCTCGCTGCCCGTGTACCTGAGTCACACGCGGCCTAGACGCAACAGGTCTTCTCTCTCTTTTCAGTCCTCTTTGACTATCGTTGACAATGACTCATCACATCTGGAGCCATGAGGCCCACGCTATTCAGCACGGCTCCTCAAAGAGTCCATATTCGAAGATATACTTCGAACTAGCATTCGCCTTCATCCTTCGAACTTGATCCAAAGTACTCCCGGAGCTAGATGTTCTAAACCCTTTATTCAATCATCTGTCTTTATCTTGTCATAACAATAGCCCTGAAGATGGAGTATTTTCCCCCAATAGTATCCCCTCGAATATTCTTCTCCGCTAGATCTGTAACGTTAGGAAAGCAGTATACGTAAGAAAAATAATCATGCGCAAGGGTTAACAGATTTAGTCAACCTCCGAAATATGCGGAGATTCAAAGCTTCGAATCGACTTCTAAGAAAATCATATTCGAACTATTTTTAGAATTAACTTAATAAGTTCGAAAGCTTTCTTAGACTTAGAAGAAATAGCCATTACCTTTTTTCTTTCAGCAGAAGTTACGCGATGCGTTAACTTCGCAAAGGGTAACGGTCAAGAATGCGAAACGGCAAACGTAAATGGTAAAAAATTGTGGGCCTGGGCTATAAATAGGGGACCCAGACCCTTCCCGAATACCCTTCTCACCGCTTTCGTGTAATCAAGCCCTAGCCTCCAAATTCCCTTTCTAGCAATCCATATGATCTCATGGCGAAGACAAGCTTCAAGGTCCCTAGAGCGGCTTCAACCCTAGCTCGGCAGCAGGCTGCGGCAGCAGCAGTGGCAGCGGCGTTAGCGATGACGACTCCGGCGACAGTAGTAGCAGCTCCAATGGTAGCACCAGGAAGAAATCCCCAAAATGTTGGTCCTCACGAACTCCTCCCAGCGTCCTCGAAGTATTCGGACCAGTCTTGTCAACTGGGGCCGTCAACCTGCAAGAGGGAGTCGCTCGCCACAGCAATAGAAGGAAAGATTAGCTCGGAGATCATAATCCGCAAACCTGGAAAGGAGGCCATCCCTTCGCCAAGGCCCGGAGAAGTGGTAGTCTTCGAAGCCTTCTTCAAAGTAGGATTAGGGCTTCCGGCAGTCGACTTTTTGTCGGAGGTACAGGATCTATTCAACGTCACCCTTCCTCAACTTTCTCCGAATGCAGTAGCACGCCTTGCCATCTTCGAATGCGCGTTGCGAGCCGAAGGTTGCGAAGGAAGAGCTGAGATCTTCGTAGCACTGCACAGAGCTTCTTGCCAACCCAAAACCTTCGTAGGCCCCGGAGGTGAAAAGATGGTGGTGGCCTTCAGAAGCATTAACTTCCAACTTCGGGATGAGTACGCTATAAGATTTCCAGCGAAGGCCATCAATGCTAGATGGTACACAGACTGCATCCTCAGGTGTTTTTATGCCGAAGTTGGGGCAAGCAGCCATCTGGCTGGACCCTTGCAAGACATCAACTTTCGAAGGGAAGCCCTAGTTCACCTGGATCCTGGCTAGCTTGAAGCTCGCCTCAGCCTACTTCAAAGAATTAGTCACCGCCTGAGCATGCGGGACTTAGCGGAGGAATTCATCGGACTTCAGATTCCTCCTTTGATGGCCAACTGGCCTATTACCTTCGAAGAAGATCAGGAGGGCGGCCTCTGAAAGATCTCTTCGAAATCGAGCCCTGCAGGTGACTTCGAAAACAACATGTTTCATATATATTTGTTTAATGAAATGAATAATGCCAACTTATCTTTCAGCTTCTCTGACTCCCATGACTTCGGAGCAAATTGTTCGGGCTTCGAAAAAAATCCTGGGAGTTCCGACTCTAGCCGAGAAGGAATGGAGAGTGAA
Source organism: Zizania palustris (assembly GCA_019279435.1). Classification (NCBI taxonomy): domain Eukaryota; kingdom Viridiplantae; phylum Streptophyta; class Magnoliopsida; order Poales; family Poaceae; genus Zizania; species Zizania palustris. The sequence continues at coordinate 75,228,299 of JAAALK010000289.1, read as the reverse complement.
GTTAGTGGGTACTTGGGAGCGATTCAACCGAGTATGGGGGGTACTCAGAATTGCTCCCCCTCCTCTTCCGGATTGGGTGCCTTCAGAATAAGGGCCGAAGAAGAGGAAAGCGGAAGCCGGAACTTCGACTTTTGTTAAGACTCCGTCCAAGAAGGTAGCCCGAAAGCCGAAGAACGTGGCGCCTTCGAGTTCGGTGGCTTCAGTCTTAGATTCCTCTGAGGACGAAGGAAGACTCCTTGTTAGCTTAATTGACGAGGATGCAAACTAGGCGGGCGCAAACACTGGTGTCGACGCAAACGCGCCAAATGTTCCAAGTAGCTCCGAGCAGGCTGGGACTTCGGCTGCCCGGCCGAACTTGCCGCACGAAGAAGCCCCTATAACTGAAGGCGGAGTCGAAGTTGCAGCTGAGCCAACTCCGATTCCGGACAAAGCAACGACTGTAGCTCCTAAAGAGGCTCCGACAGTGGAACCTTCGGTTATGAACTATGAGTCCGACGAAGACTTCGGGGTAGCTTTTAACCCTCCAAGCAGCCCGATGCTCACTCGTCGACAAGACTTCGGAGGTAAACTTCGCTCAATCCCTTTGTTCATTTTCTCTACAAAATTAGGCAATATATAATACCTTTGTATCGGTAGGGTCCGCTCCTATGGAAGTGGTTCCTCCCGAAGATACGGTTCCTAGGAACTCAACCTCCCCAACGCCGATTCCAGAAGTCACACGCATGGGACCTGGAAAAGGTAAAGGCAAAATGGACCCCTTCCCTGCTCCAAATTCGGGATTAACTCTGTATGAATCAACAGACGGGGGTCAATCTATGGAGGGGGCCATTCTACGGAGGTCTCTAAAGATGCGGCGCAGCGCTCCGACCCCTCGCCAAACGAAGACGATCAGAGGGCCTTGTCCCTGCTCCCCCTCCTAGCTCCTTTCTTGGAGCGAAGGACCGGACTTCGGGCCCTGCTTGAGCCTTTGGACCGGGCCAACCACGAAGTTGGGGAAACGGACTTGGTTGCCATCCTGAGCGAAGCTGAGGGTTTGGATCTCAACGCCACCTTGGAGCGTGCAACGTACCAGGTATGAAGTATCTACAAAATGAAATTAATCCCACCTACAAATAATTTCTCAACTTGCTTTTTCCTCTTTGCAGCAAATAGTTTTTGCCCGAGCTGCGGCTGTCTCGAACGAGCGTGGAAGCCTTTGCCTTTAGGAGGAAATTACTGCTCTCCAGAGGAATCTTAACATCTCCGAAGGTCGGGTTTCCCACTTAGACGAGATGGTTTCAGTAGAGCGGAGGGCCGGACAAAACTTGGAAGCTGAGCTAGTCAAGCTCCAAGAAGAAAAGACTAAAGCTACAGAGGAGGCTAGCAACTTGCTTAGCTAGAAGAGTTCTCTGGCTACGGAGGCAGCTAGGCTCTCCTCTGTAGTGGATGAGCTGACTTCATCAAAAGATGCTTTAATCGAAGATAAGCTGAAATCAGAGAAGGTAGCTGCGGAGGTCATGAACCATCTCCTAAGTGTTCTGGAGTACTTAGGTACTACTAGGACACTACATTCGAATGACAACGTCCCCCTATTGCAAAGGCTAAAAATGATCCAAGGAGCTGCGAAGGAGATGAAGACAGCAGGCATTCGGTACGGAGAGATCTCCGGCCAAATGGCTGCTCTCGAAGTACTTCGCTACTACGAAGATCTAGGATTATCTATAACACCAGACTCAGGGGCAGCTCCCATTACCTTTGATGAAAACCAGCTTCTTAATACTTCTGAAGACGTGGTTGCAGCTTGGCAAGCCTTCCAAGCTTCGTGGAGAGTCGAAGGTCGCACTGCGATCAAGGCTTGGATTGATGAAGGGCAACGCCAGAAGCAAGCTCGGTCTCAGGCCTCGAGCAGCCAGCCTCCGCCGAACCCGCAGGTCTAGCTTTGTTTTAGGATCCCGACTATGTAAAAAATAATGCTTTCATACATTATGAATGAAAATTTACTTATCATATTTTTAGGCTTCTCAACCCCGTATGGATGATGTCGAAGTGTTAAACGTTACGGAAGAACTCCGCCTGCTATGGGCTACCTTCGACCTTTTAAAACTTCACAAATGACCCCGATTTTTAATTCCTCGAGACAGCTCTGGTGTAATTGCGCCCGAAATATATAAAAATATACTATCTTATATTAAAGTGGAAGAAAAAGAGGTTAACTTGGAAACTTCATCTTCTAAAGACATTGCATGGTCTGAGGATGAAGGTATTGCTGAAAATCAAGGGAAAAAACCTTAAGAACTTCGAAGCTTGGAAAGGAGCCCCGAACGACTTCGAACTTGGGCTGAACTTCAACAAGAACAGAAAGATTATAGAGCTTCGAAGGGAGGTAGAAGAGTTAAACGTAAAGTTGTTAGAACTCCCGGCTCTAGAACTAGTCGTTCCAACCTTAGTAGCAGCTCTAGAGATCGAAGGGGTCTTCGATTCCTTCTCGACATAGACACCAATTTTTCGTGATGTAATTGTAATTTGTTTGGATAATAAATATTGATTTTTAAAATCTTCTCCCTACTTCCCAGCCCCTCTTTGGGCGTAAGCAACTTCGAACTATACTCAAAGATGGTTAGGCACAAAGAAGAACTTAGGAGTACAATTTTCGAGGCTGGGAGCCCCTCAGCAACTTTACATATTAATTGAAATCTTAAAAAACGTCTTCGACTACTTGAAGTCTAAAAACTGGTAACTTAGTACCTTTTGCTTTGAAAGAAGTCACCTCAGACAAACTTTCCGGACAGTTTCGTGTCTTAAACGATTGGTCACTTTGGACTCTTTTCACAGATATTCGAAGCTTATCAGCTCAAACTCTATTTTGTTTTGGCCTCCTTCGGCTCTTTTTGTGAATGCTATCAAACCGGTGGTTTGGAATTCGCAGTGGTCTCCTTGGACTCTTTTTACGGATGCTTTCAAGCCGGAGCTTGGAATCCGCATTATTTGGTCTCCGACTCTTTTTACGGATGCTTTCAAACCGGTGGCTTGGAATCCGCTTTTGAGTGACTTTCCCACCTCGTTGGAAGCTTCGAACTAGTGGTCCAAAGTCCGAAAAATGATTCAAATTAATGACACTTCCCTTCCAACCAAATTCGTTCTTCCAATGCGTTCACTAGAAGTAGGAAATGTTTGGGGGGGGTAGGCATTATCTGAACCATGAACTTTATTAATTTGGAAGGTGTTTACAAATGATTTACAAGGAGCCCCTATGTGAAATATCGCTTTAAGTGCTCCGCATGCCATGTATGTGTTAGCTTTTCACCTTCTAAAGTAGCTAACTTAAAAGAACCAGGGCGTCCTGAGCGGAGAATTATATATGGGCCTTCCCACTTATTCCCTAATTTCCCTGGTGCTATAACACTTCGCACAACAAGATGACCCGGCTTAAGCTCATTAAGCTTGACCTTCGGATCAAACCAAGTATCCGTATACTAATGATACTTCGACAAATTGGCGACAGCTCGAAGTCTTGTTTCTTCTGTTAAATAAAGCGAAGTTTGCCTTTCTGCTTCTATTTCCGGTTCAGTGCTGCGAAGGTATCCTCCTTTAAGCTCCGTCGGTGTCATAGCTTCGTCTTCGAATAATAGTCTGAAAGGAGTGAAACCCGTAGACCTTGTCTGAGTTGTTCGAATGGAGCTCTTCGGTCCACAATCCTTTTGCCAATCCCACTATTCTTCGATTCAGCCCTGACAAGATATTACCATTGGCTCTTTCCACAGCTCCGTTAGTCTGAGGATGTCGCACTGCAGCAAAGCATAATTGGATGCCTAGATCTTCACAAAATTTCCTGAAGGGTTCTGCATTGAATTGTGTTCCATTGTCAACTGTCAGTTGTCGAGGCACTCCGAACCGACATATGATATTTTTCCAGAAAGATTTTTGTACATTATTCGAAGTGATAGCTGTTAGGGGCTCTGCTTCGACCCACTTGGAAAAGTACTCAATTGCTACCACTGCGAATTTCAAATTTCCTTTTTCTACTGGGAAGGGGCCATACTGGAGCAATGACTTGAAGAGTTGTTGGTTGGCGATGACTTCTTCGTCCCATCCACTGACATCCTTGGTAGGTGCGGACTAAGCTCTCCGCATCAGCTACTATTGTAGGCTAAAAAAGCCCCTGGCGAAGTGTCTTTCCTGCCAAAGCTCGAGGGGCCAGATGGCTATCGCAGAGTCCTTCATGAATTTCTCGAAGAATTTCTTGACCTTCGGCTTGAGATATACATCGGAGCAGAGGGGAACATACTCTGGCCTTGTACAAAATACCATTGATTATATGATAATTCCGAATTCTGAGTTTCAACCTCAAAAGTTGTGGCCCTTCAGACAAACTTGCTTCTCCTTGCAACAATTCCATAATTGAACTACGCCAGTCTGTACTTGAAATGCATAGGATTTCCACAGAAGGAATTTGTGGCACCGAAGGTGTACTGAGTTCTTCATAAAAAGCCTCTTCTGGAATGTTCATAGCTCCGGCTGCAGCTTTTGCAAAAATATCAGCTTGCGCATTTTCTACTTTAGGTATACTCCGAATGGAAATCCCTTTAAATGATGCTTCAATCTTACGGATCTCTTCCAAATATTTTGCAAGTTGTGGATGCCGAACTTGAAAATGCTTGTCTACGTGCCCTGCTACAATTTGAGAATCTGTCTTAATAACAACTCTTGTAGCCCCAGAGCATGTGCCTTTCGAAGTCCTAGCAAAATTCCTTCATATTCCGCTGTATTATTGGTAGATTTAAAGTTGAGTCTTGCGGAATACATCGCCTTTTGCCCTGAAGGCAAAATTATCACTACTCCTACACCTGCTCCAGATGATTGGAAAGCCCCACGGAGTAAATGGTCCAAATTTCTTCACTTGGCTTCTCCGGAGCCCATGCTGCCGGGGGAGTCCATTCTGCCACAAAGTCCGCCAACACTTGTGACTTAATTGCTGTCCTTGCCACGAAAGATATGTCAAAGGGTGCTAATTCAACGACCCACTTCCCAATTCTTCCTGTGGAGTCCTTACTTTGAAGCATATCTCCTAAGGGATATGAAGTTGGTACAATCACATTGTGCGCCAAGAAATAATGCCTTAACTTCCTCGAAGCCATTATCAGAGCATAAGTGAACTTCTCAAGCTCGGAATATCTTGTTTTTGCTTCGGACAATGCTTCGGATACAAAATAGACTGGATTCTGTACTAACTTTTCATTGAAATCAACCTCTCTAACAAGGACTGCACTGACAGCATAGCCAGTAGCTGCAAGGTAAAGGAGTAGGGTTTTGTCCGTAATAGGCACCGTGAGTGTAGCAAGGTTACTAAGATAATTCTTAATATCTTCGAAGCTTTTTGACACTCCGGTGTCCATGCAAAATCTTCGGACCCCTTCAATGCTTTGAAAATGGGCAAACTTCTCTCCACAGACCTTGCCAAAAATCTGCTAAGTGCTGCAAGACGACCAGTCAGCTTTTGTACTTGCTTTAAATTCTCCGAAGGGGCCATTCTTTGCAGCACAGTTATTTGAGTGGGGCTAGCTTCGATTCCCCTGCTCGAAACTAGATACCCTAACAATTTTCCAACCTGAGCCCCAAAGATACATTTTTCGGGGTTAAGATGGAATCCACATGCCCGAAGACTATTAAATGTTTCTGCTAAGTCTAGGCTATGTTGGTGCTTTAGAGCACTCTTTATTACAATATCATCCATATAGGCCTCTACATTGCGACCTAATTAATGACCTAGAGCCTTAGCAATTAACCTCAAAAAAGTAGCCCCGGCATTTCTTAAGCCAAAGGGCATTCTTACATAACAGAAGACTCCCAAAGGAGTTACAAAGCTTGTCTTGATTTCATCTTCGCGCTTTAGCCAGATTTGATGATAGACGTAGTACGCGTCGAGGAAGCTTAATAACTCCGAACTAGTAGTAGAGTTGACCAATTGATCAATTCGGGGCATGGGGTAGGGTTCACGGGGGCATGCTCTATTCAAAGATGTAAAATCAATACACATGCGCCACTTCCCGGAAGATTTCTTCCTAACGAAGACTGGGTTGGCTAACCACTCCGTATGAGCCACTTCTCTGATAATCCCAGCCTTTAGCAGCTTTTCCACTTCGTCTTTGGTAAGGATAGCCCTCTCCGTAGACAGCTTTCGGAGTCCTTGCCGAACAGGCCAAGCCTTCGGGTTCACGAGTAAACTGTGTTCAATAATATCCCGACTGACTCCAGGGATGTCTTCATCAGACCAAGCAAAGACATCTAAATTTTCCTCAACTACTTTCTCTAATGAAGTAGCGACTTCTAGAGGCAATGAATATTCCTTGCCATCTTTGACAATGACCTTTGTTGCAATCTCTCTTCAGAGCTTGGCTTTGGGAAGGACTTCTTCAAAAATTCGCCCAGAGCAGAAAAAACCTCCGGGTTATCTTGTACGTTGTTCACCTGTCATCGGTCAAGAGGACGGCCATGACCATACTCCGCTCTTCGTGCAGTGGCCTAGTCTCCGAAAATAGTGAGTACTCCCGCCTGTGTGGGCATCTTCATACACAGGTAATTATGATGCGCCACAGCTCCGAATTGATTCAACATGCCCCTTCCGAAGATAACATTGTATGCATATGGGGCATCCACAACATCAAAAATCACTTCCTCTGTCCTGGCCAGTAGCCCCTCTCCGAAATTAACTTCTAGGCCAATTTGCCGAGGGCATCGAGAGGGGGTCCTGCGAAGCCTTGCAAAGGACAGGCTGTTGGGAGAAGATGCTTCCTGGAGATACAGAGTTGATCGAAGGCTTGGATGAAGATAATATCTGTTGAACTCCCTCCGTCGATCAGTACTCTCCGGACTTCAGTCCCTGCTATGTCGGCAGTGATGACAAGTGGGTCTGCATGTGAAAACTTTATGCCAGCTGCATCATCTGCAGAAAAAGATATCGGCACATGGGACCATTCAGGCATAGCAGCTGTGGACGAAGAAGTTCTGATATGGCCCACTTCTCGAACATATTCTCTTCTCTGCCTCTTCGACATACTTCCAAGGGTCCCTCCTCTGGAGATGGGGAGGACTACTCTTTCCCTCGATCTTGACCATCTTCCTGCTTCGGGGGTGGCATAACATTGACCACCGGAGGCCGTCTTGCCGGGTCAAAGTTCTCTATCCGTGCCACAGCCTGAACAGGCTCCGGACGCACTTCGGTCGGAACTCGGTCAGTAGTGCCTCGACCCGAAGTTCTTTCCAGGTACTCGCCTCTTAAAGCGAGTATAGATTTACACGCATCAGTCGTGTGACTTCGATTCTCACCATGGACGCAGCAGAAAAAAAGCCTGGGCTTTGCTAGCCGGTTTCCCTGGCGGCCTCCAGCTGCTGGTCTTGCTTCCAGAAGGCTGTGAAACCCTTGGGGCAAATTTCTGTGGGGGTGCAATGTTCAAGACTTCTGAATGAGGATGTTTTTGCCCCCGACGCTTGTCGTTCTGAGCTTCAAAGCTAGGCCCCTGCGGCTGTGTTGAATTCTTCACTTCCAACTTAACTTCTTGCAGTATTGATGGAGTTGCAGTAGTTCTTCGAAGCCGGCCATCTTCTGACTTTGCATACTCTTCGAAGTAAGACATCAACTGAGCAATAGAAGATATCTGCTTCCGGTTAAGTTTATCAAGGAGGCCTGCGTGGGTAACTCCCTCTCGAGCTGCGTCAACTACAGAAGATGTAGTTAACCCTCGAATTTGCGACTTCGTATGGGCGAAGCGCTTGAAATATTGCCTTAAAGTCTCTCCAGGGAGCTGCTTCACTTGGAAGAGACTTCCTGTTGACATTGGGGGTACGAAGGTACCCTGAAAATTACTTATGAACTTCTTCCTTAATTGCTCCTAGGTTCTGATTGAGCCTGGTTTCAAAGACCAGAACCACCGCAGCACCACTCCCTCAAGAGCTAGGGGAAAACATTTAGCCATGGTGTCTCGCACCCCTCCGCTAGCCTCAATTGCTAATGCATAAGAACGGGAGAACTCCCCAGGATCTTCGTCTCCAGCATACTTGCAAAGCTTCGAAGTTTTAAACTTAGGATCGAAGCACACTTTCTGTAGCTCTGGATGCAGCGGAGATTCAGTGTCGAAGGACACGTTCTCTGGGGCTTCGGGATAGTGAACTTCGTCGTCTTTAGGCACTTCGGGAATGACTGGGGTGGCCTGAGGGCGAAGCCTGTCTGCGGCTTCCTGCCGCCACCTTGCTACTTCAGCTTGGAGACTGGCCATTTGTGCAGCCATATCGCCAAGATCGTCTTCATCTCCTCTGGAAGGGCCTTCCGGGTCTTGAGACCTATATGCATCAGTTCGAAGTGGAACTTGAGGTGTAAGAGGAACTCCGGGTGGCAGAAGTATGGATGGAGTCAGGGGAGGAACTCCATATGCTCGAGGAAGGGGTATTACTTCCGGAGTCTGTGGAGGAAATGCCGAAGATCCTCCGACCTCAATTGTGTTTGAAGATCTTATTCCGGAGGTCCGAGGGGACCTCCAAGTAGGACTACCACCTGAACTCCGCTTAGGAGGCATGGTTTGAGAAATTTGTAGAGAATGAAGTTTTTTGGACTAGGCTCCCCACGGACGGCGCCAACTGTTGGCGTAAAAGATTACGCTAACAGGTTTCGAGATATTAGAAACTAGCAAACGAAGTGTTTGTATGTAAACCATTTCAAGCCTCCGAATTGGATAATATCTTAGAATAGTTTGAAGATGTGTATTGACTAACTCAATCTTCGGTCCTTTTTACAGGGTAAAACGGGAGGTATTATTTTCGTCCAAGCCTTCGATCAACTCTGTATCTCGAGAAAGCATCTTCTCCCAGCAGCTCATTGTTGGAACAATTGCGTTAGTTCCAGCAGGTTTTCCTGTGGTGGTGTATGATGTGGAGAATGAACCTCGATGGGTTCTCTCAGAGGGAGAAGGAGTTTATACTGGTTCGGGCCTCCCCTAGGGGATAATAGCCCTACGTCCAGTTTGCGGTGGATTTGGCATGGTATGCCTTAGTGTGGAGAAGAGAACTGCAGGGTCTCATGGCCCCCTGGGGTGTATCCTACTACTAGGGCTTGGCCCTGCTTTTATAGGCACGCAGGCCTTAAGGAAAAGACCAAGATACCCTCTACAAGCTCCTAGGATTATAGGGGTAGATAGGGAAAGGGAGCTAGCTACTGTGCAAAGGTACCAGACAACTTTATAGCTTTACAGACGTGTCAGGCTGCGCCAGACTTTGACCAGCTAAACGACATACCAGGGGCGGAGGGGCCCCTGGTATGGCCTATACTTAGATATTTCTTGTGCCTCGAAGTAGGGGTCGGAGCTCTATGGCCAAGGCTGCGAAGAGGGCTTCGGAGTGTACACCAGAGGGGGGCTCCGAAGCATGCTCCGAGCAAGGCTCCGAACTGGGGTCTCGGAGCCTTGGCTTCGAACAGTCTTGACAGGGTCCGAAAGCTGGTCTGCGGAGGAGAAGGCTTCGAAGTGTACCCCGGAGGGGGGCTCCGAAGCATGTTCCGGAGGGCGGCCTCCGGACTTGGCTCCGAACTGGGCTCCGGAGGGCGACCTCCGAACTAGGCTCCGGAGGGCGGACTCCGGACTTGGCTCCGGAGGGCGACCTCCGGACTTGGCTCCGGAGGGCGGCCTCCGAACTGGGCTCCGGAGGGCGACCTCCGGACTTGGCTCCGGAGGGCGGCCTCCGACGTCCTGCAACTGGAGGGTGGCCTCCGGCCTCCTGCGCCCGGGGGGTGGCCTCCAGCGCCCTGCGCCAGGGCCCGAAGTGGGGGCTCCGAGCTGGACCCCCGAAAGGCACCTTGGGACCTGAAAACAATGCTTAGGGAGAAAATAGGCTCCGACAGTGCTGGGCTCTGGGCCGAAGGCTGTCGGAGGCTGACGTCATTTGGGCCCTGTTCAAGGGAAATATATTCCCCCAACAGTAGCCCCTCGCATGTAGGCCTTCGGGACGAAGGGGTGCACGCGCCCTTAGGACAAATGACCTGAAAACACAACTTCGAAGAAAACATACCTTCGGACCGAAGCTGACCTCGATACCCGGGGGGTAATAAATGCCCGCGCTAGTTGCCAGAACGGCCTCGGGAAGCCCGAACGGCTCCGCAACGGTCAAAAAAGTTACCGTTACCTTGCTCTGGGCCGATTCGCCTTCGCTTGGAGGCCCACCTGGCGGTGGGTTCGGCCCACGACGGTTGGAATTCTTACCGCGCCTATAAATAGGGACTTACCGCGTGCGGCCTCGGCACACCTTCATAAGCTTTCTTCTCGTTGCCTTGCAGCCTTCGCTCTCTTCTTCTTCTAGCTTCGCTCGAGCCCCCTTCGCTGGTTTTTAGACCTTCGCGGCGAAGTCCCATCAACATGCCGAAGAAGGCAGTGGCGAAGCCTCTGGCCTTGGGCTCGAGCTCGGGCTCCGCCCAGGTGCAGGCAGCGGCGGCGAAGACTGCGCCTAGGCGGCTGGGGCCGAGGGACCTTCGGACACCCTCCGACAAGTTCGAGCAGACCCTGGAGATGAGGGCCTCGATCTCTACGGAGGAGTCGGTCCGAAGGGCTTGCAAAGGGAAGATTGCGGCGAAGATCCAGCTTCGGGTCCCGGAGAAGTCGGAGGCTGAGCCGAGGCCTCGTGCTGACGAGGTGGTGGTGTTCGAGGCCTTCTTCGAAGCCGGCCTTGGACTGCCTGCAGTGGGGATGCTGAGCGAAGTCCTCAAGGCTTACAACCTCGAGCTTCCTCAGCTTTCGCCCAACGCAGTGGCGAGGTTAGCTGTCTTCGAGTTGGCCATGAGGGCCGAGGGCTGCGAGGGCCGCGCGGATGTCTTCGTCGCCCTCCACGACGCCAACTGCCAACCGAAGCCGCGGGAGGGGACGGACCGTGTCAAGAGGGCGCTGGCCTTCGGTAGCGCCAATTTCCAGCTTCGGAAGGAGTACCAAGATGCCTTCCCGGCGAGGGCTGTAAACAACAAATGGTACTCGAGGTGGGACCAAGAGTGGTTCTATGCCTCCGTCGGTGCGAACTCCCCCCTTCGGAGTACCAACGCCCACATCCTGTACCGGCGCGAAGGGGTGGTGAAGACCAGCGAAGACATCCTTCGCTCGAAGATCTTGCTGCTCCGGAAAGTGGCGGCGAAGATGAGTATGAGGGACCTCGCGGAGGAGTTCATCACCCTCCGGCTTAGTCCCCTCGCGCGCTCCTGGCCGGAGGGGCTCTTTCAGGCTTCGGGCCGTGGTGAACTTAGCGAGTTGGCCTTCGACCACTTCTGTAAGGCTTCGCAATTTCTTTGCTTTAATACTTCGTAGATTTTCACTTCTAACTCAAACTTTTCATGAAGCCGGCCTCGAAATGAGGACCCCGGAGGAGGCCATCGTGGCGGCGGACCGAGTCGTTAGGACTCCGACCCCCGAGGAGCAGAACCAGCGCCTTGCCCTGGTGGGGTCCTGGGAGCGCTGGAATAGGGTATGGACCGCGCTCGACCTCGGAGGGCTCCCAGCCCTGCCGGACTTCACCCCCCTGGCAACCTCGTCGGCCGGAGCCAAGAGGAAGAGGGGGGACGAGGACGAAGCGGATGCTTCGGGACATCGGCCGAAGGTCCCCGCGGTCGAAGCTTCTAATTCGGGGGAGGTTGCGGCGAAGCCCGCAGCTACTCCGACCTCCAAGAAGGCAGCGAAGCCCCTGGCGGCGAGGTCTTCGGCGGCGGAGGCCGACACGCATACTCCGGCTGCCAAGGAGGCCACGGATGCCCCGGCGGAACCAACCTCGGGCACGGAGGTGGATGCGCTAGCTTCGCAGTGAGGGAGCTGGAGGGCACACTTAGCCCCACCTTCCTTCCAAGAAATCTGCGATGACGGTAAACCCATTCTGCATGCTTTGCTTCGATATGCGGATTTTGACTTGGCTCCCTGCAGAGGACGAAGATGATGCGAGGCCCACCGTGGCGAAGCCGGTAGGCGAAGGTGGATCAAAGCCTGCCGATGTGAAGTCCACAGAAGCTTCGAGCAGCAGCAGCGATTCGGAGTCCGAGGGTACTTCGTCTGACGACGAAGGCAGCGGAGGCCATGAGGTCCCTCGAGGCGAAGAAGACGTGGACGTGGTGGGCTTGAGCCCCGCCTTGCCGAAGCCTGCGGAGGCGACCGTGGCCGTGATTCACCCTTTCAAGCCGAGGGGGGCGTGACGGCGGCAGCGATCCACGGTTTCCGCCAGGCTTGTGCTTCTGCGGAGGAGGGGGACTTGGTGGCCCAGCTTAGCCACCGAGACCCCACGGATCTCTTTGTTAGCTCGAACGAAGTCCTCATGCGGGTGAGCGAAGCCCCTTGCAGCTTCAAACTATATTTTAGCCTTTCATTGGTACTTATGACTTCTTGAATTTCTACAGGCCTTCGCACTGAACGCAGCAGCTTCGACTGCTGCCGACAGGCGGATGGGGCACCTCGCAGAGGAGATGGAGGCCCTTCGCCGCGAGGTCTCGGAGGAAGCCGAGAAGCGCAGGCGGGCCGAAGCTTCGGCTGCTGAGGCGAAGGAGGCCTTGGCCTTGGAGACGGCCCGGCTCCACGCGGAGCTCCAGGCTTCGAAGGATGCCGAGGCCCGACAGGCGAAGATGAACGAGGAGCTCCGCCAACGGGCTCGGAATCTTGAGAGCTTCGTCGTGGCCAATCTTGGTGAGGCCACCCAGAGCCTGATCGAGGTCCTTGAGAAAATAGGGACCGAGTGCCAGGCTCCGGACTTTGGCGATCAGGACCCGATTGGGGACCGTGCCGATTTCTTGAAGATTGCGGCTTCGATAGCAAACGAAGCGCTGACGGGCTTCGCTCTTATGGCCGGTCGCGTCGCGGGCCAAGGGGTGTTGCAGATGCTCCATGCCGCGGGGTGTGACCACCTTCGAGCGGCAACCTCCGCGACCCCAGTGGCCTTCGGGGGTCCGCACTTGGTGACACCTTCGGCCGAAGTTCACGGAGCCTGGCGGCGGCTGCAGGACCCCTGGAAGGAGCAAGGCTGCGAAGCCGTCCTCGACCTCCAGAAGGCCCTTCGACACCGCCGAACCAAAGCGCCTGCTGCGCCTGATCAGCCTTCGACTTCGGCACCTCTGCCTCCGAAGGTGTAGATCTCCTTAGGCCTTTTGTAATACTTAGCTACAGGCTTGTAAAAGTTCTATCAGCTTATTAATATGAATGCTGGGGTTTTTTATACCTGCCCAGGCTCAGACTCCGAGCGTAGACCTCGAAGTTCTCGAGGACTCCGAAGAGCTTCTGCAGTTGTGGGCGATCCTCGAAGTAGCTAGGTCTGAGGGCCCCCCTCGGTTTAAGCTTCCGAGGGGGCCTAGCGGCGAAGCCATCTCCGAAGTAGCTCAGGATTTACTAGCCGCTGTGAAGACGGAGTACCTTCAGGGCCCTTTGTCTTTGCCTTCGCGAACGGCCTTAGCAGGCGACGAAGCCCTAGACTTTTCTTCCTTCGATACGGCACCGCCTACTTCGCTAACTTGGAGCGACCTGCAAAGTGGAAGATGAAGCTTACGGGCTTCGGAGCCTGGACGGGATGTTCGAGGGAGAGCGGGCTCCGACGAGGCAACGTCCAGCCGAGGTGGCCCTGGCCGAAGAGGGGGCAAGCGAGGGTTGCGGCCTCGCACGCGGTTCTTCTTAGGTTTAGATACAGACTATACGTAGTTTTGCTTCCGAAGTATGTTTGTAACACACTTCTCAATATATAATGAATGGAGTTTGTTATATTTGCATACTTCGTCTGTATGCTTCGTATTGTTTGGCTTCGATCGTTTTAGCTTGTCACGCTCGTACTGCGTATTACATTCGCACACCTCGCATACATGCTTCCCCCCTTTGCCCGTGGCAGCTAGGGATTTAGCCGTTGCTGGTGCGGGCAAGAAATATAAAAGATGTGAAGGGTGCGCCTTTCGGCGGCTTCGACGCATGAAATTTTATTTAATCGAAGGCCGCTTTGGGCTTCGAATGCTTTAATTTGGTGTGAAGCAGGGCTTTGGCTGCTCGGGATTTCATTGAGCGAAGGCCTCTTTTGGGCTTCGATCGTGCTAACTTGGTGCGAAGCAAGGCTTCAGCACAACCAAGTTAAGCGAAGCATGCTTCGGCATGCTAGGATTTGAATGCTGTGCGTGAGCGAGGCTCCGAAACGCACTTAGGTTTTAGCGAAGTACGACTTCGAGACGCTTAGGCGTATATTACATTAACACGCGAAGCAAGGCTTCGGAGCGTGTTTGGATAATGAAGCAAGGCTTCGGAACTTGGTCCTGTAATGAGAAGGATATTTGGTGTGGATTCACCGAACCTGTGATAGTGTGAGCCACATTCGACTCTGAGCCACCTTCGACTCTGGGTCACCTTCGACCCTGGGATGCTTCGGGTGCGGAACCCGGAATCCCTGGGATGCTTCGGGTGCGGAGCCCGGAATCCCTGGACGCGTCGGGCCAATGGCCCGGAGTCCTTTTAGCCCACTGCTACGGGCCCAGGGGCACTGTGTAACCTTCGGAGGGGTACTCCGGATTTTATAAAGCGAAGCGGGGCTTCGAGTTTTTAAACAAAGTGAAGCGAGGCTTCGGGTTTTTGATAAGGCGAAGCGAGGCTTCGATTTTTTTAAATAAGATGGGGCAAAAACTTGCTGTAAGGGCGAAGCTAGGCTTCGAATTTTAAGGCGAAGCAGGGCTTCGAATAAATATCAACATGATTGCGAAGTGGTAGACCGAGGTGGTACTTCGGATAGCGGACGTACCTCGCAAAGTGGCTAAAGGTTGACCTCGTAGCCCCTGGGGCTTCGACGGCCTCCGACGTGTGGAGCGGAGCCTCTTGCCGGAGGGTGAGCTCGCAAAGTGGCTAAAGGTTGACCTCGTAGCCCCTGGGGCTTCGACGGCCTCCGACGTGTGGAGCAGAGCCCCTTGCCGGAGGGTGAGCTCCGGTATGTGGAGGATGGAGGAAGGCGAGGATGGCCTTCGAGCTGCACCCGAAGCCCTATGCCGGAGGGTGCGCGAAGAAAAAAAGCTTCGAAGCTCCCCCCTCAGGCGTACTTCGAGTTGCAGACAGTGGCAGAGAACTTAGCTTTTAGTACTAAGTTCCCCACGGACGGCGCCAACTGTTGGAACAATTGCGTTAGTTCCAGCAGGTTTTCCTGTGGTGGTGTATGATGTGGAGAATGAACCTCGATGGGTTCTCTCAGAGGGAGAAGGAGTTTATACTGGTTCGGGCCTCCCCTAGGGGATAATAGCCCTACGTCTAGTTTGCGGTGGATTTGGCATGGTATGCCTTAGTGTGGAGAAGAGAACTGCAGGGTCTCATGGCCCCCTGGGGTGTATCCTACTACTAGGGCTTGGCCCTGCTTTTATAGGCTCACAGGCCTTAAGGAAAAGACCAAGATACCCTCTACAAGCTCCTAGGCTTATAGGGGTAGACAGGGAAAGGGAGCTAGCTACTGTGCAAAGGTACCAGGCAACATTATAGCTTTACAGATGTGTCAGGCTGCGCCAGACTTTGACCAGCTAAACGACATACCAGGGGCGGAGGGGCCCCTGGTATGGCCTATACTTAGATATTTCTTGTGCCTCGAAGTAGGGGTCGGAGCTCTATGGCCAAGGCTGCGAAGAGGGCTTCGGAGTGTACACCGGAGGGGGGCTCCGAAGCATGCTCCGAGCAAGGCTCCGAACAGGGCTCCGAACTGGGGTCTCGGAGCCTTGGCTTCGAACAGTCTTGACAGGGTCCGAAAGCTGGCCTGCGGAGGAGAAGGCTTCGAAGTGTACCCCGAAGGGGGGCTCCGAAGCATGCTCCGGAGGGCGGCCTCCGGACTTGGCTCCGAACTGGGCTCCGGAGGGCGACCTCCGAACTAGGCTCCGGAGGGCGGCCTCCGAACTGGGTTCCGGAGGGCGACCTCCGGACTTGGCTCCGGAGGGCGGCCTCCGGACTGGGCTCCGGAGGGCGACCTCCAGATTTGGCTCCGGAGGGCGACCTCCGGACTTGGCTCCGGAGGGCGGCCTCCGACGTCCTGGAACTGGAGGGTGGCCTCCAGCCTCCTGCGCCCGGGGGGTGGCCTCCGGCGCCCTGCGCCAGGGCCCGAAGTGGGGGCTCCGAGCTGGACCCCCGAAAGGCACCTTGGGACCTGAAAACAATGCTTAGGGAGAAAACAGGCTCCGACAGTGCTGGGCTCTGGGCCGAAGGCTGTCGGAGGCTGACGTCATTTGGGCCCTGTTCAAGGGAAATATATTACCCCAACACTCATCCTTTGCAAGGCTTCGTAGGACCCCCTCTCGATGCCCTCGGCCAAATAGGTCTAGAGGTCACCTTCGGAGAGGGGCTACTAGCCAGGACAGAAGAGGTGATTTTCGATGTTGTGGATGCCCCGTATGCATACAATGTTATCTTCAGGAGGGGCATGTTGAATCAGTTCGGAGCTGTGGCGCATCATAATTATCTATGTATGAAGATGCCCACAGAAGCGGGAGTGCTCACTGTTTTCGGAGATCAGGCCACTGCGCGAAGAGCGGAATATGGTCATGGCCCCCGTCTTGACCCGAGACAGGTGAACAGCGTGCAAGGCAACCCGGAGGATATTTCTGCTTTAGGTGAACCTTCGAAGAAGCCCTTCCCAAGGCCAAGCCATGAAGGGGAGATTATAACGAAGGTTATTGTCAAAAATGGCAAAGATTATTCATTTCAGTTTGGCAAGGATTTGCCTCCAGAAGTCGCTACATCGTTAGAAAAAGTAGTAGAAGAGAATTTAGATGTCTTTGCATGGTCTGATGAGGACATTACCGAAGTCAGTCGGGATATTGTTAAGCATAGTTTACTTGTGAACCCGAGGGTTCGACCTGTCCGACAAGAACTCCGAAAGCTATCTGCGGAGAGGGCCATCCTTGCTAAAGATGAAGTGGAAAAGTTGCTGAAAGCTGGGATTATCAAAGAAGTAGCTCATACGTAGTGGCTAGCTAACCCAGTCTTCGTCAGAAAGAAATCTTCCAGGAAGTGGCGCATGTGTATTGACTTTACATCTTTGAATAAAGCATGCCCCCGTGACCCCTATCCCATGCCCCGAATTGATCAATTGGTTGACTTCACTGCTGGTTCGGAGTTATTAAGCTTCCTTGACGCATATTCCGGCTATCATCAAATCTGGCTAAAGCGCGAAGATGAAATCAAAACAAGCTTTGTAACTCCTTCGGGAGTCTATTGCTATGTAAGAATGCCCTTTGGCTTAAGAAATGCCGGGGCAAGTTTTTCTAGGTTAATTGCTAAGGCTCTAGGTCATCAAATAGGCCGCAATGTAGAAGCCTATATGGATGACATTGTAATAAAGTGTGCTCTACAGCACCAGCATAGCCTAGACTTAGCAGAAACATCCAATAGCCTTCGGGCATGCGGAGTCCATCTTAACCCCGAAAAATGTATCTTCGGGGCTCAGGCTGGAAAATTGTTAGGGTACCTAGTTTGAAGTAGAGGGATCGAAGCTAGCCCCACTCAAATAACTGCGTTGCAAAGGATGGCCCCTTCGGAAAATTTGAAGCAAGTGCAGAAGTTAACTGGCCGCCTTGCAGCACTTAGCAGATTCCTAGCAAGGTCTGCGGAGAGAAGTTTGCCCATTTTCAAAGCATTGAAAGGGTCCGAAGATTATGCATGGACACCAGAGTGTCAAAAGAGCTTTGATGATATTAAGAATTATCTCAGTAACCTCGCTACACTCACAGTGCCTGTTGCGGACGAAACCCTACTCTTTTACCTTGCAGCTACAGGCTCCGCACTCAGTGCAGTCCTTGTCAGAGAAGTTGATTTCAATGGGAAGTTGGTACAGAATCCAGTATATTTTGTATCCGAAGCATTGTCTGGAGCAAAAACAAGATATTCTGAGCTTGAGAAGTTCACCTATGCTCTGATAATGGCTTCGTGGAAGTTAAGGTATTATTTCCTAGCACATAATGTGATTGTACCAACTTCGTATCCCTTAGGAGATATGCTCCGAAGTAAGGATTCTATAGGAAGAATTGGGAAGTGGTCTGTTGAATTAGCACCCTTCGGCATCTTCTTCGTGCCAAGGACTGCAATTAAGTCACAAGTGCTGGCAGACTTTGTGGCAGAATGGACTCCCCCTATAGTATGGGCTCCGGAGAAACCATGTGAAGGAATTTGGACCATATACTCCGATGGAGCTTTCCAAGCATCTGGAGTAGGTGTTGGAGCAGTAATAATTTCGCCTTTAGGGCAAAAAGCAATGTACTCCGCAAGGCTCAACTTTAAGTCCACAAACAATATAGCGGAGTATGAAGGAATTTTGTTAGGACTTCGAAAAGCTCGTGCTTTGGGGGCTACAAGAGTTGTTATTAAAACAGATTCTCAAATTGTAGCAGGGCACGTGGATAAGAGCTTTCAATTTCATCATCCACAGCTTGCAAAATATTTAGAAGAGATCTGTAAGCTTGTGGCAGCATTTAAGGGGATCTCCATTCGAAGTATACCCAGAGCTGAAAATATGCAAGTTGATACCTTGGCAAAAGCTGCAGCCGGAGCTATGGACATTCTAGAAGAAGCTTTTTACGAGGAGCTCAATTCACCTTCGGTCACACAGATCCCTTCTACGTAAGTTCTTTGCATTCCAAGTACAGATTGGCGGAGTTCAATTATGGAATTATTGCAAGGAGAAGCAAATTTGCCTGAAGGGCCACAACTTTCGAGGTTGAAGCTCATAATTCGAAATTATCATATAATCAACGGTATCCTGTACAAGGCCGGAGTATGTTCCCCTCTGCTCCAATGTATATCCCAAGCCGAAAGTCGAGAGATTCTCCGAGGAATTCATGAAGGACTTTGTGGTAGCCATCTGGCCCCTCGAGCTTTGGCAGGAAAAACACTTCGCCACGGGCATTATTGGCCTACAATAGTAGCTGACGCGGAGAGATTAGTCCGCACATGCCAGGGTTGTCAATGTATGGGAAGAAGAAGTCATCGTCTGCCAACAACTCTTCAAGTCATTGCCCCAGTGTTACCCATGGCCAGATGGGGCATGGACCTTATTGGCCCCTTCCCAATAGCAAAAGGAAATTTGAAATTCGTAGTGGTAGCAATTGAGTATTTTTCCAAGTGGGTCGAAGTAGAGCCCCTCACAGCTATCACTTCGAATAATGTACAAAAAATTTTCTGGAAAAATATTATATGCCGGTTCGGAGTGCCTCGGCAACTCACAGTTGACAATGGGACACAATTTGAAGCAGAACCCTTCAGGATGTTTTGCGAAGATCTTGGCATACAATTATGCTTCGCTGTAGTGCGACATCCTCAGT
The DNA here is from genome assembly GCA_019279435.1 of Zizania palustris. NCBI lineage: Eukaryota > Viridiplantae > Streptophyta > Magnoliopsida > Poales > Poaceae > Zizania > Zizania palustris. The sequence goes on along the minus strand of JAAALK010000289.1, from coordinate 75,209,017 downwards.
CTAACGGAGCTGTTGAAAGAGCCAATGGTAATATCTTGTCAGGGTTGAATCGAATAATAGTGGGATTGGCAAAAGGATTGTGGACCGAGGAGCTCCCGAAGATTCTATGGTCCATTCGGACCACTCAAACAAGGTCCACGGGTTTCACTCCTTTCAGGCTATTATTCGGAGATGAAGCTATGACGCCAAGAGAGCTGAAAGGAGGTTCCCTTCGCAGCACCCAACCGGAAGTAGAAGCAGAAAGGCAAACTTCGCTTGATTTAACAGAAGAAACAAGACTTTGAGCTGTTGCCAATTTGTCAAAATATCATCAGCAGACGAAGACTTGGTTTGACCCGAAGGTTAAGCTTAATGAACTTAAGTCGGGTCATCTTGTTTTGCGAAGCATTATAGCACCAGGGAAACTAGGGAATAAGTGGGAAGGTCCATACATAATTGTCCGCTCAGGACGGCCTGGTTCTTTTAAGTTAGCTAATTTAGAAGGGGAAGAGTTAACGCATACATCGCATGTGGAGCACTTAAAGAGATATTTCGCATAGGGGCTCCTTGTAACCATTTGTAAACACATTATGAATTAATAAAGTTCATGGTTCAGATAATGCCTACCTCTCAAAACACTTCCTACTTCTAGTGGACGCACTGGAAGAACGAAGTTGGCTGGGAGGGAAGTGTCATTAATTTGAACCAATTTTTCGGACTTCGAGCCACTGGTTCGAAGCTTCTAACGAGGTGGGAAAGTCACTAAAAACGGATTCCAAGCCACCGGCATGAAAGCATCCGTAAAAATAGTCAAAGGAGACCAAATAATGCGGATTCCAAGCTCCGGCTTGAAAGTATCCGTAAAAAGAGTCCAAGGATACCACTGCGAATTCCAAGCCACCGGTTTGATAGCATTCGCAAAAAGAGCCGAAGGAGACAAAACAAAACAGAGTTTGGGCTGATAAGCTTCGAATATCTGTAAAAAGAGTCCAAACAGACCAATCGTTTGGGACGCTAAAGTGTCCGAAAAGTTCGTCCGAAGTGACTTCTTTCAAACAAAAGGTAATAAGTTACCAGTTTTATGACTCCAAGTAGTCAAAGACATTTTGTAAGATTTTAATCAATCTTTAAGTTGCTGAGGGGCTCCGAGTCTCCAAAATTGTACTCCTAAGTTTTTTCATTGTGCCTAATCATCTTCGACTACACTTCGAAGTTGCTTACGCCCAAAGAGGGGCTGGGAAGTAGAGAGACAATTTTAAAAATCAATCTTTATTATTTGAACAGATTACATTACATTACGAAAAATATGTGTCTATGCCAAGAAGGAATCGAAGACCTCTTCGATCTCTAGAGCTACCACTAAAGCCGGAACGGCTAGTTCCAGAGCCGGGAGTCTTGATAACTTTACGTTTAATTCTTCTTCCTCCCTTTGAAACTCGAAAATCTTTTTGTTCTAGTTGAAGTTCAGCCCAAGTTCGAAGTCGCTCGTTGCTTCTTTCCCAGCTTCGAAGTTCTTCAGGCTTCTTTCCTTGTTCTTCAGCAATACCGTCGTCCTCGGACCATTCAACGTCTTCAGAAGATGAAGCTTCCAAGTTAAATTCTTTTTCTTCTTCTTTAATATAAGATAATATATCTTTACATATTTTGGGTGCAATTACACCTGAGCTCTCCCGAGGAATCGAAAATCGAGGTCGTTTATGAAGTTTTAAAAGAACGAAGGTAGCCCATAGCAGGCGAAGTTCTTCGGTAACATTTAATACTTCGACATCATCCATACAAAGTTGAGAAGCCTAGAAACATGATAAATAAATTTTCATTCATAATATATGAAATCATAATTTTTACATAGTCAAGCTCCTAAAACAAAACTAAACCTGCGGGTCCAGCAGAGGTTGGCTGCTCGAAGCTTGAGACCGAGCTTGTTTTTGGCGATGCCCTTCGTCGATCCAAGCCTTGATCGCTGTTCGACCTTCGGCTCTCTATGAAGCTTGGAAGGCTTGCCAAGCTACGGCCACATCTTCGGAAGGGTTAAGTAGTTGGTTCTCGTCGAAGGTAATGGGAGCCGCCCAAAATATGGTGCTATCGATAGCCCTAGATCTTCGTAGTAGGGAAGTACTCCGAGAGCAGCTACTTGGCTGGAGATCTCTCCATACCGAATGCATGCTGTCTTCATCATCTTCGCTACTCCTTGGATCATCTTTAGCCGTCGCAGCAGGGGGACGTTGTCACTCGAAGGCAGTGTCCAAAGAGTACCAAAGTACTCTAGAACACCTAAAAGATTGTTCATGACCTCCGCTGCTACCTTCTCCGACTTCATCTTATCTTCAATTAAACCATCCCTTGACGAAGTTAGCTCATCTACCACATCGGATAGCCTAGCTGTCTCCGTAGCTAGAGAACTCTTCTAGCTAAGCATGTTGCTAGCTTCCTCCGTGGCTTTAGCCTTCTCCTCTTGAAGCTTAACTAGCTTAGCCCCCGCTGTAGCATGCTCTGCCCGCATTTTCTCTATCTCGGCCAGAAGCACGATTTGTTCGGCTTCGAGCTTTTTATTCGTAGCCTCCAGACCATGTCTGGCCCTCCTCTCCGCTGCAACCATTTCGTCTAAGCTGGAGATTCGAACATCAGAGAAGTCAAGACTCCTCTGGAGAGCAGTAACCCTCTCCTGAAGATGAAGGCTTCCACACTCGTTCGAGACGGCTGCAGCTCGAGAAAAAAACTATTTGCTGCGAAGAGAAAAAGCAAGGTGAGAAATTATTCATAAGTTGAAATTAATCTTGTTTTGCAGATACTTCATACCTGGTACGCTGCCTGTTCCAAGGCTGTGTTCAACTCCGAGCCCTCAGCTTCGCTAAGTATGGCTACTAAGTCCGTTCCCCTAACTTCACGGTTAGCTCGATCCAAAGGATCGAGCAAGGCCCGAAGTCTAGTCCTTCGCTCCAGAAAAGGAGCTAGTAGGGGGATCATGGACAGAGCCCTTTGATCATCTTCATTCGGCGAAGGGTCGGAGCGTTGTGCTGCATCTCCGAAGACCTCGATGGACTGGCCCCCCTCCGTAGATTGACCTCCGTCTGTTGAATCAAACGGAGTTAATCCTGAGTTTGGAGCAGGAAAGGGGTCCATTTTGCCTTTACCTTTCCTAGGTCCCATCTATGCAGCTTCTGGAACCGACCCCGGAGATGTTGAGGTCCAAGGAGCGGTATCATCGGGATGAGTCACCTCCATGGGAACGGACCCTGCCAAAACAAAGGTATTATGTATTGCATAATTTTGCAGGGTAAAGAAAGATGCAGTTCAAAGGAAGTTTACCTCCAAAGCCCGGTCGGCGGAGGAGCACGGGGCTACTCAGAGGATCGAAGGCCACTTCAAAGTCATCATCTGACTCGGTGGCTGGAACTGAAGGGTTTACTGTTGGAGTGTTTTCTAGAGCCACAGCTACCACTTTGTCCGGAATCGAAGCTTCTTCGGCTGTAGCTTCGACTCCGCCGTCAGCAACAAGGGCATCTTGGTGGGGCGAGTCAGGCTGGATGCTTGAGGTCTCAGCCTGTCTGGAGCTGCTTGGAACATCTGGCATGCTTGCTGCGTCGCCAGTGTTTACATCTACCTGGGCCTCATCTTGGGCAATCAGGTCCACAAGGACCCTTCCTTCATCTTCAGAGGATTTGAAGGGCGAGGCCACCGAACTTGAAGGAGCCACTTTGTTCGGCTTGTGGGCTAGCTTTTTTACCGGGGTTTTAGCCGGAGCCGAAGGCCCAGCATCCGCTTTCCTTTTCTTTGGACCTTGATCAGAAGGCACCCAGTCCAGAAGAGGAGGGGGTGCGACTCCGAGTACACCCCATACTCGGTTGAGTCACTCCCAACTACCCACTAGTTTTTTCCTCCACTCTTTTTCGGCCGGAGTTGGAACTCCCAGAATCTTCTCCGCAGCTTGAACAATTTGCTCCGAAGTCATGGGATCTTGGGAAGCTGAAAGATAAGTTTGCATTAGTCATTTCATCAAATAATTGTATATACAACAAGTTGTTTTCAAAGCTACCTGCAGGGCTCGAGTTCGAAGATATTTTTCGGAGTCCACCCTCCGGATCTTCTTTGAAGGTTACAGGCCAGTTGGCCATCAGAGGTGGAATCTAGAGCCTGATGAACTCCTCGGCTAAGTCCCGCATGCTCATGCGGTGACTAATCCTTTGAAGCAAGCTAAGGCAAGCTTCGAGCTGGTCAGGGTCCGGGTGAACTTGAGCTTCTCTTCAGAAGTTTATATCTTGTAGAGGTCCGGCCAGATGGCTGCCTTCTCCAACCTCGGGATAAAACCATCGGAGAATTCAATCCGTGTACCATCTAGCGTTGATGGCCTTCGCTGGAAATCGGAGTTGGAATTCGTCCCGAAGTCTGAAATTGATGCTGCCGAAGGCTACTACAATCTTCTCCCCTCCGGACCCTTGGTAAGTTTTTGGTTGGCAAGATGCCCTGTGCAGTGCTGTGAAAATTTCTGCTCTTCCTTCGCAGCCTTCAGCTCGTAGCGCCCATTCGAAGATGGCCAAGCGCGCTATTGCATTTGGAGATAGCTGAGGAAGAGTAACGTGGAACAAATCTAGTACCTCCGAAAGGAAGTCCACTGCTGGGAGTCCTAACCCCACTTCAAAGAAGGCTTCGAAGACCACAACTTCTCCAGGCCTCAGAGACGGGATGGATTCTTTTCCCGGCTTCCGAATGATGACCCCTGAGCCAATCTTTCCTTCTACTGCTGCTGCAATCGTCTCCCTCTTGGAGGTAGATGGCCCCAAGGTATAAGATTGGTTCGGGTACTTCGGAGAGGCCAGAAGGAGATCTTGAGGACCAGTCTGTTGGGGATTTCCCATCGAAGCTGCCATCGCCGCTGCCGCTGGCGCCGCCACTGTTGTTGCTGTGGCCGCAGCCACAGCTTGCTGCCGGGCTAGGGCCGAAGCCGCCCTAGGAACCTTGAAGCTGGTTTTCGCCATGAACTCGCACAGAATGCTAAAGCTAGAGTCTGGAGGCTAGGGCTTGATTGCTCAAAGACGGTGAGAAAGGTATTCGAGAAGTGTCTGGGTCCTCTATTTATAGCCCAGGCCCACGATTTTTTATCGTTCACATTTGTCGTTTCGCATTCTTAACCGTTACTCTTTGCGAAGTTAACGCACCGCGTAACTTCTACTAGAAGGAAAAAGCTAACGGCTATTTCTTCTAAGTCTAAAAGGCTTTTTGGCTTTTTAAGTTAATTCCGAGATTGTTCGAATGTAACTTTCTTAGGAATCAATTCGAAGTTTTGAATCTTCATATACTTCGGAGGTTGATTAAATCTGTTAACCCCTGCGCATGATTATTTTTCTTGCGTATACTGCTCTCCTAACATTACAGATCTACCGGAGAAGCGTATTCGAGGGGCTACTGTTGGGGGAAATACTTTCATCGTCGGTGTCACTTCTGCAACAAGATAAATGCAGGTGATTTAATCAAAGGTTTCCAGCATCTAACTCCAGAAGTGTACTAGAACAAGTTCGAAGGATAGAGGCGAACTCTAGTTCGGAGTATATCTTCGAACAATAACCCTTCAGAGAGGTTCCTTGCCAGCTAAGAGTGAATTCGGTGTGGTATATATTATGGTCAACAAGTATGATGTTAAAAAACCAAAGATTCTTCGACGCTGAATTTAGATTTTAAAAAGGAATATATTGAGTTTAAAAGCAAATCTATGATTCAATGTTCATTTAAAATTTTTTTCTATAATCAAAATACATCATATCTTATCCTATGAAAAAATTAGTATTTTTATAGGTTAGTTAGCTATTTTTAATTCATTAATTGTATTTTTAGAATTTAAATTGAAACATGACAAATTTTAACTGCAAGTACTTGAAATAATGAAAATAAATTGTTTAAAAATTATCATATTAATATTTTTAAGTCTATTTTTGGCCTAACCCCCTAAATTTAAAAATAGCTCATGAAATTTGTCAATAAAAAAATGAAAAACATATTTGACATTTTTAAAATGTTTATCGAGTATTAAATTTGAGACACTCAACAAATAATTTATCTTTGCCGAGTGTAAATAATTAGCAAACAAAATTTTTGCATCTTTCGCACTTGGCACCAAAAAATTTGTATTCAGAGTAAAAAATGAAGTTGAACTTAGTAAACATTTAGATTTGTATTTGAATTCAAGCTATCCATTTTATATTCGTATTTGAAAATATTCATATTCATATTTGAATCTGAAATAAAATATGGTAAATAGTGATATCCAGTTTTAATTTTATCCGTGTACAATCTGAATCCATCGTCCCTACCTGTAAGGTTCAAACAGTTGAATTGTAGAGAGTATATTAGGTGTATCACTGATATTGATCGATATTGTATTGAGTCTTCAAAGACAATATATATAGAAATATATATGTATTGCATTTAACGTCACACGTGGTCATTTAGATTTGCAGCTCAGTTGTGATGTTAGTATACTATACAACGCTATTGGCAGCCATATTTACGTTATAATGATTTCTGTCTCGATATATGTTTGGATTTGAAATTTTGCGGGATTTTGATAATAAATCACGCTGTATATTACTATTTTTTTAAGATTAAGGCCTAGCCCAGCAAGTTTAAGCGGAACGCACAAGAGCCAAAACACCTGACATGACAAATACAAATGGGCCGTAAATCCGAAATGAGAACAATCAGCACAAAAGATAGAGGAGAGAGCGCGTACCATAAAAGCAGGGAAGAAATTTGTACGAGGTGAGAGTCAGGTGGGCTAGCCCATCAACCGTGGTGCTAACCGCTCCACCCAAAAGACATCTCAACATAACATATTAGAAAACATATATTTATGTGATTAAGATGACGAGGGCATTTTTTTGCAACAAACTAATTTTTTAAAAAAATCCATTTGATCACTTAACCTAGCCGCTATTTAACCATCATTACTGATAATAATCATTACTGAAAATAGTTCACTTTACTACTTAATGATATTTCTCTTTTTCGTGTCGTAGAGCCATAGATGACAATATAACCTAAATTTTTAAATATTTTCATAAAAATATCAGAGTTTGAATGAGGTAGTTTTAAATCGTGATGCTTAAATCAGTCTTAGGTACTCCGAACCTTTACAAATTTTGTTTAGAAATTCCAAAAAATGTTGAGACCGAAGGTGCAATGTTTAGTTCCGAGGTTAAGTTGATGCTACCGATAGGTCCACACGGTTACTGCTCAGTAACCTAACCGACCTACCGACAGCTACCGATAGAGGCGTACCCACTGATTCTAGTTAAAATTGAAATTTGAAATTAAAACAGTGATTTTTTTTTGAAAATATCCTAAAAATAGTAGGTGAATTATTAATATAATTTATGTTGAAATTAGTTTTCAAAAATATTAAACTATCACAAAGTTATGAACTGAGCAAGATTGACAAAAATGCAAAAATAATTCACCTTTCAATCTGATTCGTTATTATTTGATTCTTTACATACATGACTCTTGAATTAATGTCATGTGTTTTATCAAATAAACATTACCATATAATTACTTAAAAGTAGCTCTATAACGGTGTCAGTTATCTTCAAGCCGCCGACACTGAAATTATATCATGACCAGTTTAAAAAATAGAAGCCATTAAAATTTTGAAACTTGAATGAAACAAACATTGTTGCGCCACTTTTAGTGCCAGTTGTAGCCACGAACTGACACTGAAGTATCAATATCGGTTTGTGACTAAAACCACACGGAAATTTGCATAAAAGTGCTAGTTCGTACCACGAACTCACAATGATATTTCAGTGGTGGTTCATTCCACGAACCAGCATTTTTATGCAACTTTCAGTGCTAGTTGTAGCTACGAACCAATACTAATGTGTACTGCTATAAAACAGTAGCATTAGGTAGACTATGAGGCGATTAGAACAGTGTAGTGCAAAACAATGTGAGAGGCTAAATATTTGTGGAGATAATATTTTGGTAAGCTATGTTGCTATTTCTTTTCTTCTTACAATTTAGATCATGTGCACAATACTCGCTCTTATATCTCTTTATGGATAAAATTGAATGCGTGGAATGGAAGGAAGGATCAAATTAAATGTTTTGAGACCATGTTTAATGTACACTTGCACATATTTATTTCTCATCGTGGATGGAATTGAATGCATGGAATGGAATGAATAGAGACTATGTTGATTTACATGGCGGCTATAGTTGTACACATATTGAATGTATGGAGGCCATAATGATTTAGTGGTTGTACACATGTTGAATGTATGTATATCATGAGATATTCTTAATGGATTTAATGTATTTAATATATGTAGAACCGAAAGTAGCGACTAGAGGGGGGTGAATCGGCACCTAAAAAAATTATTTCGAATAAATGGCTTGCTCCCAACACCCAATGCACCTCAACAGACTTAGCAGGGAAAAGTAACCAGATCACCCAAACCTAAAATGATCTGGCCTAAAAACGACCGATATCCTAAACGAAGAGACACCAACACAGTGTTTAAAGGCAGATTAACTGAGTATTCAAGACATAGTCATTTTAAGCATCAACAGAACAGACAACACAAACAATTTAATTCAAATGCATGTAAACCGAGAAGAAATGTTACTGTTCAAATTTGTCTCCTAATTGTTACTTGTCGAAGCCTGTGCGATGTGGACGTGCGAAGCCTGAAACGAAGTCTGTTGAAGCCATGTTGAAGTTTTCTTAGCAGACAGCTGAAGCTTGCTTCGAAGTCATCACGTGAAGGCTGGAATCATGGATATCGAAGTCTTTTCCGTAGGCTGTGATGTATGCTCCGAACCTCACCCTCCAAAACCTGCTAAACGACCTTCGAGAAAAAGACACTTCGCAACCGAAGACCACAGAAGCTAAAACACTGAACCGCACGAAGACGTTGCACACTCCAATCAAAACCCAACGGAGCTTATACTCTGAATGGACCTCGCTGAGTACTTCGAACAGATTACTCCGAATGTGACAAAGTACATGGAAAAATCTAGGCGAGATCGCTTTCTCCGGAAAACGTCCACACTTTTCGGTGCGAAGAAACTGCTACGGCAATGTGCGTGCTGCCGTGTGCTTCCCGATATCTCCGCCACTTAGCCGTAGAAGATCCGGATGTAGCCTACTGAAACCGTGTTTGGCGTTGTCGCGTGCAGCGAGCCGGTAGACCCTAGGCGCTGCAGCTATCGCGCTAGATCAGCAGCCTAGCTACGCTAGCCTCTGCAGCTACGACTTGCCACACCATAACACTCTGCTCCAAGTAAGAAAATCAAGCCCCTAGAAACTAGCTTGTCAGCTAGAGCAACAACTATCAAATAGCAATATGGCGTGAAAAACCATTCACATCAGGAGAGTAAAAAACATGACATATGCCAAAGATATCAAAGCAATGAGATAAAAAACTTTGAGAATAAAAACACTGCTCCCAGTCAGAGTGAATATGTTGGCAACATGGAGGAGTGACTCCTGACGTCGAATCCAAAACCGAAGAATAGGCAAGACACGCAAAATGAGGCAAAATATAAAAATAACTCCACTGCATTTCGATCGATTGCTGAGAGAGTAAAAACAGTGCCTGATTACGCTACCTCCCTATTGACCACATGAACAAATCGTGATGAAACCTGAGATGAATAGCGGCGGTGAAGAAGAACAAGCACAGGGAGGAAGAACGCCAAAAAGTGACCCAATCTTTTGTATTAGTAAAGTGATTTCAGAAAGGGTAACCCTAATCCTAGGGATTGGGGGCCTATTTATAGGCAGCCCAATAGCCTAGGAAAATACCAAAAGACCCTTAGGGTTTTTACAGACGCTGAAATAAAATGGAAAAGACCAAAATGCCCTTAGGATATTTTTAAAGACTCGACTGACAGACTGTGGGCCTAAAGGCAAAATAGTAAACTCCTAAATACAGATGACTTATCCTAAAGCAGAGCTTTCATAGCGACTACGGCTTCACCTCAGAACGGTCAGATCCGAGATCAGTGGTTTTCAGTTTTGCGCCGAAACTGACAAAGCGTCCACCGTCTTTGCACCGGGTACTCGGATTGGGCCGGCCGGACTCCGCAGCTCTCTCAGCCTAGCAATCGCTCACAACCCGTGTACCTGAGTCAATCCCGGTCAACAACCTAGTGGATCCTCTGCTGCTCCTAGCCCATGTACCCGGATTGGTCCAGCCCGACTTTGCGGCCCCTCTGCCCAACAGTCGCTCGCTACCCGTGTACCTGAGTCACATGCGGCCCAGAAACAGTAGGTATTCTCTTCTCTTCATGTCCTCTTTGACTTCCGTTGACAATCACTCATCACATCTAGAGCCATGAGTCCCATATTCTTCAGCATGGCTCCTCAATCTCCCCCTTGATGAGTGCATTGTCAACACTTCTCTTTATCAGCTCTCCAGTACCTGCAAGCACATGTGGAAACATGAAAAACAAAACACAAGAAAGCAGAGAAGAGAAAAAAAATAAAAGTGACCAAAATCCAAACAAAAGCAGGAAAGCAGTCATTATGGTTAACCAAAAATAAAGACTCAAAAACGAGTGCACAATCTCAGAATTATCAACAAGGATATCCAAAGAGTAAGGACAAACACGACAAAAACTACCTTGAAACAAATCCCAGAGAAAGCTAAAACTCCCCCTAAACTCTTCTAAGAGAACAAGTAACCCAAAATTTCTCCCCCTTGTTGACAATTGGACTCATCAAGCTAGACTAAATGCACTCTAAAGAGACACATACTCAAACTCCCCTTGAAATGTAGATCCCCCTCAAAATATGCAATGAATGCAACTGGGGAGCAGGTGGAGTCTAGAAAGCATGCTTCTTAGATATGATTGACTGCAATTACAACATCTAATAGGTATAGCAAAAGACATATTGTCTAAGATACATGACATGATCAGTGCAACATATGATATCTAAAACGAGTCATTAGCACAAATTTTTCGATTTTTGCAAATAAAAACATCACCACATTTTCTAGTTGACAAGCAGAGTAAAACATAAGATGCAAAAGATAACTGATATCTACCAAGATAAGCATTTTCCAGAATAAAGTGCTTCAGCAAACTTATTATCCTTTTAAATTTCAGACTTGTTCTTTTCCTTTTTCATTTTTGCTAGGGGTTATTTGCATATCAACCTTATGCTAACCGACCAAGTCAAGCCTAGGCCAGAAATGGACCATCATAAGCTTAAGACAATGGTCTTGCTATACATTACACTGTCCTAGTTCATACCAAAGTGATATGGTAAGCAGTCCAGAACAATGTAATGCGACAAAGCAAACCCACTTGGATCTTTTCAAATTATGCACAAAAGGCATGGATTTTTCATTTTTTCTCATTTTTATAGCACATTTCCATGTTAAAGTATAAAGATGTCCAAGTTGCATATCTGCATCTAAGTGATGAACTAGCTACCAGGCATGTAAAAGATAGCAAAAGCACTCAGCCTACACATGCTAGTAACCAGAAGCAATGGTGATCATTTTTCAATTTTAAAGCATAAAAGCCTTGCATATGACAGATATCATACATATCTTGTGAACTGAAGCAAAGCATGATCATCGACAAGTAATCAAAAGCATGTACCCGCTAGAATAAGTAAAGCAAATCAATCATATAACAGAAGCAGACTCAAAGTGTGATATGTGAATATGCATGATATGAACACACACAAAAAGACTCAAGAAAAGAGTAAAGAAGAAAGAAAACTAACTCAAAATATCCTAAAAGGATACACAACTCCCAAATCCCCTCGCAAAAGCTCAAAAGTAGACTGATCTAGGGGTTTGGTGAAAATGTCAGCCAACTGACGATGGGTATCAATATGAACAAGGTCGATGACACCTTTCTCATATTGATCCCTCAGAAAGTGAAAGCGCACATCAATGTGTTTGGTTTTTGAATGGAGACAGGGGTTTTTCCCTACACTAATCGCACTGGTGCTATCACAAAACAAAGGAATTCTGGTAGAAAAGAACAACCCAAAGTCTCGCAATGTGGAAATCATCCAAACCAACTGTGAGCAGCAGCTAGCAGCAACTACATACTCAGCCTCTGTGGTAGAAAGTGCAACTCTAGACTACTTTTGAGAAGACCAAGAGACAAGAGAAGAACCAAGAAATTGGCAAGTACCGGAAGTCGACTTGCAATCCAACCAGCACCCACCAAAGTCAGCGTCCGAAAAGCCAGATAAATCAAGAGATGATGATGCTGAATAATAAAGACCTAGATTGGGCGCATAGGTAAGGTACCTGAAAATGCACTTGACAGCCTGCCGATGAGACGCGCGTGGTGAAGACTAGAAGCGCCCGCATAGTCCTATGGCAAACTGAATGTGTGGCCTCATCACCATCAGGTACAACAACGAACTGATCATCCCTTGATACTCTTTCTCGTTGACCTTGACGCTGCTCTCATCCTTGTACAGTCCCCCAGATGTACCCATTGGGGTCATCTGAGGCTTCATCTCTCCACCAAAGTCGAACTTCTTCAGCATGTCTCGTGTGTACTTACTCTGGTGGATGAAAATGTTGTCCTTGGTCTGCTTGATCTAGAGCCCTAGGAAATACTTGAGCTCACCCATGAGGCTCATCTCAAACTCACTGTGCATCTGCTTAGAAAACTTGGACACAAGCATATTAGTAGAACCACCAAAAATAATATCGTCCACGTAAATCTGAGCAATCAAAAATTCTGAGCCATTTGTGAGGAAGAAAAGAGTTTAGTCCACAGAACCCATCACAAAGCCCTTCCCCAACAAAAACTGTTTCAACCGGTCATAACAAGCCCTAGGGCCTTGCTTCAGACCGTATAAAGCTTTCTGCAGCTTACAAATGTGTTGAGGAAACTTAGGGTTCTCAAAACCGGGGGGCTGCCTAACATAGACTTCCTCCTCTATGTACCCGTTTAGAAAAGCACTCTTGACATCCATTTGAAAAAGCTTAAACCCCTTCGAAGCGGCAAAAGCTAAAAGAATACGAATGGACTCAAGACGGGCAACAGGGGCGAAAGTCTCCTCAAAGTTAATATCTTCTTTCTGGCAAAAACCCTAGGCAACTAGTCGAGCTTTGTTGCGCACCACAACCCCATCTTCACCTTGCTTGTTTTTGAACACCCACTTGGTGCCTATGGGGTTGCATCCGGGTGGCAGCTCAACCAGTGTCCAAACTCGATTGCGGACAAAATTCTCAAGCTCTTCTTGCATGGCATTAATCCAATTCGAGTCAGAAAGAGCATGAGAAACGTCTTTGGGCTCAAAAGAGGCAACAAACGCAGACTCAACAAACACAGCAAGTGATTCAACAGAAGAGCGCAAAGTTCTCTCAAAAAGATCACCGATGATGAGCTCTGAGGGGTGATCACGCTGAACGGCTCGGGATCCTAGGTGATCTGAAGTCACCTCACCAGAGTCAGCAGCTAGCACGTCTGGACTAGATTGAGGGGGCTCGATCGAAGTGGAAGAAGTGATCAGAGGTCCGCCCTCGTCCTCAGTCGAAGTCTCAGAAGTTGTGGGTTCTACAGGTTGTGCAGAGGGCCCATCCTCATCGACAGCAGGAGCGTCATCATCTTCCTAAAGATATACTCTCCAAGCTCATCATCTCCAGAAAGCTCAAAAGAAGGAGTCAAAGAAGGCAAGGACTCATCAAAAGAAACCTCACAAGTCTCGACAAACTGCTGGGAGTCAAGGTTCCAAACACGGAAGCCTCGAGAATACATAGCATAACCAAGAAAAACTCCATCCCAGCAATGAGACTCAAACTTGTCCAAATGCCCTCCGTTCTTGAGCACAAAGCACTTGCAGCCAAACGCTCGCAAGTGGCTCACCTTGGGCTGTCTACCAAACCGCAACTCATATTAGGTCTTACCTAAGTAAGCTCTAAGAAAAATGCAGTTGGCCAGATAGCAAGCCGTGTTCATGGCTTCAGCCCAAAAGCGCCTAGGAGTCCTATGCTCATCGAGCATCGTCCTGGCAATTTCGACTAGCGTGCCGTTCTTTCGTTCCACAACGCCGTTCTGTGGGGTAGTGTAAGGAGCAGAAAATTGATGATCAAGATCCTGATCACTACAGAAGCTGACGAACTAAGAGTTCTTGAACTTAGAGCCGTTGTCAGAGCGAATCACTCACATCCGACCATTGTTCTCATTCTTCAGCTTCAAAATCAGGTCATGAACAAACTGAAAAGTCTCATCCTTAGACTCCAAGAAGAAAACCCATGAAAATCGAGAAAAATCGTCAACGATCACAAGCGCGTACCACTTCCCACCGACTAAGCATATCCGAGCTGGACCAACAGTGTCCATGTGTAACAGCTCTCCCGGGTACGATGTCATCACCTGAGTCACAGGTGAGTGAGACGCGACAACCATTTTCCCATGACGATAGGGACGACAAACTAGATCCTTCTCCATCTTAAGCTTGGGCAATCCTCGGATGAGGTCCATAGAGCTCAATGTGAGGAGCCATGCTGAATAGCGTGGGCCTCATGGCTCTAGATGTGATGAGTCATTATCAACGATAGTCAAAGAGGACAGAAGAAGAGGGAAGAACTGATGCGTCTTGGGCCACGTGTGACTCCGGTACACGGGCAGCGAGCGACTATCGGGCAGAGGGGCCGCGAAGTCGGGCTGGCCCAATCCGGGTACATGGGCTAGGAGCAGCAGAAGACCCACTGGGCTGTTGACCAGGATTGACTCAGGTACACGGGCGGTGAGCGATTGCTGGGCTGAGAGAGCTGCAGAGTCGGGCCAGCCCAATCCGGGTACCTGGTGCAAATTCGGTGGAGGCTTTGTCAGTTTCGGCGCAAAACTGATGCCCGCTGATCTTGTATCGGACTGTCTAGAAGAGAAGCCGTAGTCGCTACGAAAGCTTAGCTTCCGGATAAGTCATCTATAAATAGGAGTTTACTATTTTGTCCCTTGACCCACAGTCAGTCAGTCGAGTCTGTAAAAATATCCTAAGGGCAGTTTAGTCTTTTCCTTTTATTTCAGCGTCTGTAAAACCCTAAGGGGCTGGTGGAATATTCCTAGCTATTGGGCAGCATATAAATAGGGCCCCAATCCCTAGGATTAGGTCACCCTTTCAAGAAATCACTTTTTAGTCAAGGATTGGGTCATTTTGTTTCCTGCGCTTTCTCTCTCCTGTTTGTGCGCCGCTAGGTTCCTGCTCATGCAATGTTTATTCTTGCATTCCTTCTGTTCTTCATGATGCTGTGAGTTTCTATTCTCTGTTCATGTCGTGTGGTGTGCAGTGATTTTTGTGGATCTGAAGCTTCGTGTTACGTGCGATTTTTATTCCTGGGTGTTTACTCTTCTCTGTTGCTTCTGTTCTTCGTAGTGAGTAGTACTAGTTCTTGCATGCAGCAAGTAGTACCTACTCCCTGTAGCAACAGTACGCTAGTACTCTAGCTTTGCTTTTTCCGGTGTAGCTTTTTGATCGAGTAGACAGGACCTAGTCCTTCTCTGGCTATTTCTGGCGAAGCCCCCTTGCTTGTTCGAAGTCATTCAGCTCTGTGAAGCAGGCTTCGATCTAACTTCTTCAAAAGTTTTGCTAGAACGTTCAACTTTGAACTTTAACCGTGAATCTAGCTTCAAAGTATGCTCTGTGCTTAGTTTTTATTCGTTGACATACTTCGGCACTTGTGCGAAGTCTTTCTATTCTTCGAAGCAGGCTTCGATCATATCAGCGAAGGTGCACTTCGACTCGAGCTTTTCGAAGTCAATACTTCGACAGATTTCAAAGTTAGCTTCGAAGCATGTCTCTCTGGTAGACTTCGTTCGAAGTGTGTTTTCTGAGATCTTTCTTCTGTTGTCTTTTTCGAGGGTCACAGTTTGTGGGTTCGGAGCTTGTCATTCGAAGTTAGTCCTTGGTTCGAAGGTTACCACTTCGGTAGTCATACCTTGATCAAACTAGTTTCGAAGGTACAGTGTAGGCTTTGATTTGGTCTTGCTGCCGTGTGTTTGGCTTCGCTTCTCCTTCGAAGGTTGCTTTACTGTGAACTTTGTTCGTAGCTTTCTGATCGAAGTATAGGCTTCGAAGTACACTGTTCAAAGCAGGCTTCGATATTTTCATACTTCTCTTCGAAGCATACTTCGCTTTCTGCCACAAACGAACTAGGCTAGTTTCCACAAACCTTCATCATTTCCACTACAGCCTTTGACAAGGGACCCCAAAGTAGGCTTCGTCACTGCGAAGCAGGCTTCGACACTGCGAAGCAGGCTTCGCCAAGTTTCGAATAGGAGACAAATTTGAACAGTAACCTCTCATCTCTTTTTCATGAACATTTACATCATCTGACTGAGAAGTTTGATCTGCCAGTTTTTTGAATATCTTGTTCATCTACCTATTAGCACTGTATTGGTGTTTCTCTATGTAGGACACCGGTCATTTCTATGCTAGATACTTTTAGACTTAGGCAATCTGATCATGCTTTGTTGCTTAGTCTTTTGAGGTGTGTTGGGTGTTGGGAGCAGGCCATTGATTCGAAATAATTTTTTAGGCGCCCATTCACCCCCCTCTAGTCGCTACTTTCAGTCCTACAAGTGGTATCAGAGCCTGGTTAGGGTTTTTCCATACCTTAACTGGTTCTAAACCCCAGTAGTGATCATGACGTCTCGTGGCAACGTCCCGTCCTTGGAAGCTTATGGCTATAACTATTGGAATACTCGCACGCGAGCCTATCTTATGCGCCAAGGCTCAGACATCTGGGACATTTGCGTTCACGCCATGTTTGTTATATTGCTAGTTGCTGAGCTTGGTACTCATGGTATCATTGCCCAGCATCTGAACAATAGTAAGGCTGTGAACATCTTGTTTTCTAGTTTAGGTCCCACTGAGTTTGAGTGTGTGAGTCATCTCTCCACTGTGAGAGAGATCTGTGCTACCCTCAAGGAACACCATGAGGGGACAGCCCAGGTCAAGGCTCGGCTCTATCAGACCTACCAGTGTGAATATGAAAATTTCACACAAAAGCCAGTTGAATATGTTGAGGCTTTGTTTGGTCGTTTTCAATCGATCATAAACAAGCTTCGGGACAACAAGGCTAGGGTGCTCAGTTAGTCTCAGATCACGAGCAGGCGCTCAAGGTTCTCCATACCTTGGACCCAAAGATCTAGGAGATCAAGGTGTCCTCTATCATTGAGAGCACATCTTATGATACCTTGACCATTTCTGAGTTGTTTAGCAAGCTAAAGGCCACCGAGGTTGATATCCAGTTGAGATCAAATCTCACTGGCTCCGGATAAAAGCCTTTGGCCCTTGCTACACCTTCTGTTGATCCTTCTTCTGTGAGCTCTGTCGGGTTCTCTTTGATGTCTATCACTGAGGACCAGCTTGAGTCTTTGGGAGATGATGACCTGTGTCTTTTTAACAACCGGGTGCATCGTGTTTATGACAAAAGGATGTTCAAAACACATGACACAAAATCTGGGTGCTTTGAGTGTGGTGACCAAGGACATTTCATTGCCGACTTCCCCAAGCGCAATGGACACAAGAAGGGCACTGGTGGTGGCTTCCATGACTCCGGCAAACATGACAACTCTTCCTTCAATAAGGGCAAGCCAAAGACCAGATTCTTCAGAAAGGCCCTGAAGGAATACCGGCGAGAGAACAAGAAGCGCGACAAGGCCTTCTTCGCCGAGATGGAGAAGAGCTACTCCAAGCAGTCCACGTCTTCTTTCTCTTCATCGAGTTCAAGCGATGAGGAGATCGTCATCAGGAAGGGGAAGGACAAGGACGATCCGGCGGGTCTTTGCTTCATGGCTTTCGGAGACAGACCGAAGAGCCGCTCACATCAGTGCCGAAGATCCCGCAAGAGCTTCTTCTCAATGGCTCTTGGGGATAAGGAAGAGAAGGGCTCCTCCGATGACTCCGATGATGACGACAACGAAAAGGTATCATCTTATGAACGTGAAATTGTTGATTTACTTGAAAGCAATCATCAGGAGTTAAAATATCGGGAAAACTGCTTAGGGGGCAAGAAGAGGATAGATGATTAGAGAGTGAGCTTGCCGTAGACAACGGCAGAATTGAGAGTCTATCTTCTTCCCCTTGCTTGGGTGATAGTAGTGAGTGCCAAAAGTGTGAGGTGCTTCTGTGTGATCTGTCGACTCTGAAGTCCAGGTACACAAAAAGGGTTGATGAGAGGGACGCTTTGGCCACTGAGCTTGAAAGCGCTCAGCTGGAGCTGAAAGATGCTCAAGCCACTGCTGTCGCACCCTGTGCTGATTGCCCATCTCATCTAGCTGTCTTAGCTAAGCTGAAATCCAAGGGCGATGAGCATTTGGGTGATTTGGAGAGAGCGAGAGCTGAGCTGGCGCAGACTAGGCTAGAGCTTGAGACACTGTCAGTTCCACCCACTATCTGTGAGAACTGCTTGTCTCTTAGACTAGAGTTGATTAAGCTGAAAGCCGAGAAGTAGTTTCAAGTAGATAGAGAGTGTGAGACCTGCTTGTCTCAGGTGGAGGTTCTAGCTTCCTTGAGAGAGGAGCTAGCTGATTCTCAGAATGAGAATTTTTACCTCCATTCTATCCTGAGTTGGATCAGTGCCATAGAGCCACAGCTCAGCATGATGATCCAGCAGTTTAAGAGGTAGGATCGGTTTGGGGTAGGTTACACCTACACCTAGGATGATTTTGAGAGTGCCATTAGCCGGGCAGTGGAGTGGAGTAAAATGACTCCAGAGCAGAGATACTCCAAGACTCACTCCACTGAGTCTTTTCAGGCTAGTCAGCCAAAGGATGGAGTTATCCAAGAACAGTCCAAAGCTCCACCCAAGAAGCCCATTTGGATTCCAAAGCCCAACATCTCCACACTTCTCTTGACTCTCTTCCTGGACCCTCTCAACCCAAGAACACTACACCAAACACCACTAAGCCCAAGAACCCCAAGCCTCAACCACATCCCAAGAAGCCCACCTATTATTGTGAGTATTGTCAGAGAGACGGGCATCTTGCGAAGTTTTTCTTCAGGAGGAAGCGGGTTGAGAGAGCAGAGCGTGCTCGTGGTGGTCAGGAGTAGTTCTACCAGCAGGGTGGTAGACTGCGTGTTCCTCGACGCGGGGAGAGGCTGGAGGCCAGGCCGCATCGTGTAGGTGGTGGTAGAGGAGACGACTTTCATGCCCATGCTCCAGATGGTGGTTTCCGTTACGGCAGAGCTCCATGCCATTTAGGCTACGGTCCTGGACCTCGTGGCTGAGGCTTTAGGCAGAACCAAGGACCGCGCTTTGATCCGCATTTTGGTCCAAACTCTTCGGATGGTTTTTGTTTTCCGTCTTTTGAGCAGATGGCTCGACACTGGTTTAGCTCTTTTACTAAACCTGGTGCCGGACCATTTGCTCCCCCTTACAACCACTGATTGTGCAGGATCAGGGACTGGAGGACGTTTGGATCATGGACTCAGGATGCTCTCGCCACATGACGGGACATCGCAGATGGTTCTCCAGTCTCACTCCCCTGAGGTCTAAAGAGTGCATCACCTTCGGGAACAGTGGTCAAGGGAAGGTAAGTGGTATCGGCTCAATTCGCATTTCAGACCATTTCTCTTTGAAGAATGTTGCCTTGGTTGGAAATTTGAACTTTAATTTGATTTCTGTTTCGCAACTTCTAGAGGATGGTTTGGAGGTGCGTTTTAAGAAGGGCAATTCTTCTGTGTTTGATTTTATAAGGTCCTTGATTTGCTCGATTGCTGAGAGAGTAAAACAGTGCCTGATTATGCTACCTCCCTATTGACCAGATGAACAGATCGCGATGAAACCTGAGATGAATAGCGGCGGCGAAGAAGAACAAGCACCGGGAGGAAGAACGCCAAAAAGTGACCCAATCTTTTTTATTAGTAAAGTGATTTCAGAAAGGGTAACCCTAACTGTAGGGATTGGGGCACTATTTATAGGCAGCCCAATAGCCTAGGAAAATACCAAAAGACCCTTAGGGTTTTTACAGACGCTGAAATAAAATGGAAAAGACCAAAATGCCCTTAGGATATTTTTACAGAGTCGACTAACAGACTGTGGGCCCAAAGGCAAAATAGTAAACTCCTAAATACAGATGACTTATCCTGAAGCGGAACTTTCGTAGCGACTATGGCTTCACCTCAGAATGGTGAGATCTGAGATCAGCAGTTGTCAGTTTTGCGCCAAAACTGATAAAGCGTCCACCGTCTTTGCACCAGGAACCCGGATTGGGCCGGCCCGACTCCGCAGCTCTCTCAACCCGGCAATCGCTCATCGCCCATGTACCTGAGTCAATCCTGGTCAACAGCCCAGTGGATCCTCTGCTGCTCCTACCCCACGTACCTGGATTGGGCCAGCCCGACTTCGTAGCCTCTCTGCCCGACAGTCACTCGCTGCCCGTGTACCTGAGTCACATGCGACCCAGAAACAACAGGTCTTCTCTTATCTTCATGTCCTCTTTGACTTCGGTTGACAATCACTCATCACATCTGGATCAACACGGCCCATACTCTTCAGCATGACTCCTCAATATATGGATACAATATTAATCTTATGAAAATTGTTCTTATCTTGATGGATTGCTCTTCATGGTTAATAAATGTATGGAGGTCATGTTGAATATATTTTTAAAATTCAACATGACCTCCATAAAATATTGACATGATTAATCTCTATAACCTTTTCATGTGAGTGTAAAAATCAAAAATATTTTTTAAATTTAAAAATGAAACACAAAACTAATGTCTTAATACATGGTACGATTTATGTGATTGATCTTCACAACATTCCAAACTTAGATTCTCAATGTCGAAACATATATTTTTACAACCTTTATAGGAGAGTATTGAAAATAACATTTGGAAATATTTTGAAGGAATGGAACATTCCGAAGGTAAATTCTCTAAGGCGGAATAAGTACAGAAAAACAACAATGGTTCAAGATATGAGTTAATTAAACTATCATTGTCAATCTCTCAAAAATATAATCAATTTTATGAGTAGACAAGTTAATTATGTGATATTAATTATAATGATATGTAGGTGGACTGCTGGTGGATGTGCAATGATTGTGGGCCCGAGTTTATTAATTGTGTCAATGGTCTTGTACTAAGCGTTTAGTCTTAAAGAAATAGAAATAGTGGTAGTGCTGATCAGTACATATGTTGTCTTTGTATCGATTGAAAAACTGAGAAGAAATTCATAAATATTGAGCAAATCCATGCACAGTTGATTCTTATATGTTTCAAAGTAGGATATACCCGTTGGATAGAACACGATGAACTTGATGATAGTGTCCATGAGTCAATAGTCAAAGAAAACACATGCAACAACACTACAATTGACCATGATATAGATGACACATTATTGGATGCTAATGATGAAGACATTGATCAAATGTCGTGTGATGGTGAGAGGGAGTTCACTAGTGGTAGACAACATGAAAAGTTTAAGCATATGGTAATTGATTCTAAAACACCAATATCGTTGAACTATAAAGAGGAGTACAATAAGTTGAATGTAGGGCTAACACTGATGCAAATAAAGGTTAGCAACAATTAGTCTGATAAGGGTTTCAACAAATTATTGATATTTTTGAAATATTTACTTCCAATGAAAAATATTATGCCTAAAAATACTTATTATGCCAAACAAGTTGTCTGCCCATTAGGATTTGAGGTATAAAAAATCCATACATGTGTAAAAAACTGCATGTTGTTTTGTAATAAGGACGTAGACCTAGATACATGTCATGTTTGCAATGCACAACGACACATGCAGAGCATTGATAGTGGCGAGAGCGATGACACTACAGATTCTAAGAGACAAAAGAATAAAATATTGGTTAAGGTGGCTTGGTATTTTCTAATAATCCCCTCTTTGAAATGGATGTTCGCTAATAAAGCAAATAGTGAGCTACTGCGATGGCACACTGAAAAGCGATAAAAAGATGGAATGCTTAGACATCCTGCTGATGGCATGCAATGGAGAAGGTTTGATTCAAAATACAAATAGTTTAGAAACGAAGTGAAAAATATAAGATTTGGGTTGAGTATGGATGCGATGAATACTTTTTGTAACACATGAAGTACCCATAGCACTTGGTCGATGACTCTCTGTATCTACAACCTTCTGCCTTGTATGTGCATGAAGTGAAAATTCCTTCTCATGCATTTGCCTATTAGTGATCCAAATTAGCTAGGTAATGATATTGATGTATATCTCAAACCCCTCGTAGAAGATTTACTTGTATTATGGAAAGACGACGTGTGGGTTTGTAATGAATATAAAAGAGAGACATTAACCTTACGTGAAATGTTGTTTGTAATGATATTTGATTGGCATGCTCTTGGTAACCTATCAAGGCAGGCCATAAAAGGGTACAATGGTTATATTTACTACTTAGAGGAAACTAGGGGGTGTTGGTTGTCCAACAGTAGAAAATTTGTCTTCATGGGTCACCGTAGGTTCTTTCGTGCCGATCATCCATATTGTAAGATCAAGAGATATTTTGATGGGACGGTGTAGACACATCAAGATTTGAAAGCTCGTACCAGAGTACATGTATCTAGAATTGTGAAGGATCTTAACATAGTTCTTGGAAAGGGAGCGAGCGATATGAAATTACCTACCAGACAAAACACTTCTATATGGAACAAGCAATCCATATTTTGGTTGTTATCATATTGGAAATACATTATTGTTCGACATTCAATAGATGTGATGCACATTAAGAAGAATGCATTCAATAGTTTGATTTGTACCTACCTAGACATGCCTGGCAAAAGAAAAGACACATTGAACGCAAGACTGGATCTTCAAGAAATGAACCTTTAGAAATACTTGTATTATGTACAACTAGCCAGTTGAAAAAAGCAGCTACCAACAGCTTGCTACATGATGAGCATAAAAGAGAAAGCTAGCCTATGTGGTTTTCTGCATAATGTTAAAGTTTCAATCGATTACTCGTCAAATATTAGAAGCCTAGTAAACATGAAAGATAAGAAGTTAGTTATCCTGAAATCTCATGACTGTCATGTGATGATGACACAGATAGTTCTGGTTATATTTAGAGGTATTTTGCCCAATAAGGTTTGAGACCTAATCATAAAGTTGTGTTCTTTTTCAATGCAATATCATAGAAGATCGTGGATCCAAACAAATTGGCAGAGTCACAGAACGACGTTATCCACATTGTATGTTAGTTTGAGACTATTTTCCCTCCAATGTTTTTTGATTTAATGGTCCATTTGGTTGTTAACATTGTTGGTGAGATAAAGATCATTGGTTCTATATTTATGCATCAAATGTATCATTTTCAAATATTCATGGGGATTCTAAAGAAATATGTTTGTAACTGAGGCCATGCGGAAAGTTGCATTGCCCAAGGATGTAGTACAGACGACCTCATTGAGTTATGTATTGACTACATGAAACTAAACTTGATTGGTCCGGCTATATCTTTCTACGAGGGGAGGCTAACACGGAAAGTAACAATAGGACATGCATGTATCCACATCAGAGATAGTGTTCCATTTACCCAATCATACTTTGCTATTTTGCAACAATCACTTGTAGTTGGACCTTATGTCAATATGCATGTGATTGAAATAACCACCGCAAATCCAACAAAGTCACAAGATTGGGTTGCAAAAGTGCACATAAATACATTCGGTATCTGGTTATGTAAACATGTGATGTTTCAACATATCGACAATGCAATTTTACAACTACTAGGTCGTGTCCTATCAAGTACCATTCACACATTCCAAGCATACGAGATTAAGGATTATACATTTCATACAAGAGAACAAAACAACAGGAGAACTAACCAAAACAGTAGTTGACAAATAAGGATGTTGCTCAAGTATTCTACGTGAAGGACCCATACCTAACAAACAAGGAGTAGCATCATGTGGTTCTTCAAGGAAATAGAAAGATTGTTAGAGTCGAGGTTGTTGATGATGAAGAAGTATAAGCCAGATTTGATGATCTCCTCGCTTTTGGAGAGAATATTGAACTGCCTCTCATTGATGATACTGAGGAAGCTACGTACATATGTCGTGACAATCATGAACATTAATCGTTTAGGTATGGAATTTGTATTTTATTTAATCAATATTGTATAAGAATATTAATCATTTTGTGATTTTATTTACTCAAAATTGTGTATTTTATTTTCTCAAGATTGTATATTTTATTTCCTCAAGATTGTATATTTTATTTGATTAGGGTAATGGTTTAGGGATACAATTAATATTAAATCTTAATAATAAATTATAAATTTTAAGAGAAAATGTTTAATTTATGGTGTAAAATATTTATAAATTGTTAAAGTAAAACAATTTGTATTTTTAGCAACAATTTGTAAATGTCAATATAAAAAAGTTTCATCTTGTCACATCAACATCAACATCAACAAAGCCTTTTAGTCCCAAGCAAGTTGGGGTAGGCTAGAGTTGAAACCCAACAAGAAGTCACCAAAAAGAGAGAGAGAGAGAAAGGGGAGGGGAAAAGCTTTTAAGAGCACTAAAAGGGAAAAGGCCTAATCATGGTTCGGGCACGTGGATAGCTTCTTTCCAAGCACTTCTATCCAAACACAACTTCTTTGGGATATTCCATTCCTTCAAGTCCCTTTTGATTGCCTCCTCCCATGTCAAGTTTGGTCGCCCTCTACCTCTCTTCACATTATTGACCTGTCTTATGATACCTCTGTGCACCGGTGCCTCTGGGGGTCAACGGTGGACATGCCCAAACCATCTCAACTGGTGTTGCATAAGCTTTTCTTCAATTGGCGCTACTCCTAGCCGATCGCGTATGTCATCATTTCTCACTCGGTCCAATCTTGTGTGCCCACATATCCAACGCAACATACGCATCTCTGTGACACATAGTTGTTGGATATGCCGCCTCTTAGTAGGCCAACACTCAGTCCCATATAACATAGCAGGCCTAATCGCTATCCTGTAGAACTTGCCTTTCAACTTCTGTGGCACTCTCTTGTCACATAGGACTCCCGATGCTTGACGCCATTTCATCCACCCCGCTTTGATCCTATGGCTAACATCTTCATCAATATCACCATCTCTCTGAAGCATCGATCCCAAATAACGGAAGGTGTCCTTCTTTGGTACTACTTGGCCTCCCAAGCTTACATCTCCATCCTCACTAATTTTAGTACCAAAGTCACATCTCATATACTCGGTTTTGGTCCTGCTAATTCTAAATCCTTTTGACTCTAGGGTCTGACGCCATAACTCTAGCTTTCTATTTACTCCTTCCCGGCTTTCATCTACTAGAACTACATCGTCAGCGAAAAGCATACACCAAGGAATATCTCCTTGTATATCCCTCGTGACCTCATCTATCACTAAGGCAAATAGGTAAGGGCTCAAAGCTGAACCTTGATGTAGTACTATGTTAATCGGGAAAACATTTGTATCACCATCAGTTGTTCGGACACTAGTCACAACCTTGTCATACATGTCCTTAATGAGTGTAGCATACTTTGTTGGGACTTTATGCTTATCCAATGCCCACCATATGAGATTCCTAGGTATTTTATCATAGGCCTTTTCCAAGTCGATAAAAACCATGTGCAAGTCCTTCTGCTCCTTATACCGCTCCATGACCTGTCTTATTAAAAAAATTGCTTCCATGGTTGACCTTCCAGGCATGAATCCAAATTGGTTCATGGTGATATGCGTCATTCCTCTTAGGCGATGCTCAATAACTCTCTCC
Organism: Zizania palustris; assembly: GCA_019279435.1. Classification (NCBI taxonomy): domain Eukaryota; kingdom Viridiplantae; phylum Streptophyta; class Magnoliopsida; order Poales; family Poaceae; genus Zizania; species Zizania palustris. The sequence continues at coordinate 75,183,335 of JAAALK010000289.1, read as the reverse complement.
CAAAGCTTCATAGTGTGGCTCATGAGCTTAATCCCTCGATAGTTGGTACAACTTTGAATATCTCCCTTGTTTTTGAAGATTGGTACTAATGTACTCCTCCTCCACTCATCGGGCATCTTGTTTGATCGAAAAATATGGTTGAACAACTTGGTTAGCCAAACGATAGCAATATCCCCAAGGCATTTCCACACCTCTATTGGGATACCATCCGGACCCATCGCCTTGCCCCCTTTCATCCTCTTTAAAGCTTCTTTGACCTCTGACTCTTGGATCCTGCGTACAAAGCATCTATTTAAATCATCAAAGGAGTCATCCAATTGGGTGTCCATAGTCTCATTCTCACCATTGAAAAGATTGTCAAAATACCTCTGCCACCTCTGTTTGATGTCTTGTCCTTTCACCAAGAGTTGATCCATCTCATCTTTAATGCATTTAACTTGGTTGAGGTCCCTTGTCTTCCTTTCCCGAATCCTAGCCATCTTGTAGACATCCTTCTCCCCTTCTTTTGTACTTAGTCTTCGGTAAAGATCATCATAGGCTCGACCCTTTGCCTCACTCACAGCTCACTTAGCAGTCTTCTTTGCTACCTTATACCTCTCTATGTTGACCGCGCTCCTATCATGGAACAAGCTCCTGTAACATTCTTTCTTCTCCTTTATTGCCTTTTGAACATCCTCGGTCCACCACCAAGTATCTTTAGGTTCACCTCTGCTCCCTTTGGTCACTCCAAACACTTCTGACGCCACCTTCCTAATACAAGTTGCCATCTTCACCCACATGTTGTTTGCATCTTCTTCTTCGGACCAAGCGCCCTCCACAGAAACTCTTTCCTTAAAAACTTCGGATGTCTCCCCTTTGAGTTTCCACCACTTCGTCCTCGCAATTTTGGCTTGTTTATCCCTATGGGTACGGATCCGAAAACGAAAGTCAGCCACCACAAGATTATGTTGGGGCACAACACTCTCTCCAGGTATCACCTTACAATCCAAACATGCTTGTTTATCTTCTCTCCTAGTGAGAACGAAGTCGATCTGGCTCGAACGATGGCCACTACTAAAAGTCACCAAATGAGAATCTCTCTTTCTGAAGAAAGTGTTGGCTATCACTAGGTTGTAGGCTACAGCGAAGTCCAAAATATCCTCTCCTTCTTGATTCCTACTACCATACCCGAAACCTCCATGAGCCAGCTCATAACCTGCCTTTGTTGAACCTACATGACCATTGAGATCTCCTCCTATGAAAAGCTTCTCATTGGTTGGTACTGCTCTGACCATGCTATCTAAGTCTTCCCAGAACTTTCTCTTCTCGCTCTCACTGAGACCAACCTGAGGGGCATATGCACTTATTATGTTCAAGACCACATCCCCAAAACTAGTTTGACTAAGATAATCCTATCTCCCTGCCTTTTGACAACCACCACTCCATCCTTAAGGCTCTTATCAATCAGGATACCTACTCCATTTTTGTTTGCCACTGTTCCTGAGTACCAAAGCTTGAAACCAGTGTTCTCCACCTCCTTCGCTTTTTGCCCCTTCCATTTTGTCTCCTGGACACACAGGATATTAACACGCCTCCTGCTCGCTGCATCGACTAACTCTCTTAGCTTACCTGTAAGGGACCCTACGTTCCAACTACCTACACGGATCCTAGTCGGCTCAACTAGCTTCCTTACCCCTCGCACCCGTTGAGACAGATGCGAAGACCCTTGCACATTTGTACATCTTGTACATGACAAAAATCCATATTTACTAGATTTAAATTTTAAATGTTTAAATAAAATGTGGTTATTTATTAATATTAAATTATTCTTCAATGCCTGTTCTATAAAAAACCAACACTAAAACTAACCTCTGTGTTGGCACTTCTCCATTTTTCCCCATCACGTAGATTGCTTACTCGTTCGATGTCGTCATGCCATGCTGCCATATCCACAAATCGTTTGATACAAGTTGATTTGATTTAGATGCAAACGATAAAATATCAGACATTGTGAATCTATTACTTCCAGAATTAATATGTTTACATAATAATCCAGTTAATTACATCTCCGTAGATAAAACACCTGATTAAGAGATCCAAAAAAGATAAAATTACAATTGTAGGATCAGAATGGCGACTAGAGGGGGGTGAATAGGTGCCTCGATAAATTTTCGCAAATCTGATGGCCTTTTCAATCACCTAACGCACCTCTAAAAGAACAAGAACACTTAAATTTAAATAGGTAAAATTTTTCTTCCTGGTCAGTCCTTGAAGCACTGAATTGTTGTAGTCAGAGTTTGAGTTGCCGATTACTTCTGTTAATCGAAGAATGAAACGCCAAACTTCTCAATTCAGACTATGAAGCTCCGACTAAAACAACCACTTTACATATTGAAGCAAAGTTTAGATTGATAGCAAATATTCACGAAGTATAAGAACCTTGAGCTTCAAACAGATTCAAAAAGGAACAAAGCTTTCAGAAAAGATGAATTCTCAATCACTGATTTTTATCAAACGGTGTCACACATCATCTGTTAATTACAGCATTTAGATGAACACACTTTCATTCAGCGGCAAGCTTAACTGTAGTATTTGCTTTCAGGTCAGCAATGTACTTGTGCTTTTGTAACACTGATATCTTGCATTGATTAATTTAGTTATCATTAATGGAAGATGAACAATAGTGCCTCAGGATTAAATCAAAGAGGCAATAGCATATTTGATCACCCACTTCTATGACAAAAACTTTGTTGGACCGAAATTGGCGACTAGAGGGGGTGAATGAGAGCTTTTAAAATTCTGTTCTACTGAATAGGATTCGAACACACCCTTAAAACTGTATGGTTTGGAGGTATCAAACACACTCCGAACACAGGCTTCGAATGGGGTAAAAGTTTGATGTTCAGAACACTTCGCTCACACTCAGAGACCCAAAAACACACTGTGCTCCAGAAGAATAGTGCAGGCTCCGCACACAAGGTGCCTTCGAGTAGGCTTCATACTACTGTGCTTCGCACAAGTTCGTTTCCCTCAGAGAGCTCCGAACAAATACTTCACACTAGCAACTGGTGCTAGGGTTTTCACTTCGGAGAGCTGAAAACAAACAAACTGACTGCAAAGAGGACTTCAGCTATGAGAAAAGAACAGACCTCGAATCGACGCTTCGCAAGGTGCTTCGCTAGTAAACAGTGAGGACTAGCCTCTGTTTTTACACAGAGCGAACACACGCAAATGTTAGTAATAGAAATCACACATATAGAAGACAAACACACTTTGTTGAAAGTGAACTAGAGTAAGAACTTGTTGACAGAAAACAAAGTGAAACACAGAGAACTCAACTCATGCAGTGCAACACATGGATACAAGTTCAAGCAATAGATGAAAAACAGAATGGAAATTTCATTGCTTAGAACAGGGAACACAAAAACTCACAAGTATAGAGAACACTTCATGGCGGCTAGCCAGAGCTACAGGAAAATAGAAGGTTCTAAAAATTGAGTGCATAGTGTTTCCCTAGCCCTTAGCGTGCCTCTCCTTTTATAGGCACTACTCTGACATGCGAATAGACTACAACACCCCTAGGGTTTACATCACTTTTGTCTCAGCCAGGCACAGGGCTACAGATGATAGTATACTTTATTGGAAGCCCCTTTTGTTAGCTTTGTAGAGGAGACAGCATCGGCTTTTGCAGAGCAAAAATGATCAGCTTTTGCAAAGTGGAATCTTCTAGAGCCCCCTTCGCACACGAAGTTTGGAGAGGATTCAGTGACAAGCTTCGAACCCGAAGGCCTTCACTTCACCGAAGTCAATCTTCGATACATTGATGGTTTTGAGCCGAAGTCGTCAAAGCCCTTGAGTCTTCGCACCATCACCTCCGGAGTGGTCCACCATGGCTTCGCAGCAACTCCTAGCTTGAACTCCGTCAGTCAGTGTACCGAAGTCATGTATGTCCAAAGTACTTTGTCATCCACACTCCGAAGCCCCACCTTCGAAGTACCTTCGCCACTTTCCAAAGTTCCTCCGTCCAAGGCCTCCGCATGAAGCATATCCATAAGCACCCATTCGCAGTGTCTCAGCCCCGAGCACACTCCATGAAGACCCTTATCTGGACCATGCCTTCGATGCACCTTGACTTTTGAGACCTTTATCAGGTGTCCTTCCAAGTGTCTCCGACCGGAGCACACCTTGGGCTTGCCTCATTCTTGAGGACTTCGTCCGCCAATCTTTGAAGTCACTCCTTCGGAGTCACCCTTCGATGTGCCTCACCTCCGAGGAATTTTTCTAGGGTTACCTTCAATCGGAGCCACCCTCAGCACTTTCTACCTTCGCTTAGTGCACCTTGACCTCAGGACCGACCTCGAACCCACGTAGCCTTTGTGATCGAGTTCCTCGCTCGCCTAGCATCAAGCCTCCCGCTTGACCTAGTTTCACTTATTGTGTTTCCAGTACCCCGGAGACCTCTCCGGTAAACAACCTCTAGTACACACTCTGGTGTACCGCCCAAAATACTGAGTCCATCGATACAAACTTTCCATCGTATACTGCCGGACCCCTTTGATAGACAGACTCCGCTGCAACAGATGCAGCAAGTAAACCTCAAATCCTTCGATAAACACCTTCGAACCCCTTCGGAGGGACCCCTTCGTCTAGAAAAGAACTTGTCAATCACTCATCACAGACTTGAAACAAAGGCACATCTCAACTTGGTTTCTCAATCTCCCCCTTGATGAGTGCATTGACAAACAAATTCAAGTTCGAGAAAAATTGAAATTTTTTAGCACACAAGTGTCCATAAAAACTCAGAAAAGAGCCAAATCATGTCACTTGATAAAATAATCTCTTCCCATGACTCATGAAAAACCATTTTACTAAGACTCCCCCTTCGACAAAGCATGAAAACACAATGCAAGTTCTCCCCCTTTGGCATAAAAATTCTTTCCCCTTTTGAATGTCTTGTTCTCCCCCTTCGGTAGGCAACAAGGCATTCTCTCCCCCTTTGGCAATGTAAGAATCAAGGAGCAATAAAAGATGCAAGGTTTAGAAATGATGAAAAAATATGAAGTCATATAGTGCAATAATATGCCACACCAAAATGTCAGACTCAGATGCTCAGCTCAAGTTAACATATTCCAAATTCATTGTGTGAGGCATAAATTTTTCAGAGTGTTGAAAATAAAAGTATCACCACTTAGACAAGTCATCTAGATAAGTAAAAGCAATAACTGCTAAAGCTAATAGATTTCTACACAACAAAGCAAGTCCAATTCTATGGAGCATTTAGCAAGCTTGATTAAGAAAATGATTCAAACTTTGCAATTCTTTTTATAATGCCAGGGGTTATTTGCTTGTCCACCTTATACTTTACAACCAAGACAAGCCTAGGTCAAGAAAAACCATTAGAAGCTTAAGGATGTGATGTTGGTAAACACTAAGTTATCCCAGTTCATACCACAGTGCTATGGTAAGCAGTCTAGAATAAGAAAGTGTGACAAGCCAACCCACCTAGATCATTTCATTTTTAGCACATAAATCATGGATATTGATTTTTTTTGAGTACCAACTATTGTATAATTCCATGAAAAGCAGTATTATTTTCATGTTGCATTTTTGCATCCAAAGTAAAGGATCCTAGCTACCAGGCAGATAAAAGATAGCAACAGCAATTCTGCATAACACATGCTAGACACAAGACTACGCAGTGATCAAGTTTAGAATTTTGTAAAATTAAAAGCATGCTCATAATGAAAATAGATATATTAATCAGAGTTGAATACATCATGGTAATGAAAATTATGCCAAGTGTTGGACCAGAAACGCCGACCAGAGGGGGGTGAATGGGAGCTTTTAAAATTTCAGACTAAAAATAGCCTTCTGTTTCAATTCTGTCTTCTGCGGAACAGGCTTCGAACAAACCCTTCGAAGTTTTGGTTCGGAGGTATTTTACAGCTCCGAACACAGGCTTCGCAAGGAGCAAAAGTTCGAAGCCAAGAATACTTCGCTCAACCCACAACCTCGAAAATTCAGCTCTGCTAAGTCAGTGCAGGCTCCGTACACAGGGTGCCTTCGAGCGGGCTTCGCACTTCACCCTTCGCAAGAGCATACTTCCCCTACGGACTTCGACCAAATACTCAGCGACAATAACTGGCGCTAGGCTTCATACTTCGAAGGTCTAAACGCACACTGAACAGACTTCGCCGAGGACTTCGACACGAGAAGAAAACGGGCTTCGACTCAAGTCAAGCAGTGCTTCGCTAGTAATCAGAGAGGTCTAGCCTCCAGTTTACACAGAGCAAACAGACACTGAAAAATAGACACTTCTCACAAACAGACTTCTCACACACTTCTCCAGATGATTCAAAACACAACTTCACTTAGGAAGAAGAAGGTGTAGAGAGGAATCAAAGCAAGCAGTGCAACACAGAATACAAGTTCAAGCACAAATGAGAACAGAATCAAAGTTTCATTACTTGAACAGGGAACACAAAAAGAACTCACAGACTGAATACAAAGAGTGTGGCGGCTAGCACAGGAGTTCTACAATGGCTGCTCAAAGTGTTGATGTGAACTAGGCTCCGGAGGGCGGACTCCGGACTTGGCTCCGGAGGGCGGCCTCCGAACTGGGCTCCGGAGGGCGACCTCCGGACTTGGCTCCGGAGGGCGGCCTCCGACGTCCTGCAACTGGAGGGTGGCCTCCGGCCTCCTGCGCCCGGGGGGTGGCCTCCGGCGCCCTGCGCCAGGGCCCGAAGTGGGGGCTCCGAGCTGGACCCCCGAAAGGCACCTTGGGACCTGAAAACAATGCTTAGGGAGAAAACAGGCTCCGACAGTGCTGGGCTCTGGGCCGAAGGCTGTCAGAGGCTGACGTCATTTGGGCCCTGTTCAAGGGAAATATATTCCCCCAACAGTAGCCCCTCGCATGTAGGCCTTCGGGACGAAGGGGTGCACGCGCCCTTAGGACAAATGACCTGAAAACACAACTTCGAAGAAAACATACCTTCGGACCAAAGCTGACCTCGATACCCGGGGGGTAATAAATGCCCGCGCTAGTTGCCAGAACGGCCTCGGGAAGCCCAAACGGCTCCGCAACGGTCAAAAAAGTTACCGTTACCTTGCTCTGGGCCGATTCGCCTTCGCTTGGAGGCCCACCTGGCGGTGGGTTCGGCCCACGACGGTTGGAATTCTTACCGCGCCTATAAATAGGGACTTACCGCGTGCGGCCTCGGCACACCTTCATAAGCTTTCTTCTCGTTGCCTTGCAGCCTTCGCTCTCTTCTTCTTCTAGCTTCGCTCGAGCCCCCTTCGCTGGTTTTTAGACCTTCGCGGCAAAGTCCCATCAACATGCCAAAGAAGGCGGTGGCGAAGCCTCTGGCCTTGGGCTCGAGCTCGGGCTCCGCCCAGGTGTAGGCAGCGGCGGCTGCGGCGGCGAAGACTGCGCCTAGGCGGCTGGGGCCGAGGGACCTTCGGACACCCTCCGACAAGTTCGAGCAGACCCTGGAGATGAGGGCCTCGATCTCTACGGAGGAGTCGGTCCGAAGGGCTTGCGAAGGGAAGATTGCGGCGAAGATCCAGCTTCGGGTCCCGGAGAAGTCGGAGGCTGAGCCGAGGCCTCGTGCTGACGAGGTGGTGGTGTTCGAGGCCTTCTTCGAAGCCGGCCTTGGACTGCCTGCAGTGGGGATGCTGAGCGAAGTCCTCAAGGCTTACAACCTCGAGCTTCCTCAGCTTTCGCCCAACGCAGTGGCGAGGTTAGCTGTCTTCGAGTGGGCCATGAGGGCCGAGGGCTGCGAGGGCCGCGCGGATGTCTTCGTCGCCCTCCACGACGCCAACTGCCAACCGAAGCCGCGGGAGGGGACGGACCGTGTTAAGAGGGCGCTGGCCTTCGGCAGCGCCAATTTCCAGCTTCGGAAGGAGTACCAAGATGCCTTCCCGGCGAGGGCTGTAAACAACAAATGGTACTCGAGGTGGGACCAAGAGTGGTTCTATGCCTCCGTCGGTGCGAACTCCCCCCTTCGGAGTACCAACGCCCACATCATGTACCGGCGCGAAGGGGTGGTGAAGACCAGCGAAGACATCCTTCGCTCGAGGATCTTGCTGCTCCGGAAAGTGGCGGCGAAGATGAGTATGAGGGACCTCGCGGAGGAGTTCATCACCCTCCGGCTTAGTCCCCTCGCGCGCTCCTGGCCGGAGGGGCTCTTTCAGGCTTCGGGCCGAGGTGAACTTAGCGAGTTGGCCTTCGACCGCTTCTGTAAGGCTTCGCAATTTCTTTGCTTTAATACTTCGTAGATTTTCACTTCTAACTCAAACTTTTCATGAAGCCGGCCTCGAAATGAGGACCCCAGAGGAGGCCATCGTGGCGGCGGATCGAGTCGTCAGGACTCCGACCACCGAGGAGCAGAACCAGCGCCTTGCCCTGGTGGGGTCCTGGGAGCGCTGGAATAGGGTATGGACCGCGCTCGACCTCGGAGGGCTCCCAGCCCTGCCGGACTTCGCCCCCCTGGCAACCTCGTCGGCCGGAGCCAAGAGGAAGAGGGGGGACGAGGACGAAGCGGATGCTTCGGGACATCGGCCGGAGGTCCCCGCGGTCGAAGCTTCTAATTCGGGGGAGGTTGCGGCGAAGCCCGCAGCTACTCCGACCTCCAAGAAGGCAGCGAAGCCCCTGGCGGCGAGGTCTTCGGCGGCGGAGGCCGACGCGCATACTCCGGCTGCCAAGGAGGCCACGGATGCCCCGGCGGAACCAACCTCGGGCACGGAGGTGGATGCGCCAGCTTCGCAGCGAGGGAGCTGGAGGGCACACTTAGCCCCACCTTCCTTCCAAGAAATCTCCGATGACGGTAAACCCATTCTACATGCTTTGCTTCGATATGCGGATTTTGACTTGGCTCCCTGCAGAGGACGAAGATGATGCGAGGCCCACCGTGGCAAAGCCGGTAGGCGAAGGTGGATCAAAGCCCGCCGATGCGAAGTCCACAGAAGCTTCGAGCAGCAGCAGCAGCGATTCGGAGTCCGAGGGTACTTCGTCCGACGACGAAGGCAGCGAAGGCCGTGAGGTCCCTCGAGGCGAAGAAGACATGGACGTGGTGGGCTTGAGCCCCGCCTTGCCGAAGCCTGCGGAGGCGACCGTGGCCGTGATTCACCCTTTCAAGCCGAGGGGGGCGTGACGGCGGCAGCGATCCACGGTTTCCGCCAGGCTTATGCTTCTGCGGAGGAGGGGGACTTGGTGGCCCAGCTTAGCCACCGAGACCCCACGGATCTCTTTGTTAGCTCGAACGAAGTCCTCATGCGGGTGAGCGAAGCCCCTTGCAGCTTCGAACTATATTTTAGCCTTTCATTGGTACTTATGACTTCTTGAATTTCTGCAGGCCTTCGCACTGAACGCAGCAGCTTCGACTGCTGCCGACAGGCGGATGGGGCACCTCGCAGAGGAGATGGAGGCCCTTCGCCACAAGGTCTCGGAGGAAGCCGAGAAGCGCAGGCGGGCCGAAGCTTCGGCTGCTGAGGCGAAGGAGGCCTTGGCCTTGGAGACGGCCTGGCTCCGCGCGGAGCTCCAGGCTTCGAAGGATGCCGAGGCCCGACAGGCGAAGATGAACGAGGAGCTCCGCCAACGGGCTCGGAATCTTGAGAGCTTCGTCGTGGCGAATCTTGGCGAGGCCACCCAGAGCCTGATCGAGGTCCTTGAGAAAATAGGCACCGAGTGCCGGGCTCCGGACTTTGGCGATCAGGACCCGATTGGGGACCGTGCCGATTTCTTGAAGATTGCGGCTTCGATAGCAGACGAAGCGCTGACGGGCTTTGCTCTTATGGCCGGTCACGTCGCGGGCCAAGGGGTGTTGCAGATGCTCCATGCCGCGGGGTGTGACCACCTTCGAGCGGCAACCTCCGCGACCCCAGTGGCCTTCGGGGGTCCGCACTTGGTGACGCCTCCGGCCGAAGTTCACGGAGCCTGGCGGCGGCTGCAGGACCCCTGGAAGGAGCAAGGCTGCGAAGCCGTCCTCGACCTCCAGAAGGCCCTTCGACACCACCGAACCAAAGCGCCTGCTGCGCCTGATCAGCCTTCGACTTCAGCACCTCTGCCTCCGAAGGTGTAGATCTCCTTATGCCTTTTGTAATACTTAGCTGCAGGCTTGTAAAAGTTCTATCAGCTTATTAATATGAATGCGGGGGTTTTTTATACCTGCCCAGGCTCAGACTCCGAGCGTAGACCTCGAAGTTCTCGAGGACTCCGAAGAGCTTCGGCAGTTGTGGGCGATCCTCGAAGTAGCTAGGTCTGAGGGCCCCCCTCGGTTTAAGCTTCCGAGGGGGCCTAGAGGCGAAGCCATCTCCGAAGTAGCTCAGGATTTACTAGCCGCTGTGAAGATGGAGTCCCTTCAGGGCCCTTTGTCTTTGCCTTCGCGAACGGCCTTAGCAGGCGACGAAGCCCTAGACTTTTCTTCCTTCGATACGGCACCGCCTACTTCGCTAACTTGGAGCGACCTGCAAAGTGGAAGATGAAGCTTACGGGCTTCGGAGCCTGGACGGGCTGTTCGAGGGAGAGCGGGCTCCGACGAGGCAACGTCCAGCCGAGGTGGCCCTGGCCGAAGAGGGGGCAAGCGAGGGTTGCGGCCTCGCACGCGGTTCTTCTTAGGTTTAGATACAGACTATACGTAGTTTTGCTTCCGAAGTATGTTTGTAACACACTTCTCAATATATAATGAATGGAGTTTGTTATATTTGCATACTTCGTCTGTATGCTTCGTATTGTTTGGCTTCGATCATTTTATCTTATCACGCTCGTACTGCGTATTACATTCGCACACCTCGCATACATGCTTCCCCCCTTTGCCCGTGGCAGCTAGGGATTTAGCCGTTGCTGGTGCGGGCAAGAAATATAAAAGATGCGAAGGGTGCGCCTTTCGGCGGCTTCGACGCATGAAATTTTATTTAATCGAAGGCCGCTTTGGGCTTCGAATGCTTTAATTTGGTGCGAAGCAGGGCTTTGGCTGCTCGGGATTTCATTGAGCGAAGGCCTCTTTTGGGCTTCGATCGTGCTAACTTGGTGCGAAGCAAGGCTTCAGCACAACCAAGTTAAGCGAAGCATGCTTCGGCATGCTAGGATTTGAATGCTGTGCGTGAGCGAGGCTCCGAAACGCACTTAGGTTTTAGCGAAGTACGACTTCGAGACGCTTAGGCGTATATTACATTAACACGCGAAGCAAGGCTTCGGAGCGTGTTTGGATAATGAAGCAAGGCTTCGGAACTTGGTCCTGTAATGAGAAGGATATTTGGTGTGGATTCACCGAACCTGTGATAGTGTGAGCCACCTTCGACTCTGAGCCACCTTCGACTCTGGGTCACCTTCGACCCTGGGATGCTTCGGGTGCGGAACCCGGAATCCCTGGGATGCTTCGGGTGCGGAGCCCGGAATCCCTGGACGCGTCGGGCCAGTGGCCCGGAGTCCTTTTAGCCCACTGCTATGGGCCTGAGGGCACTGTGTAGCCTTCGGAGGGGTACTCCGGATTTTATAAAGCGAAGCGGGGCTTCGAGTTTTTAAACAAAGTGAAGCGAGGCTTCAGGTTTTTGATAAGGCGAAGCGAGGCTTCGATTTTTTTAAATAAGATGGGGCAAAAACTTGCTGTAAGGGCGAAGCTAGGCTTCGAATTTTAAGGCGAAGCAGGGCTTCGAATAAATATCAACATGATTGCGAAGTGGTAGACCGAGGTGGTACTTCGGATAGCGGACGTACCTCGCAAAGTGGCTAAAGGTTGACCTCGTAGCCCCTGGGGCTTCGACGGCCTCCGACGTGTGGAGCGGAGCCCCTTGCCGGAGGGTGAGCTCGCAAAGTGGCTAAAGGTTGACCTCGTAGCCCCTGGGGCTTCGACGGCCTCCGACGTGTGGAGCGGAGCCCCTTGCCGGAGGGTGAGCTCCGGTATGTGGAGGATGGAGGAAGGCGAGGATGGCCTTCGAGCTGCACCCGAAGCCCTATGCCGGAGGGTGCGCGAAGCAAAAAAGCTTCGAAGCTCCCCCCTCAGGCGTACTTTGAGTTGCAGACAGTGGCAGAGAACTTAGCTTTTAGTACTAAGTTCCCCACGGATGGCGCCAACTGTTGGAACAATTGCGTTAGTTCCAGCAGGTTTTCCTGTGGTGGTGTATGATGTGGAGAATGAACCTCGATGGGTTCTCTCAGAGGGAGAAGGAGTTTATACTGGTTCGGGCCTCCCCTAGGGGATAATAGCCCTACGTCTAGTTTGCGGTGGATTTGGCATGGTATGCCTTAGTGTGGAGAAGAGAACTGCAGGGTCTCATGGCCCCCTGGGGTGTATCCTACTACTAGGGCTTGGCCCTGCTTTTATAGGCACACAGGCCTTAAGGAAAAGACCAAGATACCCTCTACAAGCTCCTAGGCTTATAGGGGTAGACAGGGAAAGGGAGCTAGCTACTGTGCAAAGGTACCAGGCAACATTATAGCTTTACAGACGTGTCAGGCTGCGCCAGACTTTGACTAGCTAAACGACATACCAGGGGCGGAGGGGCCCCTGGTATGGCCTATACTTAGATATTTCTTGTGCCTCGAAGTAGGGGTCGGAGCTCTATGGCCGAGGCTGCGAAGAGGGCTTCAGAGTGTACACCGGATGGGGGCTCCGAAGCATGCTCCGAGCAAGGCTCCGAACAGGGCTCCGAACTGGGGTCTCGGAGCCTTGGCTTCGAACAGTCTTGACAGCGTCCGAAAGCTGGCCTGCGGAGGAGAAGTCTTCGAAGTGTACCCCGGAGGGGGGCTCCGAAGCATGCTCCGGAGGGCGGCCTCCAGACTTGGCTCCGAACTGGGCTCCGGAGGGCGACCTCTGAACTAGGCTCCAGGGGGCGGCCTCCGAACTGGGTTCCGGAGGGCGACCTCCGGACTTGGCTCCAGAGGGCGGCCTCCGGACTGGGCTCCGGAGGGCGACCTCCAGACTTGGCTCCGGAGGGCGACCTCCGGACTTTGCTCCGGAGGGCGGCCTCCGACGTCCTGCAACTGGAGGGTGGCCTCCAGCCTCCTGCGCCCGGGGGGTGGCCTCCGGCGCCCTGCGCCAGGGCCCGAAGTGGGGGCTCCGAGCTGGACCGCCGAAAGGCACCTTGGGACCTGAAAACAATGCTTAGGGAGAAAACAGGCTTCGACAGTGCTGGGCTCTGGGCCGAAGGCTGTCGGAGGCTGACGTCATTTGGGCCCTGTTCAAGGGAAATATATTACCCCAACACTCATCCTTTGCAAGGCTTCGTAGGACCCCCTCTCGATGCCCTCGGCCAAATAGGTCTAGATGTCACCTTCGGAGAGGGGCTACTAGCCAGGACAGAAGAGGTGATTTTCGATGTTGTGGATGCCCCGTATGCATACAATGTTATCTTCAGGAGGGGCATGTTGAATCAGTTCGGAGCTGTGGTGCATCATAATTATCTGTGTATGAAGATGCCCACACAAGCGGGAGTGCTCACTGTTTTCGGAGATCAGGCCACTGCGCGAAGAGCGGAATATGGTCATGGCCCCCGTCTTGACCCGAGACAGGTGAACAGCGTGCAAGGCAACCCGGAGGATATTTCTGCTTTAGGTGAACCTTCGAAGAAGCCCTTCCCAAGGCCAAGCCATGAAGGGGAGATTATAACGAAGGTTATTGTCAAAAATGGCAAAGATTATTCATTTCAGTTTGGCAAGGATTTGCCTCCAGAAGTCGCTACATCGTTAGAAAAAGTAGTAGAAGAGAATTTAGATGTCTTTGCATGGTCTGATGAGGACATTACCGGAGTCAGTCGGGATATTGTTAAGCATAGTTTACTTGTGAACCCGAGGGTTCGACCTGTCCGACAAGAACTCCGAAAGCTATCTGCGGAGAGGGCCATCCTTGCTAAAGATGAAGTGGAAAAGTTGCTGAAAGCTAGGATTATCAGAGAAGTAGCTCATACGTAGTGGCTAGCTAACCCAGTCTTCGTCAGAAAGAAATCTTCCAGGAAGTGGCGCATGTGTATTGACTTTACATCTTTGAATAAAGCATGCCCCCGTGACCCCTATCCCATGCCCCGAATTGATCAATTGGTTGACTTCACTGCTGGTTCGGAGTTATTAAGCTTCCTTGACGCATATTCCGGCTATCATCAAATCTGGCTAAAGCGCGAAGATGAAATCAAAACAAGCTTTGTAACTCCTTCGGGAGTCTATTGCTATGTAAGAATGCCCTTTGGCTTAAGAAATGTCGGGGCAAGTTTTTCTAGGTTAATTGCTAAGGCTCTAGGTCATCAAATAGGCCGTAATGTAGAAGCCTATATGGATGACATTGTAATAAAGTGTGCTCTACAGCACCAGCATAGCCTAGACTTAGCAGAAACATCCAATAGCCTTCGGGCATGCGGAGTCCATCTTAACCCCGAAAAATGTATCTTCGGGGCTCAGGCTGGAAATTTGTTAGGGTACCTAGTTTGAAGTAGAGGGATCGAAGCTAGCCCCACTCAAATAACTGCGTTGCAAAGGATGGCCCCTCCGGAAAATTTGAAGCAAGTGCAGAAGTTAACTGGCCGCCTTGCAGCACTTAGCAGATTCCTAGCAAGGTCTGCGGAGAGAAGTTTGCCCATTTTCAAAGCATTGAAAGGGTCCGAAGATTATGCATGGACACCAGAGTGTCAAAAGAGCTTTGATGATATTAAGAATTATCTCAGTAACCTCGCTACACTCACGGTGCCTGTTGCGGACGAAACCCTACTCTTTTACCTTGCAGCTACAGGCTCTGCACTCAGTGCAGTCCTTGTCAGAGAAGTTGATTTCAATGGGAAGTTGGTACAGAATCCAGTATATTTTGTATCTGAAGCATTGTCTGGAGCAAAAACAAGATATTCTGAGCTTGAGAAGTTCACCTATGCTCTGATAATGGCTTCGTGGAAGTTAAGGTATTATTTCCTAGCACATAATGTGATTGTACCAACTTCGTATCCCTTAGGAGATATGCTCCGAAGTAAGGATTCTATAGGAAGAATTGGGAAGTGGTCTGTTGAATTAGCACCCTTCGGCATCTTCTTCGTGCCAAGGACTGCAATTAAGTCACAAGTGCTGGCAGACTTTGTGGCAGAATGGACTCCCCCTATAGTATGGGCTCCGGAGAAACCAAGTGAAGGAATTTGGACCATATACTCCGATGGAGCTTTCCAAGCATCTGGAGTAGGTGTTGGAGCAGTAATAATTTCGCCTTTAGGGCAAAAAGCAATGTACTCCGCAAGGCTCAACTTTAAGTCCACAAACAATACAGCGGAGTATGAAGGAATTTTGTTAGGACTTCGAAAAGCTCGTGCTTTGGGGGCTACAAGAGTTGTTATTAAAACAGATTCTCAAATTGTAGCAGGGCACGTGGATAAGAGCTTTCAATTTCATCATCCACAGCTTGCAAAATATTTAGAAGAGATTTGTAAGCTTGTGGCAGCATTTAAGGGGATCTCCATTCGAAGTATACCCAGAGCTGAAAATATGCAAGCTGATACCTTAGCAAAAGTTGCAGTCGGAGCTATGGACATTCTAGAAGAAGCTTTTTACGAGGAGCTCAATTCACCTTCGGTCACACAGATCCCTTCTACGTAAGTTCTTTGCATTCCAAGTACAGATTGGCGGAGTTCAATTATGGAATTATTGCAAGGAGAAGCAAATTTGCCTGAAGGGCCACAACTTTCGAGGTTGAAGCTCATAATTCGAAATTATCATATAATCAACGGTATCCTGTACAAGGCCGGAGTATGTTCCCCTCTGCTCCAATGTATATCCCAAGCCGAAAGTCGAGAGATTCTCCGAGGAATTCATGAAGGACTTTGTGGTAGCCATCTGGCCCCTCGAGCTTTGGCAGGAAAAACACTTCGCCACGGGCATTATTGGCCTACAATAGTAGCTGACGCGGAGAGATTAGTCCGCACATGCCAGGGTTGTCAATGTATGGGAAGAAGAAGTCATCGTCCGCCAACAACTCTTCAAGTCATTGCCCCAGTGTTACCCATGGCCAGATGGGGCATGGACCTTATTGGCCCCTTCCCAATAGCAAAAGGAAATTTGAAATTCGTAGTGGTAGCAATTGAGTATTTTTCCAAGTGGGTCGAAGTAGAGCCCCTCACAGCTATCACTTCGAATAATGTACAAAACATTTTCTGGAAAAATATTATATGCCGGTTCGGAGTGCCTCGGCAACTCACAGTTGACAATGGGACACAATTTGAAGCAGAACCCTTCAGGATGTTTTGCGAAGATCTTGGCATACAATTATGCTTCGCTGCAGTGCGACATCCTCAGTCTAACGGAACTGTTGAAAGAGCCAATGGTAATATCTTGTCAGGGTTGAATCGAATAATAGTGGGATTGGCAAAAGGATTGTGGACCGAGGAGCTCCCGAAGATTCTATGGTCCATTCGGACCACTCAAACAAGGTCCACGGGTTTCACTCCTTTCAGGCTATTATTCGGAGATGAAGCTATGACGCCAAGAGAGCTGAAAGGAGGTTCCCTTCGCAGCACCCAACCGGAAGTAGAAGCAGAAAGGCAAACTTCGCTTGATTTAACAGAAGAAACAAGACTTTGAGCTGTTGCCAATTTGTCAAAATATCATCAGCAGACGAAGACTTGGTTTGACCCGAAGGTTAAGCTTAATGAACTTAAGTCGGGTCATCTTGTTTTGCGAAGCATTATAGCACCAGGGAAACTAGGGAATAAGTGGGAAGGTCCATACATAATTGTCCGCTCAGGACGGCCTGGTTCTTTTAAGTTAGCTAATTTAGAAGGGGAAGAGTTAACGCATACATCGCATGTGGAGCACTTAAAGAGATATTTCGCATAGGGGCTCCTTGTAACCATTTGTAAACACATTATGAATTAATAAAGTTCATGGTTCAGATAATGCCTACCTCTCAAAACACTTCCTACTTCTAGTGGACGCACTGGAAGAACGAAGTTGGCTGGGAGGGAAGTGTCATTAATTTGAACCAATTTTTCGGACTTTGAGCCACTGGTTCGAAGCTTCTAACGAGGTGGGAAAGTCACTAAAAACGGATTCCAAGCCACCGGCTTGAAAGCATCCGTAAAAATAGTCAAAGGAGACCAAATAATGCGGATTCCAAGCTCCGGCTTGAAAGTATCCGTAAAAAGAGTCCAAGGAGACCACTGCGAATTCCAAACCACCGGTTTGATAGCATTCGCAAAAAGAGCCGAAGGAGACAAAACAAAACAGAGTTTGGGCTGATAAGCTTCGAATATCTGTAAAAAGAGTCCAAACAGACCAATCGTTTGGGACGCTAAAGTGTCCGAAAAGTTCGTACGAAGTGACTTCTTTCAAACAAAAGGTAATAAGTTACCAGTTTTATGACTCCAAGTAGTCAAAGACATTTTGTAAGATTTTAATCAATCTTTAAGTTGCTGAGGGGCTCCGAGTCTCCAAAATTGTACTCCTAAGTTTTTTCATTGCGCCTAATCATCTTCGACTACACTTCGAAGTTGCTTACGCCCAAAGAGGGGCTGGGAAGTAGAGAGACAATTTTAAAAATCAATCTTTATTATTTGAACAGATTACATTACATTACGAAAAATATGTGTCTATGCCAAGAAGGAATCGAAGACCTCTTCGATCTCTAGAGCTACCACTAAAGCCGGAACGGCTAGTTCCAGAGCCGGGAGTCTTGATAACTTTACGTTTAATTCTTCTTCCTCCCTTTGAAACTCGAAAATCTTTTTGTTCTAGTTGAAGTTCAGCCCAAGTTCGAAGTCGCTCGTTGCTTCTTTCCCAGCTTCGAAGTTCTTCAGGCTTCTTTCCTTGTTCTTCAGCAATACCCTCGTCCTCGGACCATTCAACGTCTTCAGAAGATGAAGCTTCCAAGTTAAATTCTTTTTCTTCTTCTTTAATATAAGATAATATATTTTTACATATTTTGGGTGCAATTACACATGAGCTCTCCCGAGGAATCAAAAATCGAGGTCGTTTATGAAGTTTTAAAAGAACGAAGGTAGCCCATAGCAGGCGAAGTTCTTCGGTAACATTTAATACTTCGACATCATCCATACAAAGTTGAGAAGCCTAGAAACATGATAAATAAATTTTCATTCATAATATATGAAATCATAATTTTTACATAGTCAAGCTCCTAAAACAAAACTAAACCTGCGGGTCCAGCGGAGGTTGGCTGCTCAAAGCTTGAGACCGAGCTTGTTTTTGGTGATGCCCTTCGTCGATCCAAGCCTTGATCGCTGTTCGACCTTCGGCTCTCTATGAAGCTTGGAAGGCTTGCCAAGCTACGGCCACATCTTCGGAAGGGTTAAGTAGTTGGTTCTCGTCGAAGGTAATGGGAGCCGCCCCAAATATGGTGCTATCGATAGCCCTAGATCTTCGTAGTAGGGAAGTACTCCGAGAGCAGCTACTTGGCCGGAGATCTCTCCATACCGAATGCATGCTGTCTTCATCATCTTCGCTACTCCTTGGATCATCTTTAGCCGTCGCAGCAGGGGGACGTTGTCACTCAAAGGCAGTGTCCAAAGAGTACCAAAGTACTCTAGAACACCTAAAAGATTGTTCATGACCTCCGCTGCTACCTTCTCCGACTTCATCTTATCTTCAATTAAACCATCCCTTGACGAAGTTAGCTCATCTACCACATCGGATAGCCTAGCTGTCTCCGTAGCTAGAGAACTCTTCTAGCTAAGCATGTTGCTAGCTTCCTCCGTGGCTTTAGCCTTCTCCTCTTGAAGCTTAACTAGCTTAGCCCCCGCTGTAGCATGCTCTGCCCGCATTTTCTCTATCTCGGCCAGAAGCACGATTTGTTCGGCTTCGAGCTTTTTATTCGCAGCCTCCAGACCATGTCTGGCCCTCCTCTCCACTGCAACCATTTCGTCTAAGCTGGAGATTCGAACATCAGAGACGTCAAGACTCCTCTGGAGAGCAGTAACCCTCTCCTGAAGATGAAGGCTTCCACACTCGTTCGAGACGGCTGCAGCTTGAGAAAAAAACTATTTGCTGCGAAGAGAAAAAGCAAGGTGAGAAATTATTCATAAGTTGAAATTAATCTTGTTTTGCAGATACTTCATACCTGGTACGCTGCCTGTTCCAAGGCTGTGTTCAACTCCGAGCCCTCAGCTTCGCTAAGTATGGCTACTAAGTCCGTTCCCCCAACTTCACGGTTAGCTCGATCCAAAGGATCGAGCAAGGCCCGAAGTCTAGTCCTTCGCTCCAGAAAAGGAGCTAGTAGGGGGAGCATGGACAGAGCCCTTTGATCATCTTCATTCGGCGAAGGGTCGGAGCGTTGTGCCGCATCTCCGAAGACCTCGATGGACTGGCCCCCCTCCGTAGATTGACCTCCGTCTGTTGAATCAAACGGAGTTAATCCTGAGTTTGGAGCAGGAAAGGGGTCCATTTTGCCTTTACCTTTCCTAGGTCCCATCTATGCAGCTTCTGGAACCGACCCCGGAGATGTCGAGGTCCAAGAAGCGGTATCATCGGGATGAGTCACCTCCATGGGAACGGACCCTGCCAAAACAAAGGTATTATGTATTGCATAATTTTGCAGGGTAAATAAAGATGCAGTTCAAAGGAAGTTTACCTCCAAAGCCCGGTCGGCGGAGGAGCACGGGGCTACTCAGAGGATCGAAGGCCACTTCAAAGTCATCATCTGACTCGGTGGCTGGAACTGAAGGGTTTACTGTTGGAGTGTTTTCTAGAGCCACAGCTACCACTTTGTCCGGAATCGAAGCTTCTTCGGCTGTAGCTTCGACTCCGCCGTCAGCAACAAGGGCATCTTGGTGGGGCGAGTCAGGCTGGATGCTTGAGGTCTCAGCCTGTCTGGAGCTGCTTGGAACATCTGGCATGCTTGCTGCGTCGCCAGTGTTTACATCTACCTGGGCCTCATCTTGGGCAATCAGGTCCACAAGGACCCTTCCTTCATCTTCAGAGGATTTGAAGGGCGAGGCCACCGAACTTGAAGGAGCCACTTTGTTCGGCTTGTGGGCTAGCTTTTTTACCGGGGTTTTAGCCGGAGCCGAAGGCCCAGCATCCGCTTTCCTTTTCTTTGGACCTTGATCAGAAGGCACCCAGTCCAGAAGAGGAGGGGGTGCGACTCCGAGTACACCCCATACTCGGTTGAGTCACTCCCAACTACCCACTAGTTTTTTCCTCCACTCTTTTTCGGCCGGAGTTGGAACTCCCAGAATCTTCTCCGCAGCTTGAACAATTTGCTCCGAAGTCATGGGATCTTGGGAAGCTGAAAGATAAGTTTGCATTAGTCATTTCATCAAATAATTGTATATACAACAAGTTGTTTTCAAAGCTACCTGCAGGGCTCGAGTTCGAAGATATTTTTCGGAGTCCACCATCCGGATCTTCTTCGAAGGTTACAGGCCAGTTGGCCATCAGAGGTGGAATCTAGAGCCCGATGAACTCCTCGGCTAAGTCCCGCATGCTCATGCGGTGACTAATCCTTTGAAGCAAGCTAAGGCAAGCTTCGAGCTGGTCAGGGTCCGGGTGAACTTGAGCTTCTCTTCAGAAGTTTATATCTTGTAGAGGTCCGGCCAGATGGCTGCCTGCTCGAACCTCGGCATAAAACCATCGGAGAATTCAATCCGTGTACCATCTAGCGTTGATGGCCTTCGCTGGAAATCGGAGTTGGAATTCGTCCCGAAGTCTGAAATTGATGCTGCCGAAGGCTACTACAATCTTCTCCCCTCCGGACCCTTGGTAAGTTTTTGGTTGGCAAGATGCCCTGTGCAGTGCTGTGAAAATTTCTGCTCTTCCTTCGCAGCCTTCAGCTCGTAGCGCCCATTCGAAGATGGCCAAGCGCGCTATTGCATTTGGAGATAGCTGAGGAAGAGTAACGTGGAACAAATCTAGTACCTCCGAAAGGAAGTCCACTGCTGGGAGTCCTAACCCCACTTCAAAGAAGGCTTCGAAGACCACAACTTCTCCAGGCCTCAGAGACGGGATGGATTCTTTTCCCGGCTTCCGAATGATGACCCCTGAGCCAATCTTTCCTTCTACTGCTGCTGCAATCGTCTCCCTCTTGGAGGTAGATGGCCCCAAGGTATAAGATTGGTTCGGGTACTTCGGAGAGGCCGGAAGGAGATCTTGAGGACCAGTCTGTTGGGGATTTCCCATCGAAGCTGCCATCGCCGCTGCCGCTGGCGCCGCCACTGTTGTTGTTGTGGCCACAGCCACAGCTTGCTGCTGGGCTAGGGCCGAAGCCGCCCTAGGAACCTTGAAGCTGGTTTTCGCCATGAACTCGCACAGAATGCTAAAGCTAGAGTCTGGAGGCTAGGGCTTGATTGCTCAAAGACGGTGAGAAAGGTATTCGAGAAGTGTCTGGGTCCTCTATTTATAGCCCAGGCCCACGATTTTTTATCGTTCACATTTGTCGTTTCGCATTCTTAACCGTTACTCTTTGCGAAGTTAACGCACCGCGTAACTTCTACTAGAAGGAAAAAGCTAACAGCTATTTCTTCTAAGTCTAAAAGGCTTTTTGGCTTTTTAAGTTAATTCCGAGATTGTTCGAATGTAACTTTCTTAGGAATCAATTCGAAGTTTTGAATCTTCATATACTTCGGAGGTTGATTAAATCTGTTAACCCCTGCGCATGATTATTTTCTTGCGTATACTGCTCTCCTAACATTACAGATCTACCGGAGAAGCGTATTCGAGGGGCTACTGTTGGGGGAAATACTTTCATCGTCGGTGTCACTTCTGCAACAAGATAAATGCAGGTGATTTAATCAAAGGTTTCCAGCATCTAACTCCAGAAGTGTACTAGAACAAGTTCGAAGGATAGAGGCGAACTCTAGTTCGGAGTATATCTTCGAACAATAACCCTTCAGAGAGGTTCCTTGCCAGCTAATATGGAAGACTTATCTTCTTTCTCATTAGATTAGTCTTTTACCGTTTTAGCCCTATTAAGGGTACCGAATAGTTTCCACTATGTTAATTGTACAGAGGGGTAAAAGAGTCTTTTCCTTAAGGTTTTGGCCTATAAATACCCCCGTTTTACCATGTAATGAGGATCGAATACTGAGTTATTCAATACACATTTTCGAATTACTTCGAGCTATTATCTAATTCGGAGGCTTGAAATAGTTCACTTCGCAAACACTTCGTTTGTTAGTTCTAAACTCTGAAAACCTGTTAGCGTAATGTTTTACGCCAACAACTATTTTAGCCCTATTCGGGGTACTGAATAGTTTCCACTATGTAGGTTGTAATTGAGGGGTAAAAAGGTCTTTTCCTTAGAGTTTTTACCTATAAATACCCACCTTTTTACCTTGTAATAGACATCGAATATTCAGATATTCAATACACGACTTCAAACTACTTTGAGCTATTATCATATTCGAAGGCTTGAGATAGTTTACTTCACAAACTTATTGTTTGTTAGTTCTTAATCTTAGAGAACCTATTAGCTTAATCTTTTACGCCAACAAGTATGATGTTAAAAAACCAAAGATTCTTCGACGCTGAATTTAGATTTTAAAAAGGAATATATTGAGTTTAAAAGCAAATCGATGATTCAATGTTCATTTAAATTTTTTTTCTATAATCAAAATACATCATATCTTATCCTATGAAAAAATTAGTATTTTTATAGGTTAGTTAGCTATTTTTAATTCATTAATTGTATTTTTAGAATTTAAATTGAAACATGACAAATTTTAACTGCAAGTACTTGAAATAATGAAAATAAATTGTTTAAAAATTATCATATTAATATTTTTAAGTCTATTTTTGGCCTAACCCCCTAAATTTAAAAATAGCTCATGAAATTTGTCAATAAAAAAAATGAAAAACATATTTGACATTTTTAAAATGTTTATCGAGTATTAAATTTGAGACACTCAACAAATAATTTATCTTTGCCGAGTGTAAATAATTAGCAAACAAAATTTTTGCATCTTTCGCACTTGGCACCAAAAAATTTGTATTCAGAGTAAAAAATGAAGTTGAACTTAGTAAACATTTAGATTTGTATTTGAATTCAAGCTATCCATTTTATATTCGTATTTGAAAATATTCATATTCATATTTGAATCTGAAATAAAATATGGTAAATAGTGATATCCAGTTTTAATTTTATCCGTGTACAATCTGAATCCATCGTCCGTACCTGTAAGGTTCAAACAGTTGAATTGTAGAGAGTATATTAGGTGTATCACTGATATTGATCGATATTGTATTGAGTCTTCAAAGACAATATATATAGAAATATATATGTATTGCATTTAACGTCACACGTGGTAATAGAAAAATTAGCATTTAGATTTGCAGCTCAGTTGTGATGTTAGTATACTATACAACGCTATTGGCAGCCATATTTACGTTATAATGATTTCTGTCTCGATATATGTTTGGATTTGAAATTTTGCGGGATTTTGATAATAAATCACGCTGTATATTACTATTTTTTTAAGATTAAGGCCTAGCCCAGCAAGTTTAAGCGGAACGCACAAGAGCCAAAACACCTGACATGACAAATACAAATGGGCCGTAAATCCGAAATGAGAACAATCAGCACAAAAGATAGAGCAGAGAGCGCGTACCATAAAAGCAGGGAAGAAATTTGTACGAGGTGAGAGTCAGGTGGGCTAGCCCATCAACCGTGGTGCTAACCGCTCCACCCAAAAGACATCTCAACATAACATATTAGAAAACATATATTTATGTGATTAAGATGACGAGGGCATTTTTTTGCAACAAACTATTTTTTAAAAAAAATCCATTTGATCACTTAACCTAGCCGCTATTTAACCATCATTACTGATAATAATCATTACTGAAAATAGTTCACTTTACTACTTAATGATATTTCTCTTTTTCGTGTCGTAGAGCCATAGATGACAATATAACCTAAATTTTTAAATATTTTCATAAAAATATCAGAGTTTGAATGAGGTAGTTTTAAATCGTGATGCTTAAATCAGTCTTAGGTACTCCGAACCTTTACAAATTTTGTTTAGAAATTCCAAAAAATGTTGAGACCGAAGGTGCAATGTTTAGTTCCAAGGTTAAGTTGATGCTACCGATAGGTCCACACGGTTACTGCTCAGTAACCTAACCGACCTACCGACAGCTACCGATAGAGGCGTACCCACTGATTCTAGTTAAAATTGAAATTTGAAATTAAAACAGTGATTTTTTTTTTGAAAATATCCTAAAAATAGTAGGTGAATTATTAATATAATTTATGTTGAAATTAGTTTTCAAAAATATTAAACTATCACAAAGTTATGAACTGAGCAAGATTGACAAAAATGCAAAAATAATTCACCTTTCAATCTGATTCGTTATTATTTGATTCTTTACATACATGACTCTTGAATTAATGTCATGTGTTTTATCAAATAAACATTACCATATAATTACTTAAAAGTAGCTCTATAACGGTGTCAGTTATCTTCAAGCCGCCGACACTGAAATTATATCATGACCAGTTTAAAAAATAGAAGCCATTAAAATTTTGAAACTTGAATGAAACAAACATTGTTGCGCCACTTTTAGTGCCAGTTGTAGCCACGAACTGACACTGAAGTATCAATATCGGTTTGTGACTAAAACCACACGGAAATTTGCATAAAAGTGCTAGTTCGTACCACGAACTCACAATGATATTTCAGTGGTGGTTCATTCCACGAACCAGCATTTTTATGCAACTTTCAGTGCTAGTTGTAGCTACGAACCAATACTAATGTGTACTGCTATAAAACAGTAGCATTAGGTAGACTATGAGGCGATTAGAACAGTGTAGTGCAAAACAATGTGAGAGGCTAAATATTTGTGGAGATAATATTTTGGTAAGCTATGTTGCTATTTCTTTTCTTCTTACAATTTAGATCATGTGCACAATACTCGCTCTTATATCTCTTTATGGATAAAATTGAATGCGTGGAATGGAAGGAATGATCAAATTAAATGTTTTGAGACCATGTTTAATGTACACTTGCACATATTTATTTCTCATCGTGGATGGAATTGAATGCATGGAATGGAATGAATAGAGACTATGTTGATTTACATGGCGGCTATAGTTGTACACATATTGAATGTATGGAGGCCATAATGATTTAGTGGTTGTACACATGTTGAATGTATGTATATCATGAGATATTCTTAATGGATTTAATGTATTTAATATATGTAGAACCGAAAGTAGCGACTAGAGGGGGGTGAATCGGCACCTAAAAAAATTATTTCGAATAAATGGCCTGCTCCCAACACCCAATGCACCTCAACAGACTTAGCAGGGAAAAGTAACCAGATCACCCAAACCTAAAATGATCTGGCCTAAAAACGACCGATATCCTAAACGAAGAGACACCAACACAGTGTTTAAAGGCAGATTAACTGAGTATTCAAGACATAGTCATTTTAAGCATCAACAGAACAGACAACACAAACAATTTAATTCAAATGCATGTAAACCGAGAAGAAATGTTACTGTTCAAATTTGTCTCCTAATTGTTACTTGTCGAAGCCTGTGCGATGTGGACGTGCGAAGCCTGAAACGAAGTCTGTTGAAGCCATGTTGAAGTTTTCTTAGCAGACAGCTGAAGCTTGCTTCGAAGTCATCACGTGAAGGCTGGAATCATGGATATCGAAGTCTTTTCCGTAGGCTGTGATGTATGCTCCGAACCTCACCCTCCAAAACCTGCTAAACGACCTTCGAGAAAAAGACACTTCGCAACCGAAGACCACAGAAGCTAAAACACTGAACCGCACGAAGACGTTGCACACTCCAATCAAAACCCAACGGAGCTTATACTCTGAATGGACCTCGCTGAGTACTTCGAACAGATTACTCCGAATGTGACGAAGTACATGGAAAAATCTAGGCGAGATCGCTTTCTCCGGAAAACGTCCACACTTTTCGGTGCGAAGAAACTGCTACGGCAATGTGCGTGATGCCGTGTGCTTCCCGATATCTCCGCCACTTAGCCGTAGAAGATCCGGATGTAGCCTACTGAAACCGTGTTTGGCGTTGTCGCGTGCAGCGAGCCGGTAGACCCTAGGCGCTGCAGCTATCGCGCTAGATCAGCAGCCTAGCTACGCTAGCCTCTGCAGCTACGACTTGCCACACCATAACACTCTGCTCCAAGTAAGAAAATCAAGCCCCTAGAAACTAGCTTGTCAGCTAGAGCAACAACTATCAAATAGCAATATGGCGTGAAAAACCATTCACATCAGGAGAGTAAAAACATGACATATGCCAAAGATATCAAAGCAATGAGATAAAAAACTTTGAGAATAAAAACACTGCTCCCAGTCAGAGTGAATATGTTGGCAACATGGAGGAGTGACTCCTAACGTCGAATCCAAAACCGAAGAACAGGCAAGACACGCAAAATGAGGCAAAATATAAAAATAACTCCACTGCATTTCGATCGATTGCTGAGAGAGTAAAAACAGTGCCTGATTACGCTACCTCCCTATTGACCACATGAACAAATCGTGATGAAACCTGAGATGAATAGCGGCGGTGAAGAAGAACAAGCACAGGGAGGAAGAACGCCAAAAAGTGACCCAATCTTTTGTATTAGTAAAGTGATTTCAGAAAGGGTAACCCTAATCCTAGGGATTGGGGGCCTATTTATAGGCAGCCCAATAGCCTAGGAAAATACCAAAAGACCCTTAGGGTTTTTACAGACGCTGAAATAAAATGGAAAAGACCAAAATGCCCTTAGGATATTTTTAAAGACTCGACTGACAGACTGTGGGCCTAAAGGCAAAATAGTAAACTCCTAAATACAGATGACTTATCCTAAAGCAGAGCTTTCATAGCGACTACGGCTTCACCTCAGAACGGTCAGATCCGAGATCAGTGGTTTTCAGTTTTGTGCCGAAACTGACAAAGCGTCCACCGTCTTTGCACCGGGTACTCGGATTGGGCCGGCCGGACTCCGCAGCTCTCTCAGCCTAGCAATCGCTCACAACCCGTGTACCTGAGTCAATCCCGGTCAACAACCTAGTGGATCCTCTGCTGCTCCTAGCCCATGTACCCGGATTGGTCCAGCCCGACTTTGCGGCCCCTCTGCCCAACAGTCGCTCGCTACCCGTGTACCTGAGTCACATGCGGCCCAGAAACAGTAGGTATTCTCTTCTCTTCATGTCCTCTTTGACTTCCGTTGACAATCACTCATCACATCTAGAGCCATGAGTCCCATACTCTTCAGCATGGCTCCTCAATCTCCCCCTTGATGAGTGCATTGTCAACACTTCTCTTTATCAGCTCTCCAGTACCTGCAAGCACATGTGGAAACATGAAAAACAAAACACAAGAAAGCAGAGAAGAGAAAAAAAATAAAAGTGACCAAAATCCAAACAAAAGCAGGAAAGCAGTCATTATGGTTAACCAAAAATAAAGACTCAAAAACGAGTGCACAATCTCAGAATTATCAACAAGGATATCCAAAGAGTAAGGACAAACACGACAAAAACTACCTTGAAACAAATCCCAGAGAAAGCTAAAACTCCCCCTAAACTCTTCTAAGAGAACAAGTAACCCAAAATTTCTCCCCCTTGTTGACAATTGGACTCATCAAGCGAGACTAAATGCACTCTAAAGAGACACATACTCAAACTCCCCTCAAAATATGCAATGAATGCAACTGGGGAGCAGGTGGAGTCTAGAAAGCATGCTTCTTAGATATGATTGACTGCAATTACAACATCTAATAGGTATAGCAAAAGACATATTGTCTAAGATACATGACATGATCAGTGTAACATATGATATCTAAAACGAGTCATTAGCACAAATTTTTCGATTTTTGCAAATAAAAACATCACCACATTTTCTAGTTGACAAGCAGAGTAAAACATAAGATGCAAAAGATAACTGATATCTACCAAGATAAGCATTTTCCAGAATAAAGTGCTTCAGCAAACTTATTATCCTTTTAAATTTCAGACTTGTTCTTTTCCTTTTTCATTTTTGCTAGGGGTTATTTGCATATCAACCTTATGCTAACCGACCAAGTCAAGCCTAGGCCAGAAATGGACCATCATAAGCTTAAGACAATGGTCTTGCTATACATTACACTGTCCTAGTTCATACCAAAGTGCTATGGTAAGCAGTCCAGAACAATGTAATGCGACAAAGCAAACCCACTTGGATCTTTTCAAATTATGCACAAAAAGGCATGGATTTTTCATTTTTTCTCATTTTTATAGCACATTTCCATGTTAAAGTATAAAGATGTCCAAGTTGCATATCTGCATCTAAGTGATGAACTAGCTACCAGGCATGTAAAAGATAGCAAAAGCACTCAGCCTACACATGCTAGTAACCAGAAGCAATGGTGATCATTTTTCAATTTTAAAGCATAAAAGCCTTGCATATGACAGATATCATACATATCTTGTGAACTGAAGCAAAGCATGATCATCGACAAGTAATCAAAAGCATGTACCCGCTAGAATAAGTAAAGCAAATCAATCATATAACAGAAGCAGACTCAAAGTGTGATATGTGAATATGCATGATATGAACACACACAAAAAGACTCGAGAAAAGAGTAAAGAAGAAAGAAAACTAACTCAAAATATCCTAAAAAGGATACACAACTCCCAAATCCCCTCGCAAACGCTCAAAAGTAGACTGATCTAGGGGTTTGGTGAAAATGTCAGCCAACTGACGATGGGTATCAATATGAACAAGGTCGATGACACCTTTCTCATATTGATCCCTCAGAAAGTGAAAGCGCACATCAATGTGTTTGGTTTTTGAATGGAGACAGGGGTTTTTCCCTACACTAATCGCACTGGTGCTATCACAAAACAAAGGAATTCTGGTAGAAAAGAACAACCCAAAGTCTCGCAATGTGGAAATCATCCAAACCAACTGTGAGCAGCAGCTAGCAGCAACTACATACTCAGCCTGTGTGGTAGAAAGTGCAACTCTAGACTACTTTCGAGAAGACCAAGAGACAAGAGAAGAACCAAGAAATTGGCAAGTACCGGAAGTCGACTTGCAATCCAACCAGCACCCACCAAAGTCAGCGTCCGAAAAGCCAGATAAATCAAGAGATGATGATGCTGAATAATAAAGACCTAGATTGGGCGCATAGGTAAGGTACCTGAAAATGCACTTGACAGCCTGCCGATGAGACGCGCGTGGTGAAGACTAGAAGCCCCCATCAGGTACAACAACGAACTGATCATCCCTTGATACTCTTTCTCGTTGACCTTGACGCTGCTCTCATCCTTGTACAGTCCCCCAGATGTACCCATTGGGGTCATCTGAGGCTTCATCTCTCCACCAAAGTCGAACTTCTTCAGCATGTCTCGCGTGTACTTACTCTGGTGGATGAAAATGTTGTCCTTGGTCTGCTTGATCTAGAGCCCTAGGAAATACTTGAGCTCACCCATGAGGCTCATCTCAAACTCACTGTGCATCTGCTTAGAAAACTTGGACACAAGCATATTAGTAGAACCACCAAAAATAATATCGTCCACGTAAATCTGAGCAATCAAAAATTCTGAGCCATTTGTGAGGAAGAAAAGAGTTTAGTCCACAGAACCCATCACAAAGCCCTTCCCCAACAAAAACTGTTTCAACCGGTCATAACAAGCCCTAGGGCCTTGCTTCAGACCGTATAAAGCTTTCTGCAGCTTACAAACGTGTTGAGGAAACTTAGGGTTCTCAAAACCGGGGGGCTGCCTAACATAGACTTCCTCCTCTATGTACCCGTTCAGAAAAGCACTCTTGACATCCATTTGAAAAAGCTTAAACCCCTTCGAAGCGGCAAAAGCTAAAAGAATACGAATGGACTCAAGACGGGCAACAGGGGCGAAAGTCTCCTCAAAGCTAATATCTTCTTTCTGGCAAAAACCCTAGGCAACTAGTCGAGCTTTGTTGCGCACCACAACCCCATCTTCACCTTGCTTGTTTTTGAACACCCACTTGGTGCCTATGGGGTTGCATCTGGGTGGCAGCTCAACCAGTGTCCAAACTCGATTGTGGACAAAATTCTCAAGCTCTTCTTGCATGGCATTAATCCAATTCGAGTCAGAAAGAGCATGAGAAACGTCTTTGGGCTCAAAAGAGGCAACAAACGCAGACTCAACAAACACAGCAAGTGATTCAACAGAAGAGCACAAAGTTCTCTCAAAAGATCACCGATGATGAGCTCTGAGGGGTGATCACGCTGAACGGCTCGGGATCCTAGGTGATCTGAAGTCACCTCACCGGAGTCAGCAGCTAGCACGTCTGGACTAGATTGAGGGGGCTCGATCGAAGTGGAAGAAGTGATCAGAGGTCCGCCCTCGTCCTCAGTCGAAGTCTCAGAAGTTGTGGGTTCTACAGGTTGTGCAGAGGGCCCATCCTCATCGACAGCAGGAGCGTCATCATCTTCCTAAAGATATACTCTCCAAGCTCATCATCTCCAGAAAGCTCAAAAGAAGGAGTCAAAGAAGGCAAGGACTCATCAAAAGAAACCTCACAAGTCTCGACAAACTGCTGGGAGTCAAGGTTCCAAACACGGAAGCCTCGAGAATACATAGCATAACCAAGAAAAACTCCATCCCAGCAATGAGACTCAAACTTGTCCAAATGCCCTCCGTTCTTGAGCACAAAGCACTTGCAGCCAAACGCTCGCAAGTGGCTCACCTTGGGCTGTCTACCAAACCGCAACTCATATTAGGTCTTACCTAAGTAAGCTCTAAGAAAAATGCAGTTGGCCAGATAGCAAGCCGTGTTCATGGCTTCAGCCCAAAAGCGCCTAGGAGTCCTATGCTCATCGAGCATCGTCCTGGCAATTTCGACTAGCGTGCCGTTCTTTCGTTCCACAACGCCGTTCTGTGGGGTAGTGTAAGGAGCAGAAAATTGATGATCAAGATCCTGATCACTACAGAAGCTGACGAACTAAGAGTTCTTGAACTTAGAGCCGTTGTCAGAGCGAATCACTCACATCCGACCATTGTTCTCATTCTTCAGCTTCAAAATCAGGTCATGAACAAACTGAAAAGTCTCATCCTTAGACTCCAAGAAGAAAACCCATGAAAATCGAGAAAATCGTCAACGATCACAAGCGCGTACCACTTCCCACCGACTAAGCATATCCGAGCTGGACCAACAGTGTCCATGTGTAACAGCTCTCCCGGGTACGATGTCATCACCTGAGTCACAGGTGAGTGAGACGCGACAACCATTTTCCCATGACGATAGGGACGACAAACTAGATCCTTCTCCATCTTAAGCTTGGGCAATCCTCGGATGAGGTCCATAGAGCTCAATGTGAGGAGCCATGCTGAATAGCGTGGGCCTCATGGCTCTAGATGTGATGAGTCATTATCAACGATAGTCAAAGAGGACAGAAGAAGAGGGAAGAACTGCTGCGTCTTGGGCCACGTGTGACTCCGGTACACGGGCAGCGAGCGACTATCGGGCAGAGGGGCCGCGAAGTCGGGCTGGCCCAATCCGGGTACATGGGCTAGGAGCAGCAGAAGACCCACTGGGCTGTTGACCAGGATTGACTCAGGTACACGGGCGGTGAGCGATTGCTGGGCTGAGAGAGCTGCAGAGTCGGGCCAGCCCAATCCGGGTACCTGGTGCAAATTCGGTGGAGGCTTTGTCAGTTTCGGCGCAAAACTGATGCCCGCTGATCTTGTATCGGACTGTCTAGAAGAGAAGCCGTAGTCGCTACGAAAGCTTAGCTTCCGGATAAGTCATCTATAAATAGGAGTTTACTATTTTGTCCCTTGACCCACAGTCAGTCAATCGAGTCTGTAAAAATATCCTAAGGGCAGTTTAGTCTTTTCCTTTTATTTCAGCGTCTGTAAAACCCTAAGGGGCTGGTGGAATATTCCTAGCTATTGGGCAGCATATAAATAGGGCCCCAATCCCTAGGATTAGGTCACCCTTTTAAGAAATCACTTTTTAATCAAGGATTGGGTCATTTTGTTTCCTGCGCTTTCTCTCTCCTGTTTGTGCGCCGCTAGGTTCCTGCTCATGCAATGTTTATTCTTGCATTCCTTCTGTTCTTCATGATGCTGTGAGTTTCTATTCTCTGTTCATGTCGTGTGGTGTGCAGTGATTTTTGTGGATCTGAAGCTTCGTGTTACGTGCGATTTTTATTCCTGGGTGTTTACTCTTCTCTGTTGCTTCTGTTCTTCGTAGTGAGTAGTACTAGTTCTTGCATGCAGCAAGTAGTACCTACTCCCTGTAGCAACAGTACGCTAGTACTCTAGCTTTGCTTTTTCCGGTGTAGCTTTTTGATCGAGTAGACAGGACCTAGTCCTTCTCTGGCTATTTCTGGCGAAGCCCCCTTGCTTGTTCGAAGTCATTCAGCTCTGTGAAGCAGGCTTCGATCTAAATTCTTCAAAAGTTTTGCTAGAACGTTCAACTTCGAACTTTAACCGTGAATCTAGCTTCGAAGTATGCTCTGTGCTTAGTTTTTATTCGTTGACATACTTCGGCACTTGTGCGAAGTCTTTCTATTCTTCGAAGCAGGCTTCGATCATATCAGCGAAGGTGTACTTCGACTCGAGCTTTTCGAAGTCAATACTTCGACAGATTTCAAAGTTAGCTTCGAAGCATGTCTCTCTGGTAGACTTCGTTCGAAGTGTGTTTTCTGAGATCTTTCTTCTGGTGTCTTTTTCGAGGGTCACAGTTTGTGGGTTCGGAGCTTGTCATTCGAAGTTAGTCCTTGGTTCGAAGGTTACCACTTTGGTAGTCATACCTTGATCAAACTAGTTTCGAAGGTACAGTGTAGGCTTTGATTTGGTCTTGCTGCCGTGTGTTTGGCTTCGCTTCTCCTTCGAAGGTTGCTTTACTGTGAACTTTGTTCGTAGCTTTCTGATCGAAGTATAGGCTTCGAAGTACACTGTTCAAAGCAGGCTTCGATATTTTCATACTTCTCTTCGAAGCATACTTCGCTTTCTGCCACAAACGAACTAGGCTAGTTTCCACAAACCTTCAACATTTCCACTACAGCCTTTGACAAGGGACCCCAAAGAAGGCTTCGTCACTGCGAAGCAGGCTTCGACACTGCGAAGCAGGCTTCGCCAAGTTTCGAATAGGAGACAAATTTGAACAGTAACCTCTCATCTCTTTTTCATGAACATTTACATCATCTGACTGAGAAGTTTGATCTGCCAGTTTTTTGAATATCTTGTTCATCTACCTATTAGCACTGTATTGGTGTTTCTCTATGTAGGACACTGGTCATTTCTATGCTAGATACTTTTAGACTTAGGCAATCTGATCATGCTTTGTTGCTTAGTCTTTTGAGGTGTGTTGGGTGTTGGGAGCAGGCCATTGATTCGAAATAATTTTTTAGGCGCCCATTCACCCCCCTCTAGTCGCTACTTTCAGTCCTACAAGTGGTATCAGAGCCTGGTTAGGGTTTTTCCATACCTTAACTGGTTCTAAACCCCAGTAGTGATCATGACGTCTCGTGGCAACGTCCCGTCCTTGGAAGCTTATGGCTATAACTATTGGAATACTCGCACGCGAGCCTATCTTATGCGCCAAGGCTCGGACATCTGGGACATTTGCGTTCACGCCATGTTTGTTATATTGCCAGTTGCTGAGCTTGGTACTCCTGGTATCATTGCCCAGCATCTGAACAATAGTAAGGCTGTGAACATCTTGTTTTCTAGTTTAGGTCCCACTGAGTTTGAGTGTGTGAGTCATCTCTCCACTGTGAGAGAGATCTGTGCTACCCTCAAGGAACACCATGAGGGGACAGCCCAGGTCAAGGCTCGGCTCTATCAGACCTACCAGTGTGAATATGAAAATTTCACACAAAAGCCAGTTGAATATGTTGAGGCTTTGTTTGGTCGTTTTCAATCGATCATAAACAAGCTTCGGGACAACAAGGCTAGGGTGCTCAGTTAGTCTCAGATCACGAGCAGGCGCTCAAGGTTCTCCATACCTTGGACCCAAAGATCTAGGAGATCAAGGTGTCCTCTATCATTGAGAGCACATCTTATGATACCTTGACCATTTCTGAGTTGTTTAGCAAGCTAAAGGCCACCGAGGTTTATATCCAGTTGAGATCAAATCTCACTGGCTCCGGATAAAAGCCTTTGGCCCTTGCTACACCTTCTGTTGATCCTTCTTCTGTGAGCTGTGTCGGGTTCTCTTTGATGTCTATCACTGAGGACCAGCTTGAGTCTTTGGGAGATGATGACCTGTGTCTTTTTAACAACCGGGTGCATCGTGTTTATGACAAAAGGATGTTCAAAAGACATGACACAAATATGGGTGCTTTGAGTGTGGTGACCAAGGACATTTCATTGCCGACTTCCCCAAGCGCAATGGACACAAGAAGGGCACTGGTGGTGGCTTCCATGACTCCGGCAAACATGACAACTCTTCCTTCAATAAGGGCAAGCCAAAGACCAGATTCTTCAGAAAGGCCCTGAAGGAATACCGGCGAGAGAACAAGAAGCGCGACAAGGCCTTCTTCGCCGAGATGGAGAAGAGCTACTCCAAGCAGTCCACATCTTCTTTCTCTTCATCGAGTTCAAGCGATGAGGAGATCGTCATCAGGAAGGGGAAGGACAAGGACGATCCGGCGGGTCTTTGCTTCATGGCTTTCGGAGACAGACCGAAGAGCCGCTCACATCAGTGCCGAAGATCCCGCAAGAGCTTCTTCTCAATGGCTCTTGGGGATAAGGAAGAGAAGGGCTCCTCCGATGACTCCGATGATGACGACAACGAAAAGGTATCATCTTATGAACGTGAAATTGTTGATTTACTTGAAAGCAATCATCAGGAGTTAAAATATCGGGAAAACTGCTTAGGGGGGCAAGAAGAGGATAGATGAATTAGAGAGTGAGCTTGCCGTAGACAACGGCAGAATTGAGAGTCTATCTTCTTCCCCTTGCTTGGGTGATAGTAGTGAGTGCCAAAAGTGTGAGGTGCTTCTGTGTGATCTGTCGACTCTGAAGTCCAGGTACACAAAATGGGTTGATGAGAGGGACGCTTTGGCCACTGAGCTTGAAAGCGCTCAGCTGGAGCTGAAAGATGCTCAAGCCACTGCTGTCGCACCCTGTGCTGATTGCCCATCTCATCTAGCTGTCTTAGCTAAGCTGAAATCCAAGGGCGATGAGCATTTGGGTGATTTGGAGAGAGCGAGAGCTGAGCTGGCGCAGACTAGGCTAGAGCTTGAGACACTGTCAGTTCCACCCACTATCTGTGAGAACTGCTTGTCTCTTAGACTAGAGTTGATTAAGCTGAAAGCCGAGAAGTTTGTTCAAGTAGATAGAGAGTGTGAGACCTGCTTGTCTCAGGTGGAGGTTCTAGCTTCCTTGAGAGAGGAGCTAGCTGATTCCCAGAATGAGAATTTTTACCTCCATTCTATCCTGAGTTGGATCAGTGCCAGAGAGCCACAGCTCAGCATGATGATCCAGCAGTTTAAGAGGCAGGATCGGTTTGGGGTAGGTTACACCTACACCTAGGATGATTTTGAGAGTGCCATTAGCCGGGCAGTGGAGTGGAGTAAAATGACTCCAGAGCAGAGATACTCCAAGACTCACTCCACTGAGTCTTTTCAGGCTAGTCAGCCAAAGGATGGAGTTATCCAAGAACAGTCCAAAGCTCCACCCAAGAAGCCCATTTGGATTCCAAAGCCCAACATCTCCACACTTCTCTTGACTCTCTTCCTGGACCCTCTCAACCCAAGAACACTACACCAAACACCACTAAGCCCAAGAACCCCAAGCCTCAACCACATCCCAAGAAGCCCACCTATTATTGTGAGTATTGTCAGAGAGACGGGCATCTTGCGAAGTTTTTCTTCAGGAGGAAGCGGGTTGAGAGAGCAGAGCGTGCTCGTGGTGGTCAGGAGTAGTTCTACCAGCAGGGTGGTAGACTGCGTGTTCCTCGACGCGGGGAGAGGCTGGAGGCCAGGCCGCATCGTGTAGGTGGTGGTAGAGGAGACGGCTTTCATGCCCATGCTCCAGATGGTGGTTTCCGTTACGGCAGAGCTCCATGCCATTTTGGCTACGGTCCTGGACCTCGTGGCCGAGGCTTTAGGCAGAACCAAGGACCGCGCTTTGATCCGCATTTTGGTCCAAACTCTTCGGATGGTTTTTGTTTTCCGTCTTTTGAGCAGATGGCTCGACACTGGTTTAGCTCTTTTACTAAACCTGGTGCCAGACCATTTGCTCCCCCTTACAACCACTGATTGTGCAGGATCAGGGACTGGAGGACGTTTG